>VZTF01002860.1:268319-539158 GCA_013397755.1 Cnemophilus loriae | reverse complement strand
TTTTTTTCCCTCCCTGACGCCGGTTTCCTATCCTTCAGCAGTCCGTACTGACTGAACGGAAGTTTAATACTTAGTTTTTTCAGAGGGACGGCAAACGCAGTTCACACTGATTTACCCTTGAAATGCTGAGATATTGTATTACAGCCCTTGGCAGTGAGTTGGTTCTTGGTGCCATTTCTCTTTTTTTATTGCTCCCTTTCCAAGAGTCGTGGTTGTGGAAAAAGAAAGAAAAGAAAAGAAGAAAATGTCACATCCAAGATAAAAATCTGTTTTTTCTTTAGTTTGACTATTATCTCTGGAATTTTTTAACACTTATAGACAGGTCTTTTAATTGTCACTTTATTTTTTTTTTCTTGCTAAAGAAATATCTTGGGGAACTTTATTGCATATTTCTCCAAAACCATTTCATGCCACCTTGTATATCTTGAATAAAAAAGTATGCTGTTCATAAACAGATCATGCATATTACACATTTTAAAGAGTGACGGGTAGAGGTTTGGCATGTTCTTGTTATCTGTGCTTCATTTGCCAAGCTAACTTTTAGCACACCGTTATTTCAGACATTTCATTCTCACGTTATGTCATTTTTGTGATACTTCAACATTTTGCTAAATGTCAGAGATAACCTTCTCAAACTGTTGCTTGTTCACTTATTCCCTGCACAGTGAAGCCCTTTTTGTGAATTCAATAGTGGGAAACAGATGTTCAGACTTCTGCTTCTCTTAATGCATGAATGTAGATTGTCTTGTTGAGTTTCCTAATGGTATCATGCTATCACTTTCAATAAGTGTTCCAGACAAACAGTGCACTTATTTCTCTCTTTCAGTGTAGAGTCACTTAATTAAACTGTTCTAGCCAAAACACATTATGTATAGTTATACTGAAAGAATTGTTTTAACTTGGTTGCTGAAACACATATCAAACTGACCCTTATTTTTTATTTACATTAATTTCTTTGTACACTGATCTGCTGGGAAAACTTGATTTGTGTAATTAATGCTGGGCTAGTTCTCAAAAATTGCACTAAAAGCAAATTCCTATTCTCTGAGTAGCAGATATTCATTCCTGGCCAATCAAATGCACTCTTGTTATTTATTGTATTCCTATACTATTATTATGCTTCTCTGATGGACTACTAACTGCTGTGATGAGTGCTACTTAAATGAGAGCAATTCATCATCATGCTGATATAGTGAACTATGATGAGGTCTAGCCATTTACTATGTGAGTAACGGCACAGAATTAAATTATCTCCTAGTTTTGATCCAGTTAGCAAAATTTTAAAGCCCCTGGGCATAACTATTTTCACTGGCCCATTCAATTTTTTGCTAAAAAAAAAAAAAAAGAAAAAAAAAAAAGACGCAGAAATAAAGCCCTAAAAATATATCCTAAAAATGCTCTGGTTTGGAACTGATGGTGAGATGATGAGCTGATTCCTGCATGCACTTGATTTTCTTACAGTTTTTACCTGACCTTGAGAGAGATTTTTTTATTTGTTACTTAATAAGGAGCAGCAATTTAAATCCAATTAATGCCAACTCAATATAAAACCCAGCTTGAGATGAGAACACAAATTTTGTTAAAATGTCCCCTGTACTTAAAAGTCCTGCCAATTTCTGGAGAAGTTGAAAAACATTCCCCTAAGCAACACTTACATCTTGACCAGAAGCTTCTCATGGTTCACAGTCTGTTGAAATTACAAGACTCCTACTAAGTTTAGGAGCAATTCTGCACGGGGAGTTAAGCTGATGCTTTTCCAGACGCCATGCAAAAAATCTCGTGTGAGCATTTGTGTAGGTACCAGTGGGAAGGACTGCAAAAGCAGTTGTAAGATTTTGATGCTGAAGTTGGTTGTGCGTACCTTTATATGGTCAGTTTGTACCAAAGGATAATCTAATAACATGAGAATAAAATGCTTTGCATTCATAGGTACTTTATCTATGTATATTCTTCTATTGAGGAGTGATAGTAGACAAGCAATATGTAACATCCAGTTCAAGAGTTAAGAAAAATGAAAAACTGATGGTTAGATCAAATCTTACACAAGCAAAAGTGGTGGAACACAGTGCCAAGTATGTACCTGAAATGTTCATTATGTAAATACTAAGGAAGTTTCAGTAGCAATATCACAATTATGAATGAACTGAGATTCACACTTCTTTCACCCTTTAGCATTAGAATTTGGCTTTCAAATTTGACACAGTAACTTTGGAGCCCCAACAGAAACACATTTTCTACATAAGGTTATTTCGATAACAGCCTTGCTTACCTTTGCAGAGGAAATACACAAAATTTTCCTTGTGAAATGCTATCATTTTTATTAGTCCTCCACATAATCAATCTTAGGTCCTCACACTTTCAACCTCTTGTGTCCACATGTTCTGATAATACTTTTGACAGTCTACTTCCAAACAAATAAGAGGATGAATGGGTACATGAATAAACAGTGATTTGAAGATAGACATAGGAAAGGAGAGGGAAAGGGAGAACATACTGTGACTGAAGAAGATAAAGCGTATTTGGAAGTCATATGTGCATGTAGGAAAGCTGAACAATACTAATACCACAGCAAAATGGTTCTACACCTTGTCATCTAGAAAATATTCCTACTGTAAAAATTAATTCTCATAATAGATGTGTGTATGTGGCTGAGATGCAACAAATTCTATCTAAAGATCTCATAAGCTTTCTATGATTTAGGACAAAAATTCAGGATTAAAGATTCTGAAAGATTTACTTGGTTGCACACCTAAACCTTGATGCATAGATATTTGGAGATTAAATTCTGGAGCGTGAAGTCAGCAAGGATGACCACAATGGCTCATTTTATCTGTGTAATTCCTCAGCCCTTTTCTAAAAACTGTCTTATAATCACCACCTCTGATGACCTGTGAATGCTGGATCGTTCTGTGACATTATCAGGATTTTCTTATGAAAGTACCTTGCAGGTCATTTAAAAATGAGAGAGAAAATTACCTAGATCAAGTGTTTCTCAATGCCCAGGGAGCTGAAGCAGCAGTCACTGAATGGGAGGAAGAAAAGAGACCAAGAGAAAGACAATGTAGAGTGGAGGATGAAGCTCTCAGCAGGCAGAGACACAGGCATCTGTCTTGGCATATCTTTTGATACAACACTTTCCTGATAATTTTCCAAATTTCCCAAAGGCTCCTTCTTCCATACGTAATTAGTGTCACAAGTGACCAGTAAAAAATCAATCAAATATAATGGATACAATGAAATTAATGACTGGCTGCTCAATTTTGTACCAACTCCTAAAGCATATACATTAAACAGGACATACCTTGGCCAACTAAGAGAAAAGAGATGGGAGAGAGCAACTGAGTTGAGAAGCAGAAATGCTGTGTAAAGTGTATATTGAGTTGAGAATATCATACCTGCTGATTTTCTTACTTTTTGCCATTAAAAGGACTATATAATTAAATTATTTAACTGAAAATTAAATCAGTTTGGAATGCAGAGATAGATTTGCTTTGTTCTTTCTTTCAGTACATGCCACAGAAGTTAAAATTCAAAAAATAGCGTCAGAGGTGACTAAAAATTGCTGATACTTGAGTCAGTTTGTTAGAATATGAGCAGACACAATGAGTGCAGAACGTGTTTCATAAATCACCCAGTATTGTCCCAATATTATAGTACTTACTTTGCCAAAAATTTCCATGTCTTCTTTGACTTTTAATAAAGGCAGAGTAGTCAATAGCCTTGCAGGCCTGAGATCAGTAAATACAACCTTATGGAACTCTCTGAAATATATTGCACTAACTGGTGTCAGATACACCTTATTTTACATTTTTTTCTAGAACAGTTGGAATATAATGTATAAATCTCAGTTAAAATATGTCCTTTGTATGGAAATTTAAAGAATGGTGGAAAAAATGAAATGGGTAGAATTTAAAATTATTTCAGTTATGCATCATTTTCTATTTTCATTACCATAAAAACAAGACAAATGAATTCCCTCCTCTTATAATTCAGTTCAACACACACAATGACTTTGCAGTCAAATGAACTTTTATCAAACCTGCAGTGGAACACTCATGTTAAAGCTCTATGAATAAACTTCAAACAACTACTTTGCCATAAAAGTAGTATGTTTTGTCCTTCCATCTTGTAAACTTACTAGGCAAGAACTGTACTTTTTATCCATATTATTATATATAACTAAAAATAATTAAAATTTTCATGAAACTTTGGTTTTAATCTTAAATTTGAAACGGAGTGCTGTAATCTAAGAGAAGCCAGTTTTCATCACTGCAAGTCCAAATACAAGTTTACTGTTTCCTCTGTATCATATTTACTAAAGCATACCTACTTCTAATCTTTTGGAGTAATCCTCATTAGTGCCGGGGAAAACACCTGGATGAAATTTAACTCAATAACACAGATTTCTATCCTCACGGAGATGCGTGGATTGATGTACTGTGCACAAGCATACATAGACTGCTCAGAAGATCCAGGTCTGTAGTATGTGCATCACTGGGACAAATATTATAGAATAAGTGCTCACAATTCTGATTTATATAGAATGGTATTATTTGTCTGAGTGTCATAACTGTTTATCCATGGATACAGAACATGCAGTTGATATGCACAACTACACAATGATTACCAGGCCAAAGTCTATGTTCTGCTTGACAAAGCACAATAATCTGTCTCTAAACAAACAGTGCCTTAAACATAAATGAAGCAGACAGTTATTATTAACTTTTTATTAAATGTGAGGATCTCAGTTACTGCATTGATAAAGATGATTTAAATCCGTACATATATTGGATGGGCCTTATAACACCTTCCTTTCTTCTTGGAGTGAAATCAATGATACCCTCACATATAGAACTCTAAACTTTTCTAACTATAGCTCATACTACACTGTCTTCTTCACAAGACAATGTAGCAATTGAAAGTGATTGAGACATATAGCAACTTAATCTAACTGAGATATCTGTCAGAACTAGCCCAAATGTAAATGAAGTGATGATCTCTGTTCCTGTTCCTTATATTTTACAAGAGAACTAGATTTTGTGGTTGGTGTCTACTTGGGATGGACAAATCATTAAAATAGGATGCTATCTGAGGTCACATAGAAGAACCAGATTTTAACTGCTGACAGCACAAGAAGAGCAGTGAGAAAAAGAGTATCTAAACAGCTATCACTGCCACATTGTCTTCTTGTGTGTTTTGGAATAATTTTATCAGCTTCTTCTTTTATAGTAGCTGAATCAAAATAAATAAACTAATTTTCATAGGAATTAACAGATGAATGCTGTGCTTTGGGAGACAATTTACAAAGAGTTCTGATGTACACATTGCAGTTTCTTGAAACTTGCAAGATTTCCAGACCAAGAATAGCAGAACACCAATTAGTTTTTCAAGAACTCAAAAATTATTTTAAGCAGAAAATGTTCTAACAGAGTAATAATGCCTGCCCACCAGCTTCCCCCATGGCTGGTGAAATTCCTGCCTTCTTTTCTTTTCTTTTCACTTTCGATGTCTCCTTTCCCTTGACACGTACCTTCGTTTCCCTTTAATCATTAAGATTCGTTGCTTCAATTTTCCTTTCCTTTCACTTCTTCCTTCTGTTATTGGGCTTTGTATGAACATAGTTTGCTGAGTTTTGTTTATAATAAACCTGGTCCCAATTCTATCCCTTAGAGTGAAACTCCCATTAATAAAATTGGATGAGGCTTTTTTTGAGCCTAGTTCATAAGAACAAAATTATCAGTAGTTATTCCAAATCTGAGAGAACTGCATATAACTATAGATATAGTTTTAAATCTCTCCTTACAGAGAAGTATATGGACTCAATTCAAAGTGTTCCTAGCTTCATCATAACCACACTGATATTTTCTCACCCCACTTCAGTCTATACTTGTCAGAGACATAATTGTAGTATTTTACTGAATGGGGAAAAATGTCTTTCAAGAGGAGAGGTACTGATCTGATACCTCTAGATGAAAATGCTAAGGTCAATCCCAAAGCAAATATGTGGCATACAGAGCTATTTTATGTGAGAAAAGCGTGTCTTTCTTCCCTACTGACTGCCTAATGAAAACACAGCAATTTCATCAAACTACACTAGCCTAGTCACTGGAACAACTTCTGCAGTCCAATTTAGGATCCTGTTTCCATATCAAAGCCCCATAAATCAGAATATACTTTGGCTATCTCACAAGTTCAGTTCTATTTTTCTCATATTGCTTCGTCTGTGAAGCAAAAAGTTCTATCCTGTTCAAAGTGATGCACACTCACAAAACATGTAATTTGTAATAAACCTGCCATTGTAACAAGGAAATTAAAGATTCATTGCCCGGCTAGCAATGTAAAAGAAGAGAGACAGGATGGTCCTTACAGGTGAAAATTAGGTGCACACTTAGGTTTCTGCAAGTTTGAGTTTCTTCCCACGCTGCCTTCACAGTTCTCCCAATTTTTTCCTGGTGCTTCTGACACAGCTGTTCAGCATTTATCCTTTAACCCTATACTTTCTCCATCAACATTCCAAAGTAAGATTCCTCAAAGCTATTGTTGAGATACTACCTCTATTGCTATTTTTTTCCAGGACTTTTTTTCCAGCTTTCAGTTCAAATGGTCAATCTTATACCTTAAGGAATGCTTTAAGTCCAGCATTCCTTTTCATTCTTCTATTACAGTGTCATCATCAAAGCATTCCTAATGGATAGAACACCATTCTCTCTGCTCCGTACTACATTGCCAAGTGAAACAGGGTGAATGCCAGCTCATTTAATAAGTTATTCCTTCTTGTGGGGTTGGGAGATTTGGTTCCTTTTCCCAGATCTGCAAATGTATCTGTTCTATGAGTTTTGCTAAATCACTTTTTATTTTAGTTTTCCCATCTGTAAAACACACATTCATAAAACATAATCTCATAAAGTAGTCTGATGCAAGTAGACACTAAGAATTGTATAAAGACGGGCTTGATTTATTAAGTTAATTTATAGAAGCACCCTGCACATATTTCCCTTCCCTGTCTTTCCTTCTTCCTTATCCTGCAAGCCACGTATCTGGTAAAATGCTAATAGAGAAGGGAAACAAGGTGGTTTGGGAATAATCCTGGCTCTGGTTATCACTTGCTGTCATACCAAAACAAGGAATCTGCGTGTGATCTTAAAGCATTTAAGTTATTAAGGGAAAGTTATTTAATCTTCCAGATGCTTCAGTTACAATCTTTAACATGATCAGTGAATATATCTCATGAGAGTTGTGAGGCAATATTAAACATTTCGATGTCACAGACTGAAGATTCAACAAATTACAAATATTACTTTTTTTAGTGTATAATCTCTTTTACAAGCATTCTTGTTGTAAAGAGGTTGATCAATAGCAGAATCATCTCTGTGACATTATAGTTCTTGTAAGGACACATTTTCTTCAGGAGAAAATTCCCAGTTCACAGCGCTACAATCTCAAACATGGTAAGGGAATAGCTAATTGCTGACAAAAGACTAGCGTTTATATTTTTAGTATGTTACTTGAGCACCTGCAATCCACAGATCATCCTTTTCCAGTTTATCCTTTCCTTCATTGGGAATGATTCTTTATTCTGTTAACTGTATCAATGTCAAAATAAGGAGTTGGTTTTGTTCAACAATGTACACATTTAGTTTTCCTCTTGGGAAAGCCTGATGCATCTCTGTTTATGCTATAGCCAAATGCCTTGGGCATGTTTTCCTAATTGAGGTTGGTCGAAATGGTTCTGCTTTCCTGCTGCCTGTCATAGGCTGAATTACAAGCAATGGTGAGACTGGTTACCCAGCTCCCCACATTGACATATGTTGCTGAAATGCATTGAGAAACTTTTAGTAAGATCAAATTGCAGAACAACTTCAAAATCAAATGTCCAAAACCAACAATGAGGAGAGAAAGATAGAGACAGAAAGCTAGATTTTTAACCTTGTGAACATTATAGCCATGCTTACAAATAAGACCAGAGTCAGTAATAAAACTTATTCTGTGTGATCTTTAAATTTAGGACATTTCTATTTCTTCATCTGCCACAAGTCCAGGCAAAGAGCCCACAAAATAATTAAATCAAGAAATAATTCAACAAATGCGAAAAAACACTTGTATGAAATATTGTAGGTCTGACAAGTGAGAAGAATTAGGAACAAAGTAGATCAAACAACTAAGACTAAATATTCAGAGTGGTTATCTGAATGATATGACAGCATGAGATGGTAGTAATTCCATATGGAATTAGCTTCCAAATACGGTACTGTGTATCTGTGGCCCTCAGGCTTCATTCAACAACGACAACAACAACAAAGAGAAAAACAATGAAATACTGCACAAGTGCTAGGGTCTAAATCCATCATAAGGACCTCTATTTCCACCCTCATAGCTATAGATGTGAAATTTTCTTCCGTAGAAAAAAATATATGGTAAACAAAATTATGCAGTGATCTATCATGGCGTAACTGGTGATACACATCTGCTGTAACATACACTAAGCCTTCCTGGACAGAGATTAAAATTATAATGTTCTTAGGCTAACTTTAATTTTTATTACTCCGATAATAAAAACTAGATTGTTAATCTAATAATAAATGGGTAGCCTAAGTAGAATATATAACAATATTTTATACCCTATGAATAGGCTAAGTTCACTGTCTGCTTCTCCATGAGATACTATAAAAGGCAAATCAGAAGAAATGCTGTGAGACTGGAATGTTAATAGTTAATGACTCAAAAAAACAGCCATTTGCAAGAGCAACAGGTGCTTTTGCAGATGATGCGCAATTTAATTGCCCAGGTGCAGAGGAGGTGCACAAGCTGGGAGCTACAAGCTGGGTTTTGTGCCAAATACGAGAAGATGCTGATAAGAAGCAGATCCTTCAAGGTGGGATAGTGCTTTTTATCACGCCAATCTGCTCCGTTACATAATTGGCTCAGACGTGAAAACTCCCCTCTGGAAGAAGTACCGCTACATCCACATGGTGACCTGAATTCATTTATCCCTCTGATGGGCCATAATTGGCTCAACTACCCTGATGTGAGAGGCACCTGTCACGTCCTAGAAGGCGTCATAAACTAACAAAGACCCTCAAAGTGCCCTGTGATCCACAGTGTTACAGCATACAGTGTAAAACTCCCACCTGGATCTGAGCCTATATTAACCAGTTGAACGTTGTGTTTCATGGGCTCTCCCCACCCATGATGTATCAAGATTGTGACCTTTGCTTTGACCAAGGGATGTCGAAATTGCAACAATCAAGTCTCCTTGCTTCATCCACGGGTGGAGACTATCTTTCTACTCTTCTACTTTCTTTTTTTTTTTTCTTTATACATGTTTTGAAGTGTTATCTTTATATTGCTATATTACAATTGATAATAATAATCAGAACAGCTATCTCCTTTTCATGGCAACCAAATTGTTCTAAAATAAACTCTACATACATATATACATATAGATATATATATCTATAAACACCGATCATTCAGGGTCGTTTCACTGTAATCCACCCCAAAGGATCTATTAACAAGAAGCTAGTCTACCCTTGTCTTCTGGGGCAGGTCATAACAAATGCAAAAATGTGAATGAAGCCAAGAGATTACACTTCTGTGAAAGTACAAAGAATTGCACTACTGAGCAAGTACAAAGAATGCCACGCCCACAACATGTTAATTTTTGAAAAAGAGAGTCTGGAATAGTTTTCCTTGGAAAGATATTTTAAAAATTAAATAAAAGGCTACAGAGTCTCCCAGTTTTCTGAAGTGTAACATAACCTTCCCCTGGGATATGGTACAATTCCACTGATTTTGCTGAACATGGCAGTCCAGTTACAACTGACTGGATATGTTCAGTGAGCTGTTAAGAACTGGTATGCTGAATCACTTTGGAGACAAATTTAGTGGGAAATCCACGACCAAACCTTGTTGATTAAATCTGTGGTTATGTCCATTAATTAATAACTGGAGAGATGCTTGGAACAGGACTGAAGTTACTACTTGCAATTTTTTAATGTAAACCCCATGTAAAATAAAAATTTAAAAATGAAGTAAGATCCATGTTGTTATTTTGCACCAATACCTTTGTCAGTACTTCCCAAGTACGAGTTAATTCAAGTTACCTGAGATACTGACGCATTGGCTATAGTAGCAAGTCAGGCAGAAGGCATCTATTCATCGAACAAATTACCTAGAGCCAATAATTTCTGTATAACGTGAATTGCACATGTTTGCTATGAAGCCTAAATACATACATTGCAAAGTTTTCACATGGGAGTGATTTCAAAAACTGTAAAATAAAAGACTTGGAAACTAGGAAGAACAAAATGCTACTAGAAATCCAGAAAAATAAACAAAACATCCTGAATACATTGTAAGGAAATGGAGAAACAAACATTTTCTATTCTGAATATCAGCCCATTCTAAGCCTACTCTCTGAGGAACCACAGGCAGTCTCTACACTTCCAGTTCCATGTCTTCTGTGGTTTTCTGCATACCAGCAAGAGAAACGGTAGTTTTGAACCAGGACATGTATCTCATTTTTGTCAACAGGACAGGGATTGACAAGACCCTTTCTTCTTTCCCAAGTCCTTTGAAAAGAATAGATAAACCATACTGATTTTATGTAAACTAACATTTTGATTTAGCCCAAGTAATTTTATTTCATAACTCCATTTAGTAGAAAATTCTGACCTCTCATTTGTAGCAAAATCACTGTTTTGATAGCAAAGACCACCAAAGAAAATAGAACCAAACTGCATTCTGAAATTAAAAAATTACTCAGATTACTCCCATGGAAATGCTCTGGACAATTTCCTCGAATAAATTATTTCTGTACTTTAGTTCATAGCATCTATCCACTGCAGTATTTAGGTGAGTTACACCCAGATTACAAACTGTTGAGTTTCCCATACAAATCCTGACTGCTGCCAGATGCACAGGATGTTCACTACATGAATGAGGATCCCTAACTTGGACACAATCATCTCTGTTAATACAGAAATTTTCAAGAGCTCTCAAGACCCTTACGCACCTGGTTCCCATTGACTTGCTATTGTGGCAAGGTGCCTAACTCTCTTAGGTGGTTTAGAACAGTCAATCATCGGCAAGTTTTGTCTGGAAGACTTGATCCATATTGTCCATTTTCTAAGAACTATTAGATCCAACTCTTTCTACAAAAAGCAAGGGAACCAATTCCAGCCACCAAGGGTTGTAAGTTGTCAGTTAACAGAACTTCACACTCTTTCAAATGCTGATAAGCATCAGCATTTCATAGAGAGAAAACACGACACAATACTTTTTCATTGTTTCATGTCATTTTCTCCATGCAGAATATTAAACTCAAATACATTTCTGAGAGAGTAATTATTCATTGATGAAGTTACCAATATATTCTTCTCAAAATACAAAAAGCTATTGTAATACCAAGAAATATGAGGATCCTTTCAACAGTGGTTTCTACTAAGAGTAGCATTTTTGCTCTTTTTGTTACAACAAATGGAATTAATATGAATTTTATTATTTCCAGGTTTAATACTGGGCTACTCCTACTTTGTTTTTACCAAAAAAAAAAAAAAAGACCTTTACTAAATCAGACCTTTCTTTTAGACTTTTTCTTTAGTTCTAGGAATTAATCTTCACCCATTACCATCACCCCATCCACAGGTACAAACTGCACAAGAATTTTCTTTTGCTGGCTTTTAGGTTTATGCAAATATTGTTTGTGCTAGAATCTCATTTCTGCTGCCTTTTTTTTAGCCCATTGTTATTCTTTTCCGCAAGTACAAGTCAACACTGATAATTAGGAAAGCTAATAGCAGCATTTCAGGACCAGCTATGAATTAGCATATCGTACTACATACGTTACCTATATCATCATGCTTTTCGGATATACACTAAAGCTCCAATCTGCCATTACACATACCCTTAAGTGCACTGGACTAGGAATCAAGTCAGACAACCAAAATAATATGCAATTGACATGAAATACACAAACCTAACTCCTATAGAAATGGCAACACCAAAACATTTTGGTTTCTGGGCTCTTTTTACTTATTAAGTACCTTTGTTTTCAGTAAAAAGTGGAAAAAAACTTCTTAAAGAACACCGTTAAGTTAAAAACTCTGGAGTTAGGAAAAAAATTTTAACTGCTAGAGGCATTTTTCAGACAGGTACACAATTTGCTATTAGCAAGCAGCTCTCAAAAGAAATTGATTTTTTTTTTCCTGTACTATTTATTCTATAAGTGGCTGTATGAGTTTTAATGATCTACTTTTAGAGGACATTATGAGTGTAGATAACAGAATCCAGTATTCCTTTATATGCGTTTATATAAGTAAACCAACTAACAAAAAACCCTTAAAATTTTCTTAAACAGGAAGAAAAATCCCTTCAAAGCTTTGCATTAACATTTGCTTGATTCAGACTTTATATTATTTTTTTATGGGATGTTCTTCTTGATATACTAGGATGGAGAAAAGTAAAATCTTTCAAACTTAATGAGATTCACATATAAGCTCCCCTTCACTTCAAGAATGATTCTTACCATTCCACTCTCCCACATTTGCTTCACAGTGAAAAGGATGTTAAAATGGAAAATCAGATTCGTTTGTAAATATTAACCAATGAGCTTCTTAGCAAAGACTGAAAAAAATTATGTATACATTCTGTGGTTTCCATTTCCTTGGTTTTATTGTTTTTATGTAAATTCTCCCAGGACTTTTCAGGTTATATGTCTGGAAACCGCAGCCATTCAGCAGAGTAAAAGTTGAGAGAATAATGAGAAATGTGCTGGAAAAATTCACATAAAAGCTTTGGAGACATGAAATGGAAACAACAGATACGTAAAAGCCTTATCACTCAAAAAAGCATGCGCATATATGTGTTTTAGTGTAGCTCTCTCTGACTACACAGATGTGTTATTCATAAAGACACTGTACAGAACTGCAAAGGAGTGCTATCTGAAAATTTTGAGATGTTTTCAGGATATTAAGGCAATGAAAGTGAATAGTCCAAATTACTTCTGTTATTAGAACCCAGACACACATATAAGTACCTCCATACATAGTTGTCTTGCATAGAGTTTTATGTATCTTTTTATGTAAATGAAAAATATAACCAAATCCAACATGAAAATGTGTTTATGAGATCTCCCTGAACTCTTGTGAATGACAGCAATTTAAGTGTCATGGAAATATGCAGAATCTACAAGTAGGAAAGAATTTCTAGTTGTTATTCTTAAACATTCATTTTTTTTCTTCCAATACTCTTACAGACACTTTGTCGTTCAATACTAAACCTGTGATGCTCGACTAGGCTTAGTCCAAGTATGCTTCACTTCATACAAGTACTAGAGTATTACATATCAAAATTCCAAACCTCTAGCCATAGCCAGCCTTTATGACTCAAGTTTTATGGAATATTATTTTCAAAGGATTCTGATAAGATGATCTCTAAAACAGATAGCTCTTTAAGACAGTTCTTAACAGGTACCCAAAAAAAGGGGGTTGGGTTCAAGCTGGAGGAACGGCTCAGAAGGAAGAATTTGTGCACCTGATTCTATAAGAAAAGTACTTAAGATAAGTAGATAAGAGTGTTCTTGGCTTAAAGGAAAAGAAGGCATGTAGGCAAACTAATCAGTACATGCTGTGACCTATCAAGCCCACCAGCACAACAGGTAGCAAATTAAACCTCTCTAAAGTGCATCACAAAAAAAGACAAGTGACACAGCTTAATACTTTACCATTCATCAGCTGAGCAACATGCTCATTATGCTCTTATCCCACATGCTCACATGCTCTTATCCCACAGCAAATATAAGCTAAAAATACATTAACTCAAACAACCTCAGGCAAAACTAGTTGTAGCTAACACACACATAACAACTGCAACTGTTTTTTGGAGTGCATATATGATCATTTAACAAGGCTCATATAGTGCAACGGAACTTTGAAAGTCTGTACTAACTTCACTTCTAATTTATTATTGACATAGAAAAAGGTGATTCCATTTGCCACCCAGTTACACTTATGTTTATGTCTATGATACTGAAGAGCTATACCGTAGCTTAGCGGTTTCGCTAGTATAGTTCTGATTCATAGTATCAAAATTAGAAATAGAGCTAGGGAGCAAAGTCTGTCTTTTTATACAATTTTCCTAAAAATTCAGTTTTGGTATAGCCAGACATGGGTGAATTTCCTAATTAGAGTGAGGTTTAGGTTATCTCAGTGACACGTACATATAGCATTCTTTCAACATGCTGATTTTCAATCAATTTACACTCTAGTGCATTGCAAAACTGATGCTCGGCCATCGACACCAGTTACTAAAATCACAGCCTAACTCATCACAAATGGGCATTCCTACTAATACACTGATACGCTACAAGCAGGACTTAGAGGTTTCAGGGGAAATCTCCCTGATGACAGATATGCCTTTTGTATAGTCCAAGGCTCATACTGATGTACACATTAGTAGGTTCAACACCTTTATTATGCAATTTGATCCGTTCTCATACCAAAAGCCCACCACAGCCTTGATCTTTTTTGAGGTAATGAGAGATTACATTGACACACAAAAAAATAAATCTAAGTACCTCACCAGAAGATATGGAAGAGGTGACATAGTCTGCCAGGTAGCGGCTTGACTAATAACCTCAATTTTTCATAGAGTTTGTCGCAGAAATAGAAAGAAATTCTACAAGAATGGTTCACAAGTTTAGAGTCTTCACTACATGTAAGATAATAACATACAATTTGATGCAGCTAAACAAATCCCCTTACAGTTAGCAAGTGAATATTAGTGCCAGAAATATAGATGATCATATATCTCTTTCAATGTATTAATTTTTGTAATTTACAATAACACCCCCTTAACTAAGGAAAGACCATTTTGGAGTTTTATAATGCCAGTTAGAATGAGTAAACAATGTCCTAAATTTCTGTTAAGGAGCAATAGTATTTTATAGCCAACACGACTTCTGAAAGGAAGGAAAATATAACAATGAAATCCAGACTTCTGGCTACTTTGACCAATTTTGCTTCAAAACTGATATTTCCTGCCAGGGTAAATTTTACTGGCTCCGTAACCAGAGTGAAGAAACTCACTAGTTCCATAAAACTTCATATGAATCTTTTACTTGACTTCTCAGCTTAGATAAAACAGCACAGTAATTCATATTAAATGCAAGGCTTGGGAAACTGTTTTGCAGTGCTTCACTGAAAAGTGGGCTTGTTTTCAGAGAGCTGTGAAAATGACATTCCAGATTTTTGTATCTACCAGACACTTCTCTTACTTCCTCATCAACTTTCTTTACCGTGTATCTTATCAGTCAAAAGCTGTAACGGGGGAACATTTACTATAGCTTAACACAACCATAGATGAATACCCTTAAAACTCTTATTTTAGAGCTCATTTTAGAGATTAAATTAAAAAAATTTTGAATGGACTTTACTGGGGAAAAAACAAACAAAACAACAAAACAGAAACAAAACCTGCAATACCAGAAACACGGCCACCCCGGTTCATACTATCACAGCTACTTGCAATAAGCATACAGCAGACATCTACACAATCCAATGTGTTGCGATTGTAAATCTGTGCTCTAGGCTATCATTTAAAATACACCCTGTTCTCTCTTCTATTTTCTTCTTTGTTTTTAAATAAGACAAAATAAGGGTTATTTTTTCAGACTGTAATGAAGTGATAATTCTTCCATATGATTTTCTTTAACGTATCATTGTGAGTTTCACTTCTTGTTAGGTAAAAACAGAGACACTGCATAGTTTACATAACATGAAATACACATCCAAACACACCTTAAAACAGTATGAGAGACTACTACAAGTATCATTAATAGAGGAAGCAGGTTTTGATATTAAACAACCAAAGACCTATGTGAAGCCTAGAAGTAAACTTTTGGTTTCTTTCTAAATAAGTAGTCAAGCAGGAAAGCACACTCTGCACACAGTGCCAACTGAAAATCCACTCGCCATTCTATCCACCCCATCTCTGTGTTCTTACTGTATCTCCTGACATCCTAACACGAACTTTCCCTTTCCTATCCCCTTCCCCAATATTAACTCTCTACCTTACCTCCTCAGTCTCTCAGTACTTACTTCCTAAGTATCTCCCAACTATCCTAAGGTGTTCCTTAGGTAGAAAACCAACTCAGCACTGTACGGATACTTTTAAACAATACCTACACAACTCAGCAATTCTATTAGGTAGCAACAGTCTTAGTATGAGTTGACAGACAGTAAGTACAAATTTTGATGCCTAGTAATAATGCTGATTACTAAGGAAGAACTCTATGGCTATGCAAGCTATTACTTAGGTAGATTTAAGACTGGTCATAGAAAAGAGAGTAGTAGCTCTTAAAAATCTTATGCAAATAATTCACCTGTAAGAAAAAACAACATTTTTCAATTTAATTTGATTGCTACATGGTACCACCACCAGCAGATCAATCAGCTGATAAATAGATCCCACTCTTGCAGTGGAAGATCCTAAAATGCATTCTGAGAATGGTCAGGGTCTCAAATAATAACACAAACTTCAGAGAAGAAATGGAGATCCTTTAATGGTGAGTGTAGAGGAAGAATTTTGGGTTTATGAGCTATCTAGTGTAACAGAATCATAACAGTCTCACCGATACCTTGTTTCTTTTTTCATTCCTTGAAATAATTTTCTAATACATTCTAATATAAAACTGTGCTGCTTCTTCACATTAGGCTCTATTTTTCATTATATGCATCCTGATCATGACAGGAGGCTCCAAATGCAGCTGCGATACCTATAAATAGATAAATGTCTTTTTGCATGAACCACTCTATTACAGATGTCAGCCTGTGTCCTTTTGATGAAAAATGCCGATATTTAGAATTTTCACCCTAACTTAAAAAAAAAGGCTGGAATATTCAGAGTTTTCATAAAATGGAAATTTAATTTTTCAATCACCTCTACAGAGATCCACTAGAACACACAGGCCATCTCCTTTCACACACAAGAGTATTCCAGATAACAGTGTTTTTTCCAGACTACTTGGATTTTCACAACCTGTTTTTGTTAGTTTCCCGCCGCTGCAAATGCGATTATTTGATTTCTTTTAACTGAAACATACAGAGAGATTCACAGGTTATAAACGCATATGCTTTATCCAGTAAAGAAAAAGAACAATAATGTGAAAGATTTCTTGTGAAAAGTTGTCTGATGAAAAGGGAAATATCTTTTCTTCTTATGACATGCAGCATATGCACCTCCAAAAACGTCCCTACCAAAACAAAACATGGAATTCACTGAAACAGTTTTCTTCCTCTGTGCCACAACCCTTCACTCAAGATGTGCAGTATTAAACCAGAGAAGTCTATATATACATGTATATATATTACATATTACGTACTATATATGTAGTGTTTAATTGTATTCCAACCACTCTAAGTTTCTGTCACTTTTTCACTTAAGTAAAACACAAAGTAACATCCCAAAGTGCTGCACTCAACTGTACGTTACTGTAAAGTTTGCATGTTCCATCTTCTCTTCATTGTATATTATCTTATAATATCCACTAGAATATACAGGTAAGGCAGATAGGTAAGTATGATTTTATTGATTACAGTAGCAATTCCATTGTTACCAATGCAACAAATCTTTAGACATCTGTAGCCAATTTTGTTTAATAGCTAACAGAAAGCTTAAAAGAGATTTTTCAGGGTAAAAACATGTATTTTAGAATGGTACCTTAAAATACATTATATTCATAGACATTGAGGGGTTGTTATGAGCTCCTTCAATCACAAACAAGCGCCATAGAATTTCACTCCAATGTCTGTATTAGGCCCTTAACCTACAGGTTATCTAGAGCATCAAGCCTACAGCTTCACGTTTTTTAAAGTAAAAAATAAGAAAATAGGACTGAAATAAGAAAACAGGATAATAACTCAGATGAAAGATCTGTTTCAGTGAGTGAACTTGAGCAAGACTTTTAGTAAACAACCATCTAGGGCAGTCTACGAGAGGGTCTAGAGAGGGGAGCCTAGTATCTAAACTCTTACTTACAATTCTCTTAATCTGTCTTTTGCTTTATTTTCGAAGCGTGACGTGAATTAGAGAAGCTGGTCACCAACAGCTTTGACGTTACTTTTAGGGCAAGGACCTGTGGACATGAGACAAGGTCTCAGTATGTTCCTAGCGAGACACAGAATTCTAATGGGTTCAGTGGCTCTGTCCACACATTTCAGTTTTCCTTAGTGGAAAAGAAAGCAGTAGAAGTAAGATGTTGACATCTTTCTTGTCTTTGACCCATGTTAGCTTGAAGTCAGATTGTTTTGTCTCTTACTGTCTAAGCTACCAAGAGTCCTTGCACACTCCATCACCTAAAACTGCAATTTGTTTAATAACAAACTTGGAGGAAACTGTTTGCAAAACTAGGATGTATAGAGCATATAATCTGCATGAGGATGCATAATGTTCTTTCAAGAGACAGAGCATTATGTTTTGCCCTACAGTATTGTAGCTCACAGCATTACAGTTTGGTTTCTATTGCTGGTTCCTGCAGTAAATTCCAGTCAAACCTCATTTACTACACCAGGTGTTGCTAGTGCCTTTCAGAAAGCTAAAGGAGTTGCTTGGGCAGGTTGGCAGCGTTGTCCCCATGACCGAACACAGGGCCATGTCCTGGCAGGCTGGGTGAGAAGGGTGTCCGCCCTCCTCCCCTGGGCATTGCTGCAACCCAGCTCAGCAAAAGGCACCAGGGGCTCACCAGGCACTCACCAGGCCACTCTGCTGCCTCTAGACCTGCTCCAGTGGCTAGGATTGTGCCACAGGGCTGGTGAACTTCCAGAGGAATATCCAGCGGCTCCTAAACCTCCCAACTCCAGCACCCTGATGCCACTGCTGCAACCCTGAGGAGCAGGGGCGCAGGGTGCGCCTGTGGAAGCTGCCAGAAGCCACACCAGCCTGCTCACTTCCACACTCTGAGGGAACACAGAGTGTAGCTCTGTCTAGGAGATGAGGATGCAGGCAAAGAACCTGTAATCGAGCTGAGTGGAAGCCCTTGAGGCAGTGGACATTAGGCAAGCACCTGAGAACAGTCACTCGAACACATACGCTGTGTAAAGCCATGCCTAATACCCCTTGCTTGCCGTGTAAATTTGTCCTTCAGCTAGCAGAGGTGGAAGTAGAGGAGTCGCCTCTTGTCACCGCAGAGAGGAGCAGTTACAGTGTTTCCACCATGTTGTCCGGGGGCATCTGTGTGGGAAAGCGCAGCAGGGCTGGTGCCCAGGCAGCCAGGGCAGGTGTCTGCCATTACTCCTGCAGGCAGCCAGAGGCTTGGCGCAGGTACTGGGAGAAGGCCTGGTGCCCTGGAGAATCGCTAATGAGCTATGAAGCCATTAACTGGTGGGGCAGAAGGGTGAGCGCAGCCCCTGGCAGAACACTGAGCCGTGGGTAGAGATGAGCAGCCAGCCCTGCTCCCTGCTGTGCTCAGACATGGCTGCCCTCCAGGGACTGAGCTATCACTGAAATTGGGAAGTACCCCCAAAGGTGGGGCAGGGGGGCTTTGCTCCTGGAGAGGTTTATTTTTTAAGGGATGGTTAGGAATACTATGCTATATATTGTTCTGTGCCTCTTAGCATAGACAGACCGGCCGGTCGCGGGAGGTGATTGTCCTGCTCTGCTCTGGTGTGGTCTCACCTCAGCGTCCTGTGTGTAGTTTTGAGCGACACAATATAATAAAGAAATAAAGCTTCTGTAGAGCGTTCCAAAGGAGGGCAACGAAGATGGTGAAGGGCCTAGAGGAGAATGATTTACTTTTTGGGGAAAAAAAAAAAAAAAAGTCATGCTCGGTTCTTATCATTTTAAGTCGTCTCAATTTCCCGCTCTCGGCTGAGTGATCAGCCGGAAGGTGAGTGACGACTCCTTTAACAGAAGCTCGATCCGCAGGGGATTGACGTCCCACTCAGCCAATAGAGTGACAAACGCCAGCCCTCCGCGGCTCGGGTTGGCGCCAGCTCCCGGCGGGACGCCGCTCAAACCTGTGGCGCCGACGGTGGGCCATGGAGATCGTGCTGGGGCAGGTGGAGCAGCTGCCGGCGCTCTTGGCTGTGTCCCGCTCTGCGTTGGTGCGGGACTGGGACTCTCTCACCCTGGACAGGGCTCTAGAGTGGGCCCGGTATTTCCAGCACCTCTATGACCGGTTCCGTGCCCGGCCCCAGCTGCGGGAGGCCCTCGGGCGGCGGCTGCGCCGGGCTCAGCCGTACCCTCTGCTCGGCTTCCCCGCACTGGGCCGCTGCCCACAGCTGTTGGGGCTGGCGTTGCTGGAGAACCGCGCTTTGCCACCCGCCGCCTGCCGCCGCCTACTCCGCAGCCTTCTGCAGCCTCCCGGCGTGGGGACCGGCCCCGAGCCCCGTGGCCTGGCGCTACTCGCCCGCCGCAAGGCCGCGGCCTGCCTGCTGGCGCTGCCCCGCCGCCCGCCGCAGCGTCCCCCCGGGCCAGAGCCGCAGCTGCAGGCGGAGGCGCAGCTGCTGCTCAGCCGGCTGCGGGAGGAGGGGCAGGAGGTCGGGGAGGCCGCGGGGCAGCTGCATTGGCTGTGCGGTGTTCTGGAGCAGCTCCCCCAGCCCCGCGCCTTCGGGGTCGTGGCGGCGGCGCTGGCTCTACTCAAGCAGGAGAGCGGCGCCGAGCAGGCCGGAGACAGGGATCGGGATGGGAACAGCGCAGACGGGTACCAGGCGAGTGCTGCAGGAGATGGATGCACCGCCGGGCTCCTGCTTTCCTGGCTGCTGGGCAACCAGGAGCGATTTTCTGCCTTCTGCCTTTGCCTCCCATGTTCTCATCTTGCCTTCCTAGCTGGTCACTATTCCCAGTTAAGCAGATCTTATTTGGACCTCTTAACCGGCTGGGGAAGCCGCTTGGTCTATGACCCCTTGCAGGGACGGTGGGTTAAAGGTTGCCTTGACAAAGCTGAATTGTCCTGGGAAGAGTTAAGGGAGCACTTCAGCTGCCTCTGTCAGGGATCTACACTGCTTAAGGAACAAACCCAAGCTGCTCTGAAACTCCTGAGGACGCAAGATGGAGACTTTAAGGTTTGTGGCCTAAGTGTGTGGACTGACTTACTGATGGAAGTAGGCTGCTAATGCATGAACACGAAAGCAACATGAAAACTTATAAAATCAAGCAAATCTGGTTAACTTTATTTGATGTGAAAGGCAAGACAACTACACCTCACTTCGTTGAAAACCAAATGTTATTGTGACTGCTGATCACGATGGTTCTGACTGCATCTGGTTCCGAAATCTTTCAGGGAGGCCTGGTGGTTTATAACTGTGCTGTCGTTTCTGGTCAACACAGAAAATGTCTACCTTTTCAGTACTTGCTGAGTAATTATCTAATAAAATGAAGAAAATCTTTTCTGCTTTAAATATGGAGTAGTTTTCTGTTTAGAAAATATGACAGTTTGGATATGGTCATGGTAGTAATTTTTCTAAATGTTGGGGGCTGAGCAGAAGTCCAAAGGGAGGGTGGAGTTTCAAATGTGAAAACTGCAGATACAGGGTTCATTTAGTAGTGGTTGTCTTCGCTGGGCTGTCTGCTTAGCCACTGATGGTGGCCACTGTGGCTACTTTGATGCTTCTATAGCTCTTGCATATGACTTAGCCCCAGGGTCAGTGAAGAAAGTGAGAGGAAGCCAACTGGCAAGCTTCTTGAAAAGTTCTAAAATAAAAGTCTTTATTAGTGGCCGTATTATTTGATAATATGCAGGTATTTCCTAAGAAAATGGCAGTAAAATGTAGGATGTTCTGTGTGGTTTTCTTCCCATTTCCATAATTTATTAAACGATTCATTGCTTTGTGAAGCAAAGTGAGTGAACAGCAAACTTTTTTATTATATGTATATGTATGTATAATATACACATATGTAAAACTTTGTCTATATATTTATACAAAATATTATAATTGTATGTATAAAATGTGTTGTGTATATAATATTTTCCCGCTTTGTTATTTTATTTTTTATCTGTTTCTTTGAGGAAAACTTGAACAGGGTAGTTTCTACCTTTCCACTGTCATTAAAACGAGTATTTTAATGCAGAAGTAATGTGTATATTTAGCTCTATAAACTAGTATTAGCAGAAGTGAGCACTGTAAAAAGAGAATAGTCAAGGAAGATGAGGGAAACGTATGGAACTACTGCAAAAAGAGTTACTCATTAATCTTTTGTGTGGAGGACCTGTCAGAGTTCCTGTAGACCATATTCTTACAGTTTCAAGATCAGTTGAGACATCTCTTTCTTTTGTTGCAAAAGCCCTTTAGAAGGGGTTAGAAGATTCTTCACTTATGCTTATAAGCTTAAAGAAAGCAAACAAGCTATTAAAGGTATAAACTGTATTGAAGCTAATTAGAGTAGTAGTCTGTATTATGACAAGAAATAGTGTATGTAACTATGGTGGATATTTCTGTATGGCAGAACTAGAGTGGGAAGAATCTTGTGGTTTTGAAATGGAAGTAATTAGTACAAGGATTGAATATTGTTTATCTGGGGAAAGAAATGATGCTTATTTGAACTTGTATGGAAGTAATTAGAGACATACATGTAAGTTCTTATTCATATGTATTGGTTTGGCACAGCCTGGTTTTTGGTAGCAGGAGGGCCACAAAGATGGCTCCTGTGAGAAGCTGCTGGAAGCATTCACCATGTCCAGCAGAGCCAATCTCTGATGGCTCTGAAGATGGACATGCTGCTGGCCAAAACTGGGCCAATGAGAGAGGGTTGGTAATGCCTCTGTGAAAACATATTTAAGAAGAAAATCAAAACAAAGACATGGGTTTTGCTCCTAGTCGGAGAAGAGGAGGAGGGGAGAACGTGGGAGGGAAACAACATGGAGACACCAAGGTCAGTGGAGAACGATGGGGAGGAGGTGCTCCAGGCGCTGGAGCCGAGATTCCTCTGCAGGCCATGGTGATGACCATGGTGAAGCAGCTGTGCCCCTGCAGCCCATGGGGATCCACGGGGGATGCAGAGATCCACCCGCAGCCCGTGGGGGAGGTGCCCACGCTGGAGCAGGTGGATGCCTGGAGGAGGCTGTGGTCCAGTGGGAGACTCAGTGGAGAGAGAGGGCCCCTGCTTCCAGGCTGGAGCAGCCTGTCCCTGGAGGACTGCACCCTGTGGAAAGAGAGACCCACATTGCAGAAGTTTGAGAGGACTGTCTGCCCGTGGTAGGGGCTCACTTGCAGCAGTTGCGGTAGGGCTGCTGCTTGTGAGAGTGGACCCATGCCAGAGAAGTTCATGGAGAACTGTCTCCCATGAGAGGGACCTCATGACCTCACAGGGGAGGGACTCCTCTCCCTGAGCAGCGGAAGAAAATCTGGGTGATGAACTGACCCAAAAAACCCCCATGTCCCATCTCCCTGCACTGTCAGTGGGAAGGAGGGAGGAGCTGGGACGGAAACGGTGTTTTGAGGGCTTATTTTACTTCTCATTATCCTCCTCTGATTCTGTTAGTAATAAGTTCCCTTTGCAACTTTAACTTGAGCCTGTTTTGCCCTTGAAGTGTTTCTCCCGGTCCTTATCTCAACTCATGAAGCCTTTGTTAATATTTTTTCCCTCTCCTCTGCCCAGCTGTGGCAGGGGATGGTGAGCGAGTGACTCCCGTGGGTGCCTGGCATTGAGCCAGTGTCAAACCATGACATCCCCTATTCTAAAACAGAAGAGATACACTTAGGGGTAGCACCTTTTATATAGTTAGAAGGACATGCTACTAACCTATCAAAAATACAACTGTTTTGTTTGTATTCCTTGCTATGTCACGTCAGTGAGACAATGAAATTATGGAGGTCTGTGGATGAACATATTCTAAAAGTACAACAGTGGCAATTGTCTTGCTCTGTCTTAAATGGCGTTGTTGCCACTTCTGGAACTTGCGGTCAGTCTTGAAAGACACCAATGTCAGTGGACCTCCTGACTAAGTCAGTATTTCTGGGGTATCAAAAAGAAGAAAAGAAATCTGTTTAAAAATCTGTCTGAAATCTGTCAGTGTTTAAAACTGCTTAGAAGTATGAAGCATGAAGTTTGAATTTATGTTGTCTAGCCACAGTTCCCTGTGTTATGTAGTTTTGGCATTTGGTATGGAAACTCTGCACTTGAGTTTGCTCTTAACGCTTTTAACAGGCATAAGATTTTTTTGTCTGTTAGAATACTTTCTGCTATCAGAGGTTCCTGATGAATAATATACCCAAAAATACTAGTCAAAGTTATACGCTTCTCCCCAGATATACATTAAGGGTGATTATCAAATATTGCAATAACCTTAGAAATGTTATAGTATCAAACCAAACCTCAACTATTAAAATCTACTGTTCCCAGGTACCTGAGTCTCTGGGACAAATTTCAATGGGAGTTAAGTCTTAGTTTTGCTTGTCAAGTTAGATATGTTTCCTAATTATACTCAGAATCTTCACTATAAATTAAGTCCCTTAACTATTTCTAGAATAAATCAGATCCTTGTAGGGAGTTTCTTCTTGCAGTATTTCAAGTCTTGCTTTTCGATAAATTTAAGCTTTGTGTTATGCAGTTCATGAAGACATATGTCTTCTTTTCAAGCAATGTTTATTACACCTTTTATTAACTAAGTGCAACTACAGAATCTTTCACTGGCATAGCTAGGAAGTAATAGGCCCGTCAGTGACTTTATCAAGAAAGTAAAGAAATAATCGTGGGCATGGACGGGCAAGAGACAGACCAGTATAGACCATATATACTAATTTCCAATCCTGTCTTCCTTATAGAAGCAGGGATAGTAAAAGGAAGTTTAACCTCAGTGAGACAAAGCCCCTGGTTATAGGAATTACACAAAAATGTTCCAATCTGTCCCAAATACATTATAAAGAAATGCCAGATCCCTGATTACCAAATTCCAAAATCCATATGGAATTCATTGAACAAATACACTGGTCCACGTTCCCTGTTATTACAGCGTGCTTGTTGAGTTCTCCAGGTAGCTGTGCGAATGATGAATTTTTTCTGGAACTCCATTTTTAATAAAAGTGTAAACACGAAAGGAAAAAGTGTGATGTCTGTAACCTCCTCCTTCTATGTATTTGCAGCTCATATGTGCAAACTCTTGACAATCTCAACTATCATGAGAAGCAAGATATTGTAATGACAGGCTAAGGCCTCTTCCACAGTCACCTTCCTCCTTTTTTCTTAATAAAGAGAAGCAGATCTATGCTATTTATTAGATGATGATTGAAGAAACTGCTATGCTTGTGTTTTAGAAGATTGGTAAGGATTGTGGAATGCGCCAGGAGGACCTTACTTGCCCAGTTAATAGCTAAGACATTTTCCTGCTATTGATGTTAGATTCTTTTTTTTTCCAAGTAAGAAAAAACAATTTACCCCTTGTCAAACAGAACTGTAACTCCGCAAGTGACATACTATGAGATGTCTGAATACAAAGTTGCCTTTTTTCTTATTTTTCTTGTGGTGTCTGTTCCCTTGTACTAAGTAAAATCTAGAAGAAAGCAAATTATATATTCTAGTAGTTTGCAGTATGTATGCAGATACTAGAATAAAGATAAATGATGTAGAATAAATTGTTCATTTATGAAAACAATATTAGCAAATTGGTACCATTAAGGCGAATATATAAGCCTGATTGTGACAATGCATTAGCATGACGTTTTTTTCCACACAAGGTTTCTTTCCCTCAGCCCTCTCCCAAATGGGTGAATAAGAGTCTAATGTTCTTTTCTGTGAGCGTGAAGGATGATTTTTTTTCTTTTCCATGTGTAAGAGAATATTTTTTAGGTCATGAAGGCAGACTAATATTTTAATCACATGCAAGCAACATTTTCAGATACTGTTTAACTAGAAAGTTAAGTTAAAGTTGTATGGCTAATTTTAGTTCTCCTGTTTCTGAAAAATGGAAGATTTAAAGCTAAATTCTGTTCCTTGTGAACAGTTTGGATGAATGACCCATTGCATAGTGCCAGCAAAGGCACTACATCATCGCCATTCAGAATACAGCAAACAGCAGTAGCATGGGCACCGTGTACTTGAGAAAGCTTATTTATTTGATGGGCAGAATTACAGAAAAATAAATAAGATGCAAGTGGAAAGGGTGAGGAGAAAAGGTGGAAGGCTGCTCACTTTTGAAGACCCATTGAGAAAAGGTAGATTTCCGCTTCACCAAAATGGAATGGCTTTCCTACTGCTGGGGACAGCATTGGGCTGCTAATTTTGTGATAAAGCAAAGATCAGATTGATGTTGGCTGCTCTTCTAAAGCACTCATCCTCTGTGTGCCCAAATGACCACACTGATCAGTGGTTTAAGAGGCAAGAATATTAAGGTAGTGAATGAGAAATGTAGTTGTGTGTGTAGGGTAGGAAACTGTTATTTAAATATGGGCTAATGTCACAGAGGTGAGACCAAAGGAACAGCATCATATCTGCCCTGGTATAAAATAGATTTGCATAATCACAAGTATGGTCTGGAAAACTAGCTTTTAATCAGGTAGTCATTAATATAAATCCTTCTCACAAGCAGTTTGCTCTCAGTATTGTATCTGTCTCACAAGGAATTCAATGTTACTTTTACCAAACACATCCTTCTTTATTAATCAGTTATGGGCCTTACTGGATTTCAGATTAAGAGATGCTAGACAACCTGGAAAAAACTGCATGTTTGTTCTCCTCTATGTTCTTCTTTTTAAAAAGTCTCAGGATAGAAAAATTACTGTAGCAAAGAACTAGACCAGAGATCAACACATAGTTAAGGTGCATTCTCTTTGATCATTTTTCGAAGGTAGCCTACAAAGATGTTAAGCTGGTAAAAGTAGCTACTGCTTCAATATTGAAGTCATTCATGTGCCAATACCACTTTAATTCCTTTTGTGCCAGTACCTTAGAGTTACTGATATTATTTTAAATATTGAGTTATATGCCAAAAGTTTTCCATTGTGGCAGTTCTTTCACAACTAGAGATCTTTGTCCCTAAATCTTTAGAGTGGTTGGCATTTTATTTACAGTTAGTGGTTTATTATTTATTTATTTAGTTTATTTAGTTATTAATATTTATTCATCTCAGATACCTCAGAGGGTGGCAGCAGAGCCTCTCTCCACAGATATGCTTGGACTTCTGATCCAAGGGGAGAATCCAAGATCATGGGTCATTTCTAGAAGCAGAAGAGATGCAGAGAGGAAACACCCATAGTTGTGTTAGCCGGTCAGAAGTTTCCAGTGGAAAAATCCTATTGAAAGTCTATTTTGTCCTTGCAATTCTAATTTTACCAGCTCTTTAATGTAATCTAGGATCAGGTAATAATATAAACCATATCCTCTAACTGTCTCTATCCACAGGCCCATTTTATTAATCATATTAGGTATGCAGCTCTTAAATTCCTTTTCTATTACATCATAAATTCCACAGTATTATGTGATCAGTTTACTGTAACACTTAGCTAGTATATTTTACCAGAAATCATAGCAGTATACACTGAACAGAAAATGTAGCAATCAAATTCTGAATCTTGTCTTGAACTGCACCTTCCTATTATATTTCTTCCTCTGGGAACAAAGTTCAGGATGAATGCTCAGACCTGGGCTATTCATAGTGTGTAGCTCACAAACACACTAATCCCAGCATTTGATAAAGCGCTATTTAGATTTTTGGCAATTGTCATGAGTTTTAAATCCCACCGCAAAGATTGTTTGAATGTTTTCCTAAGGATAATTTTCAGGAATGAAATATGTACTGCTTTTACCTGCACATTTGTATCATTGTTCCTCTTCTGGTGTGTTGGACTCAGAACAGGAAATTATAATTGTGCTCTTGAGTTCCTGTGCATAGTTCTTGTCTCAAAATAAAATTAGCAATGGAAGAAAATTATCATGTGCTTTCTATCATTCATAATAAATATTACACCCATAAAAATAAGCCAACAATGCAAGACGATTTGCTATTTGATTCAATTATCAGTTAAATACCTAGATAAATACTTGGTTTTAGTGCTGAATAACTGGGAAAAAATATTTATTTGCTTTGCTCTCATAGGAGGAGATAATGAATCCTCTTTAAAGACCAGTAGGCTGAAATGTGAATGCAGCCTCTCTTTCCAATACTTATAGGCAGTGGAGTCATTAATATTTTCTTATTAATGTAAATGAGCTAGGTAAGAACGATTGATTTCTTCTAGGAATTAATTGGGCATGATCAATCCCTAAAACAAGTGTGACAACAAGGTCGTTCATCAGCTGCTTAACGTTGCAATAGCCTAAGCTTGCTCTTTCAGCTGGGAAAAGACGCCATGCCCTGGAGAGAAGCTTTTTAAATCATTATGCTATTGACAAAAAATTGTTTACTGTTGTCTCTCATAGACTCATCATTCTTAATGTTGAGGTGAAAGTTGCTGAGTTCAGGTATTTTATAATTTGCCTTATTCAAGCTTTAGTTTTAGGGCAAAAAGATAAAGTATATATGGGAAACTAAGGATCTTCTCAGCTATGCAGGGATCTTCAGGCATTGGAAGTGATATGCAAGCAAATGTCGTAATGAAATTAATGTCTAGATCTTCTACACACTTTTGAGTGAGATGATGGCATTTTTTAATTATACCAATGAAATAATCTGACTCATCACTTGTTTATTTGCTTCAAATTAGTTTGAGCACTGAATTCACCTCCGATTTGCCAGTTAAGAGGTTTGCTTTCTCCCTAATGCAACAAAAGCACCTTCCCTTTTATTCTTCATAAATGTGTACAAAATCCTGTTCAGCTTCAAAGATAATATGCATCAAGGGAACACTAGGATGACCATAATGCAGAAAATAATTTCTGGAATGTAAAACTAGAATTTTTTAGTACTGCTGAAGTAGTCAAGTACTTTCCCCTATTTTTAAATGAGTCAAAATTCAATGAGGAGGCAATCCTCTCCACCTGCCAACAGTACATCAAACCATCATTTAACCCGAAAAGCATAAATAAGATCCGGTAGCAGGAAATTGAAGCTTGAAACAGTTAAAAGAAAGATTCTGTTTTCTGTAATGATAAGATTGTCAAGTTAATAGAATAATTTATCAACACCTTTTGTGGTTTTCATTGCTTACTTGCAAACCTTTGCAGAGACTTTGTGCATTCCTAGTGTGCCTTTTTATTTCAAGCAAAAGTTTTTTGGCTAGTAGGACCAAGCATATGGCCTGGTAGGGAAAAAACAAGGGAGAAAAAAGAAAGGGCTAGTGTGTGCACTTCCCCGCCATGAAATTTGGCATGCTGTTTCACTCCTCATGAGCCTGATCTGTGAGCAGTGAACATAGTGTAGAAGACGAGATCGTAGTGTGGAGCCCGTGGCTCATAATGACAAAACCGCAGTTGTAACAGTTTAGTGTGACCATTGTTCAAGACTATTGGAGTCCATCCAATGAATGTGAGAAAGGTTTTATCTGGATCAGACTTAATACTGGTTCCTTTTGAAAGTAATTGGATTTGTGGCACTGGCTGTAATTTAGCTAGGCAGAGCATGAATTTTGGTGCGAAGTGTAAGGGACAATACCACCTCCAAAGCAAGAGGAAACACTGAACTTATTTTTTGAAGACCATATAAATGTGTAAGACCATCCATTCGTATGAAAGAAATTTATTACGTGAATTTGTTTAAGTGACTGAGGAATGCTTCCTATGGTGTTAACTCAAGTAACTTTAAATTCTCATCTTCACATCTATGTCAAGTATTCTAAGATTTTATCTTTGTCCTATGGCTTTCTACATATGACAATTTTTATTCCTTTTCAATCTGAGAAGGGGAAAAATGACTTAAATAATTCTTCTCTGTGTTCAGTGATGTCAAAAATGTGTTGCTGACACTGCCAGTTCAAGACTGTTGGAAACATGAAATAAATTGCAAAGGACTAAGAGCAGCAATATAAGAAGGTGCATTATCCAAACATATGTACATGCACACTCCACTAGTCACTGGACATCTGGTTGAATCTGGAATTACTACAGTAACTTTCAGGTAATGGTGAGCATGTACTTGCCACTAATTACAATAGGAAAATACTGGACCCTGTGCACGGCACTGACAAATTGCTCCCAGTGGTATCTAAGCTATTTCACTGTTGTCATTATAGCCTCTAGCAAAGTCAGGATATTTGAAAAGAGTATGGTGTCTGCAACGTATTAAAGATATTATATCGCTATTTATAGTCCAATTCCATGAATAGAGAATTCCAACAGAGAATGTTTACTATAGAAGTTTTGGAATATGGAGCTTTTAAAGGCAGGTATGTTTATTTTATGGGCCAGGTATTTAGAAAAAAGCTATTAAAGCCACCTTGCTCATTAACCTTTCAGTTCCTTGTAGAGCACTTTAAGCACCAGAAAGTGATTGCATTTTGATTTGTAATGCTTCAGTGAACTGGCCCTCTTCTCTGGGTATGTGTGCATTGTACTAGAGCATGATCTCTAAACACTTGCATGTGTTTTTGTTTCACCGTGATTTAACTGATACACCGATCTAAATTCTTTGAGCTCATGGATTCCAAATGCCTTTTACCATGTACTTTGTTCAGTCCTTTTTATATTTACTTTGCAAAGCTATATCACATGCCATAACTGCATTATTGTGGTTATTGCTGTTTGAGAAGACTCAACAAATTATAAGCAATTTCAAATCAAGACAATGATTTATAGAAATATAGCTTGACTTTTGCACTATAGATTGGAAGAAATGACAGTGTGTTATTTCTCCATCACTGAGTATGATGACCACAAGTTAACAAATAGATATCTGAGGTGAGGAAAAATACCAACCTATATCCCATGTAGTTGGCCTAAGAAATGGATTAGCTGAATCAGAAATCTTTATTTTAAAACAGTGTATGTAAGAGACATCTTGAAAAGTATTTGAGTTCTCAGAAGCTAATGAGAATTAATGTTTGTTGGCAGAGATGATGCTCTTATGTTAATATTTTCATTTTCTTCCAACAGCAATTAAAAATAATTAAAAAAAGAAACATGAAAGGTAAAAGAATTTTTTTCCCTGTCTTCTAATTACAGAAAAATAACCCAAGTGGGGGATGAAGTTTTTTCCTTCAGCCTTCATACAAGATATATCCAAATAAACCTAAAATACAGAGCTTCTTAAAATGCAAAGGTTTTTCATCATCTTAGCAGCTGTGACATACAATCGTAACTCACCTGATATATCCTTGCCTCTACAAAACCTTCAGACATAGTGGCATTTTGCTCTTTTTGTAGAAGATCATGACTTCAGTGTTTGGGGAACATTGCACATGTGTGTGAGGTAAAACATTCAGCTACTGATCAGGGTCTGGAAGGAACTTTTTTCCAACGATATTAGAAGAGACCTTAGGTTTTCATTTCTCTTTGTATTTAGCTTCATATTTTGTAGTGTAAATTGTCACCGCAAAGGTTGGAAATGTTGATTCTTTCAGTCTCCCTTTCTGACCCTGTCACATGCATACAGGGTGACTAAAATAGTTTGGTCCAACTAAAGCAACTGGTTGAGAGAAGGAAGTTTATGATATGTAATGGTAAAACCAGGAATTTCATGTGATATGAATTGCCATGCTATTTGTATTATTTTTAATACATTTTTACAAAATTGCAGTCTATAGGCCTGCCTGTACTTCTGGACATACCAATTTTTTTGAAGGAAAAGTAACTGTAACAGAATTTTTACTGCCAAAACATGTTTTTGGATGGTGAAATTCTTGATTTAAATGTAACATACACTCAATTTAGAGTTATTATCCACAAATTATATCTTTTAACTAAGTCCTAAGGAAAGTAAATAATGTTGGTGTCAGTCTGCTGAGTGAAGCACAGAGAAATCAAATTGTGCAGAGTGATACAGGTAGTTTGTGGCAGTTGTCCACTTGGTGCAGGTATTTATACTCCTGGGCCTGACTGCAAATCTGTCCTTGTTTAATTAGGACACTAAGATGTTTGGAATGTTTCACAGTGGTTCAAAAGCAATTTTTAAGAAAAACCAAATAGCCATTTGATATTACCAATACAATTGTTCATCACATGCACGGTTGTAGATTTCATCTTTGTGACTTTCTTATTCCTTTGCCACTCCTGTGGTAAAAGGTAATTAACTTCATATGAAACAAATGGAAAATGGTAGCTTTTCCACCACAATGAAATGCTGAAATCTGAATGAATGATGAAGCCTTTAGAATTAGTGGCAACATTACTGTAGTGAACTGAGAGAGTGACCTGCCCTGAAGGAACAGGGAAAAGCAATAATGTTCACGTCTCATCTGTCAGGAAGGTGTAGGAGACGTTTGTTACATAATGACTGTCCCATTCACTGAAATATTATGGGGATTAGAAAATACCTTGCATAATTTATATACACCATCTCTATTCTGGAACCATACATTATGCTTCCCACAGACAGATTAAGCTGACATTCTGAACCATATGCATGGTTTATGTGGGTAACATAATACTTTCAAATTATATCTGCTATGAGCCAGTAAAATTAGTATGGGGTCGTTAGGCAATAGCCTCATAACAGCTAAACTAACAAAGATTTATAAAATACTTCTCTCCTAATTTTTCGTGGGGCAGTCATTGGTTTTTATTTTGTTTCTCCTTAACTTTACTGATGGAAGGCAGCATTAAAAATCAGCTCTGTTACTAGCCAACATGCTGGTGTTCTCAGGCATACAGAGAATTTGATTCTCTCTTTTCTGCTCAAATATGAATTTCTATGGTTCAATGACTGGATTTTCAGCTAATATAGAATTCCCACAGAACTATGGTAAGTTACACCCACTTAGAACTGAGCTTCTTTAAATAGAAAACATGATAATTTTAGATACACTTTCTGAGATGGAATTTTATTGTTCCATCAGTTTTTATTTCTGTATGGATATTTTTCAAAATACCTTCACTAACTGACTTCCAAAACAGTTACTGAAGAGTTTCATTCCATTAGGACTTTATTTCTTTGGGTTTTGGGGGGAAGGGGGTTCTTCTTCTTTTGAGAATATCTCACTAGTACAAAAACTACTGGCACTATTTGACTCCTTGCAAGTATGTTCTGAAGAACTATAAATCTATTCAAGACGATGTCAGGACAAGAGGATTGATTGTTTCCATTATATTGGGATTGCCTGTTTCTGAGCTGAGAGAGATAGAGCCACGGCACGGGAGTGAGGAGGCCAGCAATGCACAGCTTCTTCGTCCATCTGGGAGTTGCCACTGGGTGCAGAGCTGTGTCAGCTCAGTGGTGGCTTTGGTGTATTTTCTGTGCAGCCTGCTGTGTCTTCAGGAGGAGCAGCCCGGCTCCTCTTCTGCCAGAGAGGATAGTGCTTGCTGTTGGCTCTGCTTCCTGCCCAGTAAAGCTGAGCTTCCGCAGACCTACCAGCTTTGCTGCTGCTGAAGGAGGCAGCCTGGCCTGCCTGCCCAGTCTTAGGGGGAGGCCAAGTGTTTGTGTGGCTGTGTTTTCACTTGGGTAGGATGCCCTGCTATCCCAGCACATCTTATCTCGAGTGTGTGTGCTAGGGCAAAGGATGAGATACGTATGTGGGAACATATGGCTGGGGTAGGAGATACATGAAGCAGTTTCTCCTGGCAACATTAGTGCTTTATGCTTTGTTCAAGTACAGCATTCAGTGTGTATTTTCTTTATTCCTAACCAACAGTTTAGAAAAGGGATATACATTATGATTAAATGAAAAGCATTGGAAAGGAATGGAGTTTCTTCTTTCACATATTACTCCTTTGCAAAGATGAAGAAGATAGGCTGTCTTAGAAAATCATTCATGTAGTCATTTCAGGTGGGTAACATCTGAACAGTAACTTTTATTATGTTTTACTCAATCAGCTTAGATTTATTCTAAAAAGCACATTATTGCATTTAGGTCAGTTGAGTTATTTCCCTTATTTAAAATTCTATTTAATAATTTGAAAACAAAGTTGTTTATTTTCCATTAAGAAAAGATACTTTTTATTGTACAAGATGACTGGAGAAGGATATAGATCTAATAAATAAAAGAGGACACTAGTTTAATTCTGTTTCACACCTTTGGAGGAGTGGAACTGCCTGGGACACAAAGCATTGATCTAATATCTGTTCAAGACTTTCAGGATTGACACATGTTAAAATTTGTGTTATATTTTAAAATTTATTTTCTGACCATTAGGGTATTATAACAACTGAAAGAGGTGTAACCTAATGAAAGTGAGCTCTTCTTACCTTTGCAACTGTTTTAAACTTGTAGCAGAAGTTAATACCACTAGATGAGTTTGCCGTTAAACTGTTTTAATTAAGCTTTCTCCCACACCTAAACAAACACACCCCACGCAAAGTTCTTAGGTAACCAGAATCTGAAACATTTCCAAGCTGTAAAGTCAGTAGGGGTTAGTGTCAGCAACAGCATATTTTGTTTATATTTTCCTGCAATATCTATCAGTTTAGAAAAAAAAAAAGACCTTCAATTCTATGCAAATAAAATGGGAGCAAGGCTCACATTGTATGTAACCATACTGACAGGTTTTGCCATCCTATTGTGCTGTTTTGGGCTGAGGTAGAGTTAATTTTCTTCACAGTGGCTGGTATGGGGATGTGTTTTGGGTTAGTGCTGAATACAGGGTTGACAGCATAGAGATGTTTTTGTTATTGCTGAGTGAGGCTTGCACAGAGCCAAGGCCTTTTCTGCTTTTCTTAGGGCCATGCTGGTGAGGAAGTCGGGGGTACATGGGAGAGTGGGAGGAGACACAGCCAGGACAGGTGGCCCAAACTGACCGAAGGGATATTCCAGACCGTATGGCATCAGGCGCGGGATATGAAAAGGAGGAAAAAGGAGGAAGGGGGTGGAGGCTATTTGGGGTGATGGCATTTGTCTTCCCAAGTAAGTACTGCTCACGATGGGGCCCTGCTGTCCTGGAAATAGCTGAACACCTGCCTGCCCATGGGAAGCAGTGAATGAATTCCTTGTTTTACTTTGCTTGTGTGCATGTCTTTGGCTTTCCCCTATAAACTGTCTTTGTCTCAACCCATGCATTTTCTAGTTTTTACTCTTCTGATTCTCCCTCTGATCCCATTGGTGGGGTAGTGAGCAAGAGGCTGTGCGGTGCTTGGCTGGGGTTAAACCAAAGCACCTATTGTAAGTATTCTTACAACAAAGAATTGTTGGTGATAGACATCTAAGGAGAGTAAAGCTATAGAAATATAATGCCATTTTACTAATGTACTTGAAAATCCTCATGGAAACTTAGTGATCTTTTCACTGATTTTTTGAGTGTTCCTTCATTAAAATGGGCTCAGTTCTTTCATTCTGTAGGGCTGCTGCCTGCTTGTATGCTGCCCTGAATGCTTTGTAAGTCAGCAAGCAGGCTTATCAGTTCCTCTTGTGCTGTAGATCTTTATTAATAGGAAATGTGTAATATTATCTGTTCTGAAAGTGCCATTTGTAAAATAACTGATGCTTCAAAGAAAAGAAATATTAAGTATGAACCATGTTTCTTCTGCTGTTACTGGTACAGACCAGTGTGGAAAGGAATTAATAGTTTGGAATCTGCCTCCCAAACCCCTGCCCAATAACAGCAAGCAACTGCTTTCATTACCTTTCCCATATTTTGTTATTGTGTGTCAGGAAACAATAATATATGTTAAATAATATGTAATATGTACAATATTATAATAATATGTATACTTCTAAATAAGAAGTGGAATCGTGACACTGTTGAGTAACAGTAATCTATCTATTGACTGGCCTGACCTGACCTGCAGAATGGGGTAAAACCGTGCAGTTTAAGGTAATGTGCAAGGATATTGAGGTAGCGGAGCTGCAGCAGATCCCTGAGCCAGGACTTCTGGCCCATTAGTCAGACCCCATGGCACACAAGTATGGTGGATATACAAGCAGGAAAATGAGACTTGTACCATAGTTATTTCAGGCCACTAAGTCAACGTACCTACATTTAAGGAATCAAAATTTACTAGGCAATTCATGATATTGCTTTTACCATCTACCGTAGAAATCCTTATGACATTTAATTATTATTCTAGTATTTGTTATTTCAATGTTAAATATTATTTTATGTCCTTGTGGTCTTAACCAAGAACAGTAATTTTGCTGGGTTTTCCCCCCTTTTCTGCAAGACCCATGAAGAATTGGAACATTCAAGTTCTTTAATTAAAATGTTTCCTTTTCTGCTTTTTATAACATGGCGCACAGAGTTGATTAACTTTTCCTGAGTACATGCTGGAAGACGGATAGTTCAGTTTTGCTAAGTTTAGCTTTTATAAGGATCTTACCTGAAATTATTTTTGTGAGAAGGTCTTGTTCCTAAGGTATCATACTACTTGAATCATAATCATTATTAAAACTAAAGACTTTATGCTAGGTTGCCACTCCTTGTAATATAACAAGGGGGTGAGGCAGAAAATAAAATTCTGTTTCCAAACAGAATCTGTAACAGATGAAGAAGGAAAAAGCTGGATAATAGTGAGGTGCTCTGCAGAAGAGATGTAGTAGTAGTGAGGAGCACTGCTGTTACTGTTTTAAAACCTACTGCTTTGCTGGAGTGCCGACATGACTACAGGAGCTCTTTACAAATCTCTCCCCATGTGGATATGTGAAAATGTTATTTATCTTGAAAATGTATATCTGAAAAATTTGCATGTTTCTTTATAAAATAGTAATGCAAACATTCTTACAGTTCTTTGTACTCATGAAGACCCATCGCCTAATTTAGAGAGCTTAGTTACTTTAAAAAGAAACTCCTTTCCCTGGCTGTAGAAAACAAAGAAGTATTCAGCAGTGGTTAAGAGGCAGAAGGGCCAAGGCACTTGGAATGCTGTATGTAACATGAGAATCCCTCAAGCAGAATTGAGGGACCATGCAGTCAGTGCCTCATATTCCTACTTGCCTGCAGGGATATAGTTATGCAATATTAAATACTCTTTTTATTAAACTCATAATATTTTTCTTATTAATTCTATAACATTTCAAAGAATATTTTTGCACATATTTACATTAAGATAGTGAAATATATATAATTTTAATATTAAATTTTTATTAAGCATTCAATATTTGAAAAATATTTTTCAAATCCAAAACTGAAGAATATTTAACTATTAGATGTGCAAATATAATGAAATTGCATCTTGAAAACAAGGTAACAAAAAGTCATGAGCAAACAGTTTCTTTGTGTATAAGTTGAAACTCATGAAGTTTTTTGTAGTTGCTGTCACAGCTATCATCCGTGCTGGAGTGCTGCTTAGTTTGGATGCTGGGAAGGTGGGTGCTGGTTTGCATTGGAAGTGGAGGAGAGCAGCAGCTTGTGCTGAGCAGAGATTTAGCACCCTCAGTGCTGTAGTCTGGGTGATGTTTTGAGGAAGCTGTTTTGCTGTGCTGGAAGAGTGTATCTTTGCTTTGTTTTTGAAGAAAAAAAAGGCTTTGTTTTGCCTGTTGGTGACCTTCAGAAATGGTCTCTGCACTTTTTCATAATTTCATGGTCTTCTTTGAGCCAATTCCTGAGCAAAGTGAGAACCCAAGTGGCTAATTCCTTTTACTCAGACAAGAGGAATCCTACGCATTTTTATGCCATCTGTGTTTGCTTTCCATATTCTAAGAGATCTCTAAATGTACATTTTGTTGGGTTCTTTTTCTCCCTGTAATTCAGCATAGGTTTGTGAAATGCTGGATCATGATGGATTCTTTTCTTGTGGATTATGCCCGTACGGCATGGGTGGGACTTGTGGGTAGCATTCACAGTTATTTGTTTCAAGTCTACAATAAAAAGTTCCTCTCCTCAATTCTGATTGCAACTTTTAGCTTCCTCCTGGTATTGGCAGATTGAAAGGAATTTTTTTTTTTTTTAATTTCTGAATTATTTCCTTTGTATTCAGGTGCCATAATGTAATGAGCCTTTAGGGTACTCCTGCAGTGTTTTCTCTGCTTTATGGGCAGCCTTGATGAGAAGGCTCTGACAGTTTGCAGCTGTTTTAAACAGGTTTGAGATCAGAATTCTGGAGGGCTTCAGAAGGGTCTGTCCTGCTGGGACGAAAACCAGTGTGAGACGACTGGAGGACTTCCCGGCTAATAAAGAGTAGAGAACTGTCCATGAAAATGTAAACAAGGACCTAATAAGCATTGAACTTTATATGCTTTCAATATTGATAATAAAATGCACATTGTCACAAAGTGCTGTGCTGTGCAGATGTAGCTTACTTTGGTGCAGATTAATTAGGCTTAACAGGAGCTTAAATCTGCTCTACAAATGCAGTGTGGACAAATAATATATTGCAGATGCAGGAAGAGGTTTTCACTTGTTAGAAAAAACAACCCCTGCTGCAACAAACACAGGTAGGCTACAGCTGTATTAGTTAATGACCTGGCCCATCGTAGGCTTCAGGCAGTATCCTTTTTTCTACTGAATGGTAAGAAGTAATGTTTTTAATTTTGTCTGAATTGGTTTTAGTGATTGGTGGACTAATACTGTAACATTCACTACTCACTGAATTAAGGAAGAAAACTGAAGTTCATTGCACAATGACCAAATATACTGCAATGGGGGAGAAATCATGGCCCTTTCTACATGCCTTTTGTTTGCACAGTTAATACTGCTCATAAGAACAAATCTTATGTAAAAGAGGGTAATGAAATATATTTCCATTAAGATCTTCAGCTGACCCCATTGACTGGGACAGATTGAAAGAACTTCTTTTGCAGAGTATCTCTTACAGTATGAACACTCCTACCAAGAACAAAGGCCAGCAGTCTAAGACAACGTGTAAATTTTCGGTTTAGCTATTTCAGTGTAATTAAAGGTTACAATCTCTTTTCAAATACTTCTTTTCTCCCTTAAATTTTTTCCTATTTTTTTCTAATTCATGTGGCTTATCTCAAAAATGTTTTAAATAAGGTCAAGCTAGTTTAATTTTGTAACCAAAATATTAACCTGGGGTAGTTGCACTGGTATGATCTTAAAAGTTTAGCTGTACTTCTGTAAGAGTACCACTCTAAGCACCTCCTCTATGGACGAGCATTTAGACACATTACTTCCGACAGTAATATTTCTCTTTCAATTGTTCTGTTCTAATAAAATTTAACGTGATCAAAATATGTGGTCAAAAGTAGACTGGCAATTTAAAACTGTTTAGACTGCCGCAGTCAGACAGTATGGTTCAGTGGTGCTAACCTGCCTTTCAATAGGATGTTTGAATTGTGTTATGGTAACTTGATAGAGCTAACATAATCAAAAAAGATAATTTTTTATTTATCAAGAAATGCCAGTAGGTCGCTGTGACATAATATCTGAAGATGCTTTAGTATATTTCTTGTTTAATGCCAGTTTGCAGAGGTACGTCTCATCTTCATAGGACACTTTCAAATATAGCCCAGCCTATTGGGTTTTGCCTTGTATAGACATTGCCTCAAAGTCTGTCTCCGATCATCCCTTCCAAAACATCCTTCTGGTGGGAGAAACTCTGGGCTAGGACAGGTCAGATCTGGTGTAGAGCCAGCGTGGGAGTCCTCCAGCTGGCAGGCATTGAGATTTTTAGTGCACATCAAAAAAGTGAAGAGCGATTTTAGTAAATGGAAGAGAGCTCAATATCTATTGAAAATAAAGTAAAATTGAAGGATAAGCCCTAGATATTCTGAGGGAAGAATAATGCCGGACAAGCCACCTCTGCTACTTGTGCTGTAATAACATGAATGAAGACAGAAAAAGGTGGGCCACAAGCATCTGTGTATTTATCCTACCAGAGATTCTACTCTATAGAAAGTCCACAGCAGTTTTCATCAGAAAAATAAGCTGCATTTAGCTAAGACAATTTACCAGACCAGTCAGACACTATTAGCCTATTTGGAATGTCATTTTATATTTTGATAGCTGATAATTGCAGGCACCCATAACAAGAAACTGTGGTACACTTGTCCCTGTATCTTGGTTACCACTGTGCACATCTTGGTTACCACTGTGCAGATAAATTCATAGTCCCAAACTGTTTAACAACAGGAAAGGCATTTTTAGCACTCCAATATGTTACTGTCTACATGTGTTTTGGTTTTTTTTAACTTATGAATTCTGTTGCTAGCTTATGATTGGTGTTACAATTGATGAGCCAGTTTTTAAGAGTAACTGATGAATTTTGGGTGCCTCAGGTTTTGAAAGGGGCTGATTTTATGTCAGTGATACTCAGAGACTTTATTTCGAGGTTCTGGCGTTTATGTGCTGCATAGTAGAGCTTCCCTCTTTCACAAAAAATTGCCAAATTGAAAATCTGTATAGTATTTATTCTATAGTAGTTTGGCACTCGGAAGTGAAAAATGGAAGGACTTGCTGTGCTAAATCACTGTGGATGTGTGTAGGAGGACAGTTACCGGAGCACGTTGTATTGTGGTGCAGTCCCTGCCAAACCCGATCATCTTGCATTTTTACCTGCTGTGGATTTCTCCATTTCCAGGAAATCATTGCTTATCTTTCTAGCTCAGGCTTTTGGGCCATTTTTTTAAAGGGTGGAAGAAAAAGCTTATAGTAATTTATGTCAGAAATTACATATCACACAAGTAGGCTATTAGAAATAAGTATTAAGATGTACTATGGTTAGTACACGGTGTAATTCAGTGCCTTTTTTCAGTAACTTCTAATATGAAATTATTTGCTGAAGTACTAGAAATTCAGTATGTATCTGTCTGGCATAAATGTGTCCCATTCACAATTCAATTCCAAGCAATACTTTTATATTAGAAACCAGCAAGGTGCTGCATGGCACGAAGTTCTTTGTGTATTCTATTGTAATGTTTGTTTTGCTACTCTGCTAGAGTCTGGTGGCTAAACTCAGGCCTAATATGAGTCAATGAATTTTAAAAAAAAAAAGGAAAACTTCATTCTTCTTTTTGAGGTTTATTTGAATAAAGTCATGAACAAAAATTAATTCAAAAAACAATTGCCTAAAATGTTTTTAAGCTTCTAGATATCACTGTACAGCAATTTTTAGTTTTGAGTCTTTTCGAAAGAGATGAATAATCTCTTTTATCTTCCAGATGTCAAACATTGCAGTCGTTCCTTTTGCCACTGGGCTGGGACACAGTCACTGAGGGATATTTGCCTGGCATCTCTCTGTTTAGGCTGCAGCTTTACAAATAACTTCATAACTTCTCATCTCTCAGCTGCATTATAAATACTTTAAGGTTCCCAGCCGCACTGTGCTTTTACAAACATCTTAAATTATGAGCTTACTGGCATGCAGCTGGGTGAATGCTGTTGCGAATGGTTTATACTCAAGGAAAATATCTGAATAGCATTGGAATTCTTTACTTGTTGAAGTAATCTAATGTTAGGAAAGCAAGGCCTGCAGATATTTTTTTTTTTCCCAACATTGCCACCATATTTTTCCTTTCATAGCTGGTGATCTGAATTCTGTGAAACTATCTTGTGTCGTCATCTACTCTGAGTTGTAAAGAGCAAACTTCTAAAATGCGTATATCTGCAGCGGGTTTGTAGCAAGAGGTGAGGAAGGAACTAGAAAATGATAGCTGTGGGCTTATTTATAGCACAGAGTACTTTCCAGGTTTTGTTCATCGAAACTTTTAGGATGGCTGCCTCTTAGGGAATATATCATAGTAAATCATTTCTCTCCTTACTGGATGGCCTAGTGAAGTTTTCAGTGGTAACACCCTAAATGGGGAGTACAGAATCTCGCTTCTAGAAGGTCTGCACACACTAACATCATGGCTTCTTGTGCAATACTTGCGCGGCTAGAAAAGCAAAAAAGGATGATATCTTGAAAGCAGCTGTGAGTTAGACTTGCATAGCTGAAATCAATAGCAATTGCATGTATCACTCCCTTGGAGTTGCCTGCTGGCGTGTTTCTACATCAGAGAATATTTAGAATCTTAATCTTTCACAGATTTCTTCATTTTTGCAGATTTAAGATCCTTGATTATTTAGTGCTTAGTTTGAATATCAAATTACAATTTTTTTAGTACATCTATGTCATAAAATATACTGTGTTATTTTTGAACTTCATTGTCTACCTGACTTGCTTTTTGTTAATTTTAATGATCAACTCCTTGGGGCAAAACTGTTGTTCTAAGGTTTCACAGTATTGAGTGCAATGATAGAGATTAAGTATGTGGAACTGTGATGAACTGCATCCTCTCTGGCATGAAGTCAAGAGCATTCAGTTTCTGGTTTAACAGTTCGTGAACTGGCTTTTGTTTTGACTGATGATGTATTCTTTCTTTTCAGACATCTGGGAGACTCAATATCTGCTAGCAAACTATGCTTCCCTGTCTCCTTCAAATGGTGTTCTTTCCCCTAATGTTCATCTCTGTTTAACACTACTTCATAACTCTTGATATTGAGAGTATATCATCTACAGAATTACAGAAATGAATTGTAGGCAATATAGATATGAAAAACCTTCTTCTATCAGCCAGTCAGTCACCTCATGTAGGCAGAATTTCTTTTAGTTTTTACTGTATTGGGCTCATTTTCCTGCAGAAACTTACACATCACATCGCATTTGCTAATAGATATCCAGTCTTCTGGCAAACAGTCATTTTTCTCTTCTGGTTTTATCACCAGGTTTGTCTCTCTTATTCGTATGGCACCTATTGACTAAAGACAGTGCAAATAGGCAGGTCTCATAACCCGTAATTTGTGCTTATTTTCATTATGGATTTAATTTCCTTCAATTAAAGAAAACCAATTTTTTTTCTTTAGCGATGGTTAAAGGACTGAGGTAGATCTTATCTTTATAGGACACTTTCAAACATAGCCCAGCCTATTAGGTTTTACCTTGTGTAGACATTTCTCCAACATGTGTCTCCTATCTTCCCTTCCAAAACCTCTTTCTGGTGAGAGAAACTGTGCTAGGACCAAGATCAGGTATAGAGACAAAAATATTCATTCATTTTAACTTTTGTTTTTAGTTTTCAGGTTAAAAAAATGTTTATGTTGATTCATTAAAGAAATATTTCAGGTTGCTCTATGTATATATCCATAATTTATAATTAAATATAGGGATTTATTGATGCATTCATTAATTTATAGGTTCACTAATAGATATAATTATTTTTATTAATAGTTTAATGATAGATAGTATCCTTTATTATATTGATAAGATTACTTTATTAGACTGAAGTAAACAGGAAAGAGTAATGGTTCATGCTTGCAGCATAATGATGCTTAAAACCAATATGTTTGCCTTAGGCCTGCCATCGGTCTTATAGAGATGACAAGCATTACAAAGTAAATAATCAAAATTTTTACTACTCTTGGCATAGGTACTTGGAAAATACATTCAGTATTCTGACTTTTTCCTCACTTTCCATGGTGTTTTCTCTATAAACATTCTGCCAAATGTAGAGAAAATTCCACTCACCACTTGTTTGATTCTCCTCCTCTGCAAGGATCTGTTCCACACCTGTACATTTTTTGTTCAGGCTGTGCCCTTATTGGTTCGAGGCAATTTATTAACTGTGATTGTTCAGAGATATTTTATACAGACAGCTCTTTCTGGATGTGGGACTTTGGTCTTCCATAGCTGTAGACACGTGGCAAAAAATAACTTTGTGTGGCAAGACATTTGGTGACCAGCAGAGCTGCTGAGCAAAGGCTTACATAACATGGGTGGTAGCCACTAACCCTTTTCTGAAAGTGTCTGAATTATATTCTGAAAACTGAGTTTTAAATACAGATGAAGTTTGCGTTTTCTGCTGTTGTAGGAACTAGATGTGTGTTGTAACACACTATTTAATGTCTGTTGGTTTATTTTCTTAACCTATAAAATGTTGGTAATATGTTCTGTGTTCCCTAGAGAGCTGTGAATCCAAATTAATTTATTACAATATACTTTGGAATCCTTAAATGTTACAAAACTACTATTGATTAATGAAACAATCCTTTTTGCTAAAATATTGGGGAAAATAGTGGGCTTGGGTATATCTTTTCAGATTCAGTATACATTCATAGTAATGTGTGAAAATCCACAGAAACCCATTTTCTAGCATTTGTGTTAATAGTTTTTTGAACTTATCAGTTAAGATCTGTTAGGCATAAACAATTCTTATTTTCAGCATTCCTACTCCACTTTATCATATGTGTTGGTTAAACTAAAGGTGTAATTTATTCTTTCAGAATAGCAAAATGTACAGGTGCCTAAAAATTCAATAATCCAACTTTTTCAGAGGAAAGAATAGCAAATTTATATTAAGAATGGAACTGTAGATCATAACTTCAGCTTGATCTGGGAAAAGGTTGAGTACGTACGAACTAATTCACATACTTTTCAGTAAAGAAAAACTGAAGTTAAAATTTTGGTTCTAGATTCTTAACATTTTGAGGTTTTTAGTGCCATATATAATCGAATTGATAAATAAATATGATATTGAAACTTGGATTGAATCTCTGTTTTATCACTCTAAGATTCATAAGCAGCTCCATTGGTAAATAGGCCATTTTGAGGGAATATAAGGTATCTAATACAGTTTCCAGACAGCTGAATCCTTTGTCATAGACCTTATACTTTGAGTGAACAGACTAAATGATCTTTTAATGCAGATTTATATTCTGGGAGGCAGAGAACAGAACTCATGTTATTTCAGGTCTTTTCCACTGAGAACCATCTTAGACAGCATGCACTCATGCAGCCTGTTTTTGAATGAAAAGAATTAATGCAGAAACCCAGGAGACAGAAAAGGTTCATTTTCCCTAAGCAATACAAAGTTATTTATCTTGAATTCCTCTTCCAGAAGGCACTCTAATATTGTTAAATTCTTCAGCAGGAATTTTTGGAGCCTCCAAAATATTAGGGTAGTGAAGCGTGTTCTTAAATATCTTTGTTTTCCAGCCTTTCCCATTGTTGTAGCATTATCCATAAAATGCAGTACCAACAGCTTTTTATATTTGGAAAAAAACCAAAAACCCAAGGTGTAAAAGGATTCAATAATCCTTTACATTTTGAAGAAGAAAGAGGAAAAATAGAATTTGCTGCAAAAGCTCTGTTTGTAACCTCCAGAGTTCAGTATATCAGAGTGGAGGCATTTAAATAACGAGAAAAATAAATCTGTTATAATATTACCCAAGAAGAAATAGATAATTGCAATACCTTTAATATTTGAGATCTTCTCTGAATGCCTGAGATGTAGAAAATTAGATAAAATACTAGGGTTGTCTCTTTGTTGTTCTAATTTTAATATGATTAGAAGCAGGACTATATTCTCCAATATTGGAAGGAAGGGTGATGGGATCACAAGGAAATGGGAGTCCCTGGGAGCCAAATTTCTTCTATGTAGTTCCAGCATTAAAGCATTAAATTGCTTGCAAAGTTTGTGTCATGCTTCTTCTTACTTGCCAAGTCATGTAATCAGATTTTGGGGTGGATGCAAGCCTGGCCCATCTTTCATCCTATTTCTTCCTGCTTTTTCTCTAGAAGCTACTGTTCATGAGGTCACTGGCAACAGCTATGTTACCTTTATGTTCTTTCCAGTTCTACTAGGTGCCAGAATTTTTAGCTGGTTGGTTGGTTGGTTGAGGGTTCTTTTACTGCTGTGTGGTTTGTTTTTTGGGTTTTTTTTAAGGCTTCCATTTAAATGATTTTTCTTAAATTTTCCTAATGTGATGGGGAATATTCTGCAGCTGCATCTTAGAGGGTTTTAAAGTCTGGTAATGCTGGAGAGCAATAATCTATTTATAACTGTAAAGCAGGCAGTGATAAGTTTCTTTACTCTGTTGTAATGCTGATAGAGGTTGGGAAGTGTGCTTAAAAGGGAAAGATGCAGAAGAGCAGCACCTTCAGAACTACTTGGTGCTTTGGAACCCATAAGCCCACGGAAGGACCCGCGAGATCATTTGATCGGAACGCCTGTTTTGCAAGTTGCCTGTGATAAAACCTCCCGTTGTATTTAAACAGAGACTAGTTTCAGCCAGTCAACTGCTGCCTCCAAAAAGGAGGTTATATAAAGCCAGCTAGCTTTCTGGAACAGCATCGTAGCTTCAAATGGATGCTCTTTGGAGCAGGACATTTGCTGGTGTAGGGAGGGCGTTTGGCTCTGCTGCAGGGCATTGCTGACACCTAGTTTTCTGCATTGTAGGATACCACAAGCAATGTAATGGTACTGTCTGATGAACTTTTGGACCTAATGCCAAAACTTGTTCTGACATTTCACAGGCTCAGGATATTCTGTGTCCTATGAAGCTTAGCTTATCCAAATCAGGTTAAGGAGGCTACATTTTGTCCTTGATTTCTGGTTTTATTGTGTTTGCTGAGCATCCTGACTTAGTAAAAGATGTCCCTGCCCATGACAGACTGCCTGGACTAGATGATCAGGAAAGGTCCCTTCTCACCCAGATAATGTTGTGATTCGGCTGAGATACATCAAAATCTCGATCAGAAGGCCATGTCGTCATGAACACATAAGTTAGCAGATACTGTGAATAATACTGAGAAATTTAAACACATCATAAACATGCATAGTATAATATATGTTTTTGGAAAAATTAAATGCTTCTTGTTATTAAGATACTTTTAAATACAGAAGGTGGTGTCTTTAAAGAGCTTTTCTGAAAATGATCCTATGAAATTCATTATGCCTATGTAATTTAATGAATCAAAAGTCAAATTAGTAGTAATAAAATAAAGCAGTCATTTGAATCTGAAAATGTTCTGCTACGGTTTCCACTACAGCAGGTGATCAATAACATAGTGGAGTGGAAAAACTTGAATTGATTCTGCCATCCTTCTTGTGCATATGCTTACATTTTTGGGGCTACATCAGGCTGTGCTGCTTCGATGTCTAATAGTATTTTGTATCCCTTTCATTCATGCTGAAAAGCAAAACATGTTGCCCGTTCTGATCCAGGGTGGCAGAACCAAAAAAGCTTATTGTGTACAGCTGAAACGAACAACCCTATGAAAAAAATGATTGATAAGTTCTGCAGAGGTGTTTCCTTCCTTTGAAGGTGGATAGGGAAGGGGGTGGGGTGGAATTTGGGTTTCTTATTAACGTAAGAGTTAAATGAAACACTCACTCACTCTGAATGAAAGTAGCCTCAGTGCCCTTGTGTCCTTATGAAAAGGAGCATAAAACCTGGGAACTCATCGATATTATAGCAGGGACATTGTGGGCTGCTGAAAAGAAAATTAAACAGCTGAGACACGTTGGAATCCTTAATTCAAGAGGGAAATGCCCAATGTTTATGTAAGTGTTCTTCCTCACTAAAACCTTTAAAACACAAGCATAATTTGTTGGCAAATCGTGTCAATAACTGGAGCTCAAAGGAGCAAAGAGATTGCTAGAATGTTAATTTTGTTTTGAGTGATGCTAGACCCTGTGCTGGGAAAACCCCCCAGTTTTAACACGTTCGTTTTGAGGATTCCCTCTTCCATCTTTGTAGAATGATTAATAATACATAAACTGCATGAAATCCCCAGCATAAAAAAAAACCTGTTCTAATTATATTTATCACAATGCTCAATATTTGCAGCTTTAGCATTCACAGATTATAATCTAAATTCCTACTCATAAATTTAGCTTAAACACCTAAGTATTTTAAACTGATACGTTTTCTTTTTTTCAGCTTCCCTTTCAGTGCTAGAGCCTTAAGGCTTCTGTTCTTTTATTTCCCTACACTCAAAGGTTGAGGTCCTTTAAAAAAAAGAAATATTCCCACTTGATATAACTATATGAACTTGATATTTTTTTAGAAAATATAAACAAATTCACAATAAATCACGAAATAATTCAAGATTTTTGATTAAAATCACAGGATTTGGCAACACTGATTTCCAATTAAATCAATGGACATTAAAGCAATCCTTCTTTATATGAAATTACAAAAAAACCTAATATGGTGTTCACAATTTAATTGGTGGAACATCAGGTTGAAAGGGCACCTCAAGGATCATCTGGTCCAATCTTTTTGGCAAAAACACTGTCTAGACAAGATGGCACATCAGCCTGTCCAGCTGAATCTTAAGCGTCTAATGTTGGGGAATTCATCTCTTTTCTGAGGAAATTATTCCACTGTCTGATTGTTCTCATTGTGAAAATTGCGCTCTCATGTCTAATCAGAATGTCCCAGCAGTAACTTGTGCCCATTACCCCCCATACAGAGGGAGGCTACATCTTCTTCGTAGCCACTCTTGAAATACTGGAACATGGTGATAGGTCTCTAAGCCTTCTTTTCTCAAGTCCAAACAAAACCAGTTCTCTCAGCCTTCCCTCAAATGGCAGAATCACAGTCCTTTGATACTCTGTGTTCCTCCTCTGGACCCTCTCCAGCCTCTCTGCATCTTTTTTGTAATTCTGACTTTTGGTCTACAAAATTACCTCTTTTCATCATGGTATTCTTAGCTTTTTATTCCCTAAATACAGCTGATTCTCTTTTATATTTTACTGCATACATTTTTAGGCGTCTGATTTTTTGTAGGACTGTGCTGAGCTCTTGTAGCTCCACCAAAGAAGCACTGTGCAATAGTCATAGGATCATAGAATGGTTTGGGTTCGGAGGGAAATATCTGAATAAAAAGTCATCTTTTTGACCTAAATCTCTAAATTGTTCCCTGTATCTGCTAAACTGGTCTTATAAGAGCAAAAAGTCACGAAAATGGTCCCAAATTCTAGTGCACATCGTAGCCTGTTCTGAGAACCAGCATATATATCATTGCAGTCTTGACAGTGTTCTCATCCAGCCTTCCTCCTGCCAGCCTGGAATGGGCCGTCCACCAGCTGGGAAATTGCTGCCGCAGGGCAGTGCTGCTCCCGTGTCCCCATGGCGTGATGCTCCAGGTGAGCGCTAGGTAGGGGCCAGTTAGGTCATCTGGAGACTCCTCAGTGACACCTGAATTCTGAGAGGGAGAGAGATATTGAGCTGCTTTTTGGCCTCTTCCTGGTGTCAAAGGAACAAAAACCAGTTCAGAATGAAGTCCAGAGCCTGGCCTGCTATTTAATTAACTTACCCATCTATCATATAATTATTTGTCAAAGTGTTGTGAAATTTTCATGTCTGGAATACTTTCACATGGAGGACCTTTGCATTTGAATATAGTTCTCTGATGAAAATTGCTGTATCAGCAAAACCAGTATGAGCATTGTTTTTAAATGCCACTTGGTACATGGCACTTCATTACTTTCGGCTACCCTTCCTTTTTCATTGAATGCCATTGCCTTTGCAAATGCTGTTCCCTGAAACAGAAAAAAGATTTTCAGTTTTAAAATCAGACAATTGCTATTCATAGAAGCAAGTTTTCAGCCAGTAAATACTATAGAAGCCTGGATTAAAAGGTCACTGCTGTGATAGCCAGTCAGGGTCTGTTTTTTTAATGGAAGTAAGTATTATGTGTCTTTGTTGCATAATGTGTTTTGCTGGAAGGTAAAGCTGTACAGCAGTGAGCTTTCTCTAGAGGCCTATTCTCTTGGCTTTATGTCGAAGACAGGCTTCAGCAGTAAATGGCTTTAAGCTTGTCAAAGAAAGGTTATTAAAAATGTTCCTGCCTTTCAGTCTCCATGCTCAATAGGTGCAAAAATTCAATACTATGGGGATTTTTTTTCTATTTAGTCATGTCATTTGGCATTTTGCCTATAGCTAAAAATGAGATACCATCTGGTTTAGGCTCACTAATGATTCTGCATTGTTACCTGAACTGGTTCACTAGTTTATTGTTAGCACTTAAGAAATAAACTTGCCTTCTGCTAGTTGCACTTTGGTTACTATGTTTTGTTAAGATTTTAAATCTCAGTGATTTCTTGAAGTGGTGATTTGAAATCAGTTCTTCTGTACTCACAGACTTCTGTACTAGTACTCTGGGTAATGTTGTGTTTTGCTGCCTTGACACACTTCTTTTATCACAATATATGCTTATAATGTAGTGGGACCTCATCTGCCTTAGGGCCTTTACAAATTCACTGACTTCTTGTGTGAGGTGACTGGCAGGAAGTTAAAATGCACGTGCTGAGCACAGAGTTGCTGCTTTGCTGAGCACAGGTATTGAGTGAAATGAAAGGTGAGGGATTGCTTGGGGCTTCCTACAATGATAGTCATTGGCACGGGAGCTGCTATGAGCACAGCTGAATCTGTCAAGGCATGCATACTTTCCCTGCAGGAGATGGGAGGCTTCCACAGACCTGAGCATAATGCCTGCATAAAGGAATCCTCCGGAATAATGATGTCTCCATGATGGTCTGTACTCATGCAACGTAACTGGAAGCTATTCCTACACTTACAGCTGTTTTCTGGTTGCTTCTGTGGCACTTGTTAAATGACAAAAATGTTGCACTTGTTGTAGAAGTCTCTTGGATGTGGATCAATGGGCAGCGGAGCTTTGTTCCGCTTCACAGTGGGTGCTTACTAGCAGGGAGAAGTGTCTGTCTGTGACACTGAGTAGCCTCTGCACTCGGAGATGATGTGGGCTTGTTCCCAGACCCCGCCCATCATAAAGCTGCTCCTCAGGATTGGGAGATATCATAACATTTCTTGACAAACTTTACAGTTTCCTATCATTCAGAACAGTGAAAGTCCAGCATAGCTGAATACTAATGTAAGCTAGTGAGCCTTTCTTTTTCTGATGACACCCACTGTAATCCAGACACATAGCACATCTTGTCCTGCAGGAGTGTGGAAAAAGGTATTTTTCCCAACCCTGTAGCCTGAATCTAAGGTGATTTCAAAAAGAGGTATTAGAAAGCATTAAGGGACTGTTTTATGTGACTGACAGATCTAGGAGCAGCATTTTTATTCAAAAGAATGAGCAAGGGCTTTTGTTTGGTATTATCAGAGCTTGGATGTGTGCCTGTATTCACAAGATTAATTCAAGTCCTTCAAAGACTTTCAGAGAAGTCATTTATGTGATCAGACCACCGACACCTTGAAAAGCAATTGTTTCTCTAGAAGTGCCACTCATAATGGAAACAGAGATGGTTCTCTCATTATGAAATCTGATTTTGTGAGGTTCCTGCCCCAGCTGCTTCAGATTGTGTGAGGCCAAAACCCAAATTGTTTTTCTATCTTACGTTCTAGCTACTGAGCACTGCAGAAAAGTAATCTAAAGACAGTCCTGTGTGACTTTTTGCCAAAATCTATTCGCTTAGGAAAGAAACCTTAGAATTTTACAAGCAGCCCCTTCTCAGAAGGTAGTCTTTAAAGCCTTGAAACTGCTAAGATGTTTCAGTCTGAAACTTGGCTGCAGCACACACTTATGTTACTTCTGGAATATTTTATTGTCTTGATGCTGTGATATAGGTGGTAATCACTTCCTGATGTTGTGATAAAATATGAATAGACCACTTTAGTGCAAAACAGGAACTGTTTCAAATTCCTTGAGTTTAAAACTTTTAAGTTAGAACTTTCAAATATTTTAGTTGCATTGTTTTTCGTTCTGGTTTGCAGTAATGAAGTACATATGTATAAACTGGTAGGTATAATGGTGTCATTTACAAGGAAAATTGCTGTTTGTAGGGGGATTCTTTACTGCTGTTGGCAAACATTTGCACGTAAAACCATTTAGAATAGTATGAAAGCATGCTCTGCATTTAGCTGTGACAATTTTCATTAGCTACACAGCAAAAAACCAAGATGGGCTTTGATTGAGGTATATTATGTTTTGAATTTGAAAGTTTTAATTGCAATTTCTCCTTCTCACAGTTAGTAGTTGTACTTTTGTCTGTGATTAAGGCTTTGCTTTTAGATACTTAATTTTTAGAAGAGTCGTAATACAGGTCTGCGTAGGTTTCAAAAAGATGTTAGGTGACATCTTGAATCTGTTCACTTTTTTTTTTTCTGAACAAGTCCAAGCCACACCTATCACACAAAATGTCAGGTATGAATAACTTACAACATCGTATTTCTAATGCACAATGCTTTTGGTTTCTTTAGTCTACTTAATGACACTCGCATTATTCATAGCTTAGGGCAGAAATGCTTTTACTTAAGCCAAATGTAAGCAACAGGTTCTGTTAATCTATATCATTCCAACTATCAAAATCAACTAATCTTATTATACTTAAATTCTGCTGTCTTTTTCAGTGATTATTATAGGAAATTTGATGACATAATGATTATTCACTAACGCAAGAAACCTTAAGAGAATTGCAGGATATGGGGTTTGGATTTTGAATATGAAATTGCTGGGAACTTGTTTCAGGAACATGATCATCATCATGTCATCGAAAAGAAGTGTCACTTCAGTGACTGACTGATTTAGATTTCAGTATGTTTTTGTTTAATATAAGAAAAGTCTCAACAGATATCCTTAATGATGAATTCATTGTCTAAAATACATTTAGATGATGCAGCTATTAGTTTCGCAAAAGACATAAATGTTAAAATGGAGAATTTAATGAATAATTCACATGGGGTAAGAAGAAATTAGCAAACAAGCTGTACTTCAGTTGGTGAAAAGGTCTAATAACTTTTGAATGAAGTAGTTGAAAATATTTTCAGACTGGTAATGGTAAGTGTGCTGTATAGTAGAACAGGATCCAAAAGGATCCATAAAGTTCTGTGAAAGGGGACTGTGGAAAACCAGAGTAGAGAAATTTAACAAACTATAAAAATAGAAATAAACGAATGACATCTATCACATGAAATGCCAATGATAAGCACAACATACATTAATTAATGGAATTTCTAACAAACATTAATCAGATAAAGCTGAGGTACAAATACTGGCACAGAAGTTGAGAAATTGTGATGGACGAGAAGAGTGAGGGCAAAGAGGAGAGTAGAACAAAAGGGGAGAGAAGATAAATGCGTTCAGAGTATTCTCTGTAGGTTTTATAGCTGTAAGTCTTAGATATCTATCAGAACAAAATGTTCTGGTGAAGGACTTCATGATTACAGGACAAGGTTTACATAGATTACTACTCTCTCTGCATACCCCCTGGATCTTCCTTGCGGTCCCCCTTGCTGAAGCTGAGAAGCGCTGCTTGGTGGATGTAGTATTAAGGGCACTAGAGAAGGAAAACGCCAGCCCATATGGGTAAAGGTGCCAGAATCTGTAGTTAAACAGGGAAAGCAACAAAATGAAGTCATCAGTTTCTTGGCTGAGGATGTGAAATCCCACCACAGCTATGAGGAAGATTTTGCATGGACATATGGGACTTTGCCATGAATACCTCTCACTGTGGTTCCCAAAGCCTTTCATAAACATGAAATGGTTCCCAATGTAAAAGTTCAGATCTAAATGCAAAATTCCTAAGAAAGTAAGGCTGTCTGGATCTGAAGTTCTGGGCTGGCTGATTATAAATGCTCTTGAATTATGAAGTTTGGACCAGGAAAATTTTTTTTGACATGAATGAGCCTTCCTTTCTCACTCTAGTTCCAGTCCATGCTCTCTTATTTTGAAAAGATTTGGAGTTTTTTTTTCAAATCAGTACCAGTCTGAATAATATGCACTGCTTTTTGTATCAGATTGATAAGTTTACTCTCTTATCCAGGCAATGTTAGTTCATAATCTCTCCCTGTATTGCTCTTTATAACTAACACTTGTCTTAAATTTTCCATTTTAAAAAGAAAAGTCTAAAGTGTTTTGAACTGTAAAAAATGTTAACTGTTCCTGCTGGGCATATTCCCCAGGATGAACATTTTAGAAAAGTTCCTGCAAAAAATGAGTGGAATGGGAGAAGGGAGAGAAAGAAGCAGCAATAATTCTGCGGCCACCAAAGTTCTGAGGGCTTGGTTTTGCACTTTAATATTCCTTTTAAGTTTTGTACTTCTTGTTACTGTCTCTTTTTGCCTGGATATTTCTAGATTCTACAACTCTAACCAGACTGGTAGGGGTATACAAGTGCATCCCTAAGTCTTTTTGTAATTAAATTAATTGGATTGGATCCTAAGTTATATTTCTGTAATTTTCATCTAATATATTTATATTGTCTTTAGCTAAAATTACTTCAGATTTGATGACAAATTGTTCTATATTCTTTCTGGTGTTTTGTTTCCTGTTCCGGGAGATGACGAAATAAACACAGGCAGAAGACCTCAAGAAAGCTCATTTTATCTGATTGTTTTCCTGCCTAGTGCTGCCAGTACGGAATGGCCGCTTCCTCCTCTTGCTCCATGGGTCAACTTCCCCAGTCTGAGGGACTCCTTATCCTGCAGCTACCCAAGAACACTGTCACTCTCTTCTGCAGAGAGTTAGCAGCCACTCCTGGATTATCTGTCCAGCACAATTGGATTATGCTATCCAAAGTTTGTCGCTTTCTATTATAAACCTTGAGGAAGCAAATGAGCCAGGTCATCAATTTGTGGCTTAGAACCCCAAAAGCAAAACATTTTCAGAATGAAAGAGCAACACTTAAAAGACAGTAGTGCAGCATTATGAAATGGAAAATAATGCAACCTGAAAAATTTCCAGGTGTAAAATGAAGCAATAGTTATTAAACCAGAAATCATGCTAGGCTGCAGTACCTTAGCTGAACACAGTCACACCTCTACTGAACTCATGTCTAAAAAGGGAAGAAAAGGTTTTCCCAACATTATATGTAATAGGCGTGTTCCAACTCATGTGATAAAATACCAAGTTAACAGAGTGAATATTCATAGAATATACATTTATTTAATGTGAAATTTTGTTCAGGGTGGAGATCATGTCCTTAAAAGCTTATTTTAGTTCTTGTTACAAAAAAAAGGAACAATTTTTTTCTCTTCATTCTGTTTCAGTATTCCAAGACAAGTGTAATCACCTGGGACTTTTTCCTTAGGGATGTGGTTACTCGTTAAATGTTGGCATCTCTGTTTTTCGTGAGCTGTATTTTCACATTTAATCAATATGTATACATCTGAATCTGTTGCTAGGCCTGACCCTCATACTCAAAGCCTATTTTAATGAAAACATTCCTCCGCTTTAGTGGAGGAAAAAAAGTTTATTCATCAGTGTAGTAAATATAGTGATTTCTATTTCCTTTTAAATAATCACATAAGAGAGTAAAAATTGGAATCAGTGGTCTTCAGATTTTCCTTCTCCTACCTCAAAGCCTTACGGAAGTCAAGCAAAGAGAATATTTTTGTTAGTTTTCACTTGTGTCTACTGTCATGTCTGGATGGTGAGACGTTTTCCACACAGGAGAAACTCAAGGCATTCATTGAGCTTTTCGGGTAGGGCGGATATCCAAGGGCTGTTCATGCAGTTTGCAATTTCTCTCCAGAGCTGTTCAATCATCAAGCGATGAAAAATGTCACTTGCAGGGCAGAAGCAAGACAACACTCAATCGTCCTGTGGGCATTCCCCAGCCTGAAATTATGTTAAAACCAATTACAGTAATAGACCTTGGGCTGACTGCTTTAACTTCTTTATTCTGCTGAATCTCAGAAGAGGGCCAAATGTCCTTAAATGTGTTTTGAAATAACTATTACCATGGACACAAATACTCTGTTGAATAAGGAAAGTAACATTCTTCATTTTTTCATGTACAAATGCAAAGCCTCTTCCTTCTTTGCTGTTTTAAACTTTCCTAATCCATTCTGTGAACTGATTGCTTTTCAATACCCTAGGGTGAAGTCATGCATTCCTTCTAAGCAGGACATATTGCCATGTCCTTGTAGCTGGCAGGTTCTCATAGTGCTCTCAGAGCCTGCAATGCAGCTTGGAAATATTTTCTAAAAGAAGTAAATTTTAGGTATAATTGATATATTCACTCTATGTGCATAAAGTGCTTGTTGCTTGTCTCATAGCACCACTAGTAGACCACCAGCCCTTGACTTCCTCCAACCAGTCTGGATAGCTACCAACCTGTAGGCAACGTCCAGATGGCATGAAATATTTTTTTGGAATTGGTGTGTGAAGAAAGTTCAATGAACAGCTTGTTCTGCTCCCCGGTTAAAAACTATATGGAAGATGGGGAACAATAGGGTAGTGCAGGGCAAAGAGAAAGTCCTAAATGACCACTGCTTCTTTTCACTCTCTTTCTACAGCAAGAGACACAATAGGTTTCATGGTCAGGAATTACATGAATAGCAGTTTATATTTAGAAGGTTTTAAGTTACTGATAACAATTTTTTTAAATATTCAAGAGTCCTCTGAAAATGGTCTTGGAACTTTTTTGTCACTTCATGCATTCTGAGAACTTGGGGCAGGCAAACAATTGCAAACAACTCCAATTTCATAAAATAACACAAGAGTGCAACTTTTAACTGACTGGCAAAACCAACTTCATTGATGAAGATTTTTCCCTTTTCAAACTTGTATCTTGATGGAAGCATCAGGCCATGATGCTGTGAAGGAATAGCAAATTTGTGTCTTTAATTATATGGGCAAAGAAATTAAATTCCTTTGGTTGACCTGCAATTAAACAAGGTATACTTTCCTCTGTCTTGTTCTTGAAGAATTCCTTTGGTTTCAGTGGATGCATTCATGAACTTTAGGAGTACCTGAAATTAACCTCTGCTAGGTAGGTGCAAGTTATTATTTTAAAACTGAAAGGACCTGAAACTCTGTGAAGATAATACCTATATTTTAATCCAAAGTTTTGACTGCACCTTCTATAGACCTCTACAGTGTAATCTTGCCTACTGATAACACTACAGATGCTGTGCCATGAGCTTTCATTACAGGATACCAGGCAGGAGCAAATGATGTTATTCTTATTATCCATATAAATAGCTGTTTCAAAGCTGGTCTACATACATCAACAGAAGTTCTGATCATGTTTTTACACTATAAAGTAGAAATAATCTTTAGAAGCAATGATCTAGAAGACACAATCTTCATATTTACTCCTGGAAAATCAGTTGCTATGACTTCTGTGCATGAAAGTAGTTTTTAATTTTTCTTCTGTCCGTCAAGCAGATAACCTTTGTTTAGCTCTTGTCCTATATTCTGACTGATTTATTGTAATTTCTAGGTTTATACGTTTCTGTGATTTCTCAGAATTTTCACAGACTTCATGAAGTTTAGTCTTCCCAACTTATAGCCTTAGTTCTAGGATATTTAAAGGTCAATTATTTTTTTCTTATCGTAAGTAAGTAACAGAGAGAAACCTGTATACTTTGAAATAAACAGTACCTAGAGTTCAGAGGTTAGCAAGTGAAAAGAACATCAAGTCTATGTATTCAAGAAAAAGAAACAAGTCATGTAATGTCTCAGGTTGAGCAACACAGCTTATTTTGTCCTAATGCAGCTACTCTCCTGAGGAAATATATTAATACACACTCATCTAATATTCTCAAACACCAGCATCTATCTTGTGCCATATAGCAGTTTCTAAACATGAGTTCATCTCATGTTTATATACCCAAAAATACCCTGGGCTGGAGTGATTACCGTAAATATACTTTCCACAAAAAGAAGCACCTTTCCATATGTTCTCAGGATAAGATGTGTGCTCTCACTAAGAAAGATTCTTTATTGGATAAGCACTGAAGAGGAATTCAAGAAAACTCAGATCTAATCCAACTTTTTCATTAGGCAGTGAAATGAGTTTGGTCAAGTCACTTCATCTTCCTGCACCTCAGTTTCTGTGTGTATGAACTAGGGGTCTACTGCAATCCATGTGAGGCACTATTAGCTAAGAAATTCTGCTCCATTTTCCTTGTAGGGATAGAACATCCCCTCTACATCTTCTCAGAATATTTGAGAGTTCTTCATAATAACTCCACATTTAGCCGTTAAAGAAAAGTAAGTGACTTTTTAGTAAAAACCATTTTATTCTGCTAACAATGGCAGTCTTGAACATACTGTATTTTAGTGCAATTTTGTCACTACTTTTGAATTTTAAAGCTTCATAATAGATATTCATAATAGGATATCATAATGCCTTATGGTTTTGTTGCTTTTTGAGCAGATATAGAATAACTACGTTTTTGCTTTCTCTTTTTGTTTCCTGAGCTTTTCTGTGGTTTAATTTATGAATGTTTGGGCAATTGTTGGTCAGTACGCACTCACGTTTTCTTTTCCCTTCCTATCTTACAGTCCTTTGGCTGGTATAATATTTTTATATCCATGTGCATGTGTATGGTTGAATGCAAGCGTATGTACAATTGTGCACAGGTCTGTATGTGCCTGTTACGTCAACTACGTGCTAGTAGTCATCAGTCATAAAACCTCGAGAGTGAAAGGCCACAGACTCCAAGGGGAGGGAGCTCTGGAGTATAAATCAGTGTGATTTAGGTGTAAGTGGTTCCTTGCCTGTGTTGGGATGAAGCCTTAAATCTGAAGTCTGTTGACTACAGGAGATCACTAATCAAGGCTTCTTTGTCTTTTATTGACACTTAGGAATGCTTCACTTCCCCCGCATATGGGAACATTAGATAAATATAATGTACGACAGTTTACTTACCAGTACATCCAGAAAAAATAAAATTATTCTGTCTTTTCAAGGATTTTAAATAGAAAATAAATAGCAAAGCTATTGTACATCTCAATGTTCTGCCACTAGAGTGCACCAAAATGTTTGGTTGTAATGGACTGATTACATTAACTTCCCTAGCCTTAAAATGGTGTTCTTTTATGTTGTACATGTCTCTTCTAAAACATCTTCATGATTTTGGCCCATTTTTAATATACATGTCTAATGAGAAAATATCTGCTTCTAGGTGTATCAGAAAGTATAATTTAGACTTTAAGCTTGCAGCAGTTAAACCCCATTTCTTTCACGGTTCTTCCCACAAAAGCCAAATGAACTCGCTAATTCTGCCAACAGACATTTCGAGCACTTGAGTTTGTGGCACTTGATTTTATTGAGCACGTGTAAAGTGGAAAAACACAAATTATTATTAGAGACAGAATTCAGACAGTTTTTTCTGGATAGAATTGCAATTAATGTGATTGTATCAGTGTTTGATTTGAGAGATGAAAATCTGATTCTGACTTTCTGCCAAAAATGAGAGATGCTCATTAAAAAGACATGAAGGTTGGGGCAGATTTCAGATGCGGACTTCCTTGCTTGCTTGCTTCTCTGTGTTGCAGGGGTAGTACTGCAACCTAAACTTGAATGCAAAGGCTGATTCAGCTGTGCTTGTGAGCAAGAGAACGTGTAACAGAAAGAAATTCTGTTTCCAGTTTTAGGAAGAGCAAAACTTACACTGATTATGATAAAGCTAGGATTTTTATTCTCAGTGTTGGGGGAAGAAATATCTTTAGCTGTGGGGAGCATACTTACCATTCAAAAGGAGTAGTAGCTTTTCTTTACTATTCAGAAAGATTCTCCAGACCCTCATCAGGTGACGATCTGGTACTCTATTTCCTGGTTTGCAAAGTTCACCTGGATGGCCACAGCATCGCAATCTCCATTCTGTCACCTCATGACACAAAACAACTAGAGTAAGCTGAGCCCCTGAGGGTGCCTGAAAGCCCTTTTTAGTAAGTAACCTAAATCAAAGGATCTCAGGGGATACCTTTGTCTAGTGGAGGATGTACAAGAGAGTAGATTGAAAATCAAATAAAGAATGTGTGACAATAATATGGAATGTGGTAGTTCTCCCAGTCCTGAACTGTGAAACTTTAGTGATACTGAGTCTCTGAAGAAATATACATATGAAATATTCTGGACTAGAATGGCCACTAGAGTGGCACGAAAGAGAAGTGTATGAGTTCTGCTATCATAGCCAATAAACTGTGTTTGTAATTTGAAACGTTAGGTTTTGATTATTGTGGAAATAAAGAGCCAGGCTTATTAGCCTACCAAGAATACTGATTTCTGGAATTTCATTTCACCTTGATACTTTTAGCTGTACGTTCACAAATAAGTAAGCAATAATATTTCAGTGCATTGATATCACAGGTCCAAGCAACAGAGAACTCTGCTTCTGGACAACACATCATTATGTGTTTTAAACATAAAGCTACCTTTCTTTCTAATTGCAAATATATCAGTAAGAACACTGCTTATTCTTTTTCCCGAAAAAAGTCCCAACTCCATAAACACTGATAAATCCTATGCTAAAAATGCTCATTTTAGCATTGCATTACTTAATTTATCTGTAAAAGGCATACTGAGACTTTAGTAAAATCAAGTTACCTACATGCCTAAAGGTCTGATATAATTGGTGGTGATTGCATAAATATCCAATAGATGATCCTATTGGATTCTAGAAGTACCAAGCCTCGCTAATGAGAAAATAAGTATCCTTCTTAAAGCCCATAAAAAAGGAACAAAAAATACAATAATATAATAATCACCAGCTTGTTGTACAAATCATGAGGATCTGCAAGACTTGGTATTAATTTCAATAGGTTTGATTCAACCAAGTCCTCAGTCCAGAAAATGAAGAACAAAATATACCAAAATATCTGAGTGTAAAATATATCGTCAAATACATCTGCTTTAGCTAGTCCCTTAACTATGACTTTTTATGTAAGCATCTTCTTAGGTCTCATTTAATAGCAAGAGACTTGTGTGCTAAAATTTAAGCACTTGATGAAATACTGTGATGAATAGTCACAATCTGATAAATGTGGGCCAATTGCCTCATCCAGAACCATCCAGAGTTCAGAAAAAGCTTAAATTCTCACATGCCAATTATTTATTAGAAGGATAAAACAGTTTTGACTATTCTTCTGGTGAAATCATGGAAGCAAAATCATAGAATCAGAGAGTCGTTTAAGTTGGAAAAGAACTTTAAGATTATCAAGTCCAACCTTTAACTGAGAACTGCCAAGTCCGCTGCTAAGCCACGTCCCTAAGCCCAATCTTTCAAATAGCTCCAGGAATTCCACCACTGTCCTGGGCAACCTGTTTGAATGTTTGACAATCCTATGGGTGAAAAATTATTCATGATATCCAATCTAAGCCTCCTCTGGTGCAATTTGAGGCCATTTCTTCTTGTCCTGTTACTTGTTACCTGGGAGAAGAGGCCAGCTTCCACCTTGCTACAATCTCACTTCAGGGATTTGTGGAAAGAGAAGGTCTCCCTGAGCCTCCTTTTCTCCAGGCTGAGCCCCCCAGCTCCCTCAGCTGCTCCTCATCAGAACTAAATCTTCACCAGTTTAGTTGCCTTTCTTTAGACACTCAAAGTTTTCCAAGGTGACTAAATGAAATTTTTTTCAGAATTGCATTTTAACAGTACTGTTAAAAATGAAAGAAATATTTCTGTGTGATCAGAATGTATTTTTTTTCAAAATCTATTACTTCAAGGAATTTTGGTTCTTTTTTGTTTATACCGTTGATTTAATGCATGTGTTTACATTGGAATGGAGATTTAAAGGATCGTTTTCATTTATGTTTTAAAACACATTATCCAACTGCTTCTCCCCAAATCATATTTTTCTTGGATATGTTTAACTCACATTGCATCTGTGGCAATAAATATCAAATGAAAGAAAAAAAAAAGGTGAAGGCAACTCCACTGTAGTAATTAGATTACTCTGGAAATAAAGCAGTGGATCACTAAAATCTAATTTGGAAGTGATGAAGTGCATGCGATTGCCAAGTAATTATTTCTGCACAGTCCTTGTCCATGGGGAGAACGGAATTATTGGACACTACACAATGTTAATGATGCCATAGTTTGACAACCTCATGAACATGCAGAAACACTGGTCTTTCGAGGACATTTCGTGACAACAATTTTTATTCATTCGAAAGTCTGTATTAATATGTGCACCAAAATCAGTCTGTGTTAGCAGCTTTTGTTGCTGTTTATTTTTGCAAAATAAAACTTGAATGTGACCTTGTGATCAGAATTTAACTTTATTTGTTGACTCACTTGCACAAGACGAAGAGATGTTGGGGGAGATGTAGAAAGAAAAATGATGCAGTTATGGAAGTATGGAATATTTAGATTTTGCTTGTATTATCTGAAGTTTTTGCTAGGCAATGGGAAATGTAGAGATTGCAACAATGGCTCCATGATTATTAAATGTGATTATATTTTAACACTGATAATATTTTCATTCTATTTCAGACTTGTATTTCAGATCCAATTTTTACTAATCTAAAAGAATGAATTTTCCTTCAGCAAGAATCACAGTATCTCATTGTTGACTATCAGAAGAAATGCCAAAGTAAAGAAAAAAGAATAGATAGTGCATAGAGGCACTAACCTTATACCAAGGGTCTTGATTTCATAAAGCATATAACAGTATCAGAAATTCAATTTTTGTCTTAATAAAAAAAATTGTGACTTATTTTACACAGTTTTTGTTTGCAAGCTCTGTTCATACGTAATGCAGAAGATCTGCTGAGTATTCAGAGCTTCCAGCAAAGTTCTGTCACTAGCTGAAAAGGAGCTCATGGTTAGGGTGAAGCAGAACACCTTTTTAAAGTGAAGAACCAAACATGCTCTATTCTGAGAACATTACAATATTGATGCTGCTTGAGAAGGAATTAATTTTTATTACATTCTTCTTACTTGAAGGCATCAGCACTGTAACTATCCCCAGCATCCAGCTGCAATGATACCATGACACAAATAGTGAGGAAGCATCCTACTGGGATTTGCTCATGTGCTACTAAATTGACTCACAGAATCACAGAAAAGTTAAGTTTGTAAGGAACCTCTGGAGGCCATATGGCCGTTCCCACTGCTCAAGCAGGGTCATCTAGAGAAAACTGTCCAAGATTTTGTCCAGATGGCATTTGAATATCTCCAGGGTGGGAGACCTCCTTGACCACTCCAGTCAACCTGTTCCAGTGCTCAGTCTTTCCACACCTACTGGTAGACACAATGGTGCTCATTTTAGGTGTCCATAGGGATCAGTTGCCAAGTTACCCAGTGTCTACTTCAAATGAATGCAAAATTGTCTCTAGAAATTGTGAAAACAAATTCACAAGTGAAGCCACTACTACTATCACCACCACCAAAACTGATGTCAAAGTCCACATGTTCTCATTCTAGTTTATTGATCTTAGATCAAAAATACTGCCTGGTTAAGGTGAGCTCTACTTCTGCAAATACTAGTCAGTGTTGTAAACTAGGTTTCCAAATTGAAAAGTTAAAGACATATATTGTTCTAATAGTTCTTTGTTCTGAGTTATTATAAACTAATTGTTGCTCTGCTTTTACTTCAGAAGAGTTAGAAATTGTGCTGGTGTGGTGGTTATGAGCTCTTTGGAATAGCCTTTGTATGTTCTAACTGGATTTGAGGCTCTTCTGTTTTAAGACTTGACTCACTGATAAGATTAGAGACAACTTTGTGGAACTGCTTCATGCCTGTCCCCACTTCTTCATCAGTGATTTAAAATACTCAGCAGGTAGATTATAAATATTATAAGGGGTTGTCTTGAGAAAAGCTCTGATGAATTAATAGAGAATTCCTGAACTTCATTCCTAATAGGAAATACTGACTCTTAAAGTAGCATCCTATGACTTGCACCCATTTCACTGTTTTATCAGTGGGCAAAATTCACCTGTAAAATGTACAAAGTTTTTCTGGTACTGTGGCATGAAATGTTCCTGTATTTTTGTTTTCCAAATTAGTGACTTTTTTGTAGAAGTTTTTACCTAATTTTTCACTCTAAGTGGTAGATTCGTAGACCCTGATGCTAATTTGTAGTCTAATCTCATGGAAATATTTTATCAGCAAATTTATTTGTCAGAGTTTTGCTCCAGGCAGGGGAGTCACCTCCACCCTTTTGGATGACAGTGAAATATAATTCCAAAAACATTTTCTGACAGGCTCTGCAAAAATAATCTGATTTAAAAGCCACAAAGTAAACTAGAGATTAGTGATAATAAAAGTAGGAATTCAGATTGAGATTTATCAATCAAATATAATATGTAATTTTTTTTTGTGATCCTGCTTTGCTGAAGTCAGTGGGAGGTGATAGAATCAGGGCTTAAAATGTTTATTTTCTAAGCAGTATTTGAAGTTGCAGCTGGCAAGATTTGCATGCAACTGTTTGTGCATGCATTTGCAGAACTGAATTTCAACTAAGATCTGCATTTAGAAAGAGAGATGTGGAGCTCTATTGAATCCCTTATATTACATTTGGGCCATACAGTAAGGTTTGAGTACTGTGGGATACTATGGTACATAATTCTGTAATGAGATAACCCACTGCACTGAAGCAGACTTTATAACTGCAAGTCATAGCTCTTACTGTGAAGTGTCATGCTGCTCTCTATTATGGGATTTAAGAATAATCACAGTGAGCCAAATGACCAGCAAGGATAAAAGTTTTACCTTTAGAATGTAATCATATATTGAAACAAGTGATAATGAAAACAGCTGAATAACTTTTGGATTCTGAAGGAATTCTGGAAAAATCACTGTTCCTATTAGCTGTCTTGACCGAAAAAGAGGCAGCATCTATATTCCATAATTTTCACATATCAAGAAATTCATACAAAAATTTTGTGTGTGGGGAATCATTTTCTTTCACTTTGTCTTCCAATGCTTTGCCTTTCTGCTGGACACCTTATGCATCGTGCTTCCAGTCTGTGGCTGAGAGCAAAGTGTTCCAGGCAGTTGCTGGCCCCAAGAAAATCTGGGGTAATTAATACCCCTGCTACCAAATTTTTGGAAGATGTATGCAGCTGTCATAGGTTGGAACCACATCTTGCATCACTCTGTATACTACCAGTGAGGAAATGAAAACTTCTGAGTTGATATGTTTCCAAATTGAGTGTATATACTCATATATAGGAGTAGAAGGAATCAATTCTCCAAAACTAGGTGGTGTGAATGCTATTTGAATGACACGTCTCATCTAATTTCTCCTGTGGCTAGAAAAAAAAACCCAGTCTTGTGAATTAAAACATTTTGACTTCAGTGTGAGAGTGGCTGAGATCAGATCCCTGCCATGCCTATCTACTGTCACTGAGAAAATAAGTTGGAAAGATAGCATGCTTTCCTGCTGGCATAACTACTTCGAGGATTAAGATGGTGAATAAAAAATGTGCAAGAAACAGAGAAATGTAATCTGAGCGTGTACCTAAGATTTGTTACCTAGTTGCTGGCATTAGTGAGAAAATGAAATCTTAGCCCTGAAAATGAGAGTTTTAGATGAAGTTCTGCAAGAAGACATTCCTATGAAATAGATTTTCTGCTTTCCACTTATGAGAGACATTGAGGAGGACAAAAATATTTTTCAGTTACTATTGTCTTATTTGTTTGTAGAAGAAATATCTAACAAAGTAGCCTGCAAACCATTGTCCAAAATGCGGTACAGCAGCATATTAAAACTGTCCTTTTCAGCTGAGGAAAGTAATCGGAAATGTGTTTTAATTTAAAAGACTTGTAAAAATAAATTATTTCATCCTACCCCTCTATATCTGAGTTTACTCCTAAAAGCAAGATTTTTAACTAGCTTCTGTATGCTTTTTATCAGGACTGGGATTGTTTAAGTCAAGTCTCTCACCATCTGAGGAACTTGTCAGAGATGCTACCTTCTCTCTTCCACCTGCTTGCCTTCTCTCCTGTAACCCTTTCAGGGAAGGACGGTTCTTTCCCCGTGTCTTGTGAAGTCTGCACTATTTGCAGGTGTCACTGAAACTAGCAACAAGTAATCACTGTTTTTAGTTTCATATGACAAAATCGTATTCTCACGAATAAGTAAACTAACAGAAAGACAGGATTTTTAGTGTTTGGTGTTAGCTTATTCTCTTTCCACTTAGTATATAGAAAGAAATAAGGCCAGGATTACCTATTTTGGGAAATGTCAGCCTTGGTATGGTTGACCTAGTTCAGCATAGTATTGAGCCTGCTTTCCTCAACGTGAGCTCACAAGTGGAAAGTCCTACTTTGGGATAATGGCAGTCATGTGGTAATTGTAGTGTTTAATTCAGTCTACTTTGGAGCTGGCTGAGATCCTTCCCCAGCCCAGGTATTTACGTATCTCCATGGATTAAATTGAGCCCAAAAGGTTTTACATATTGAAGAGAGAGATTCAGGAATCACTAAATATTTCTGAATCCTTTGTTGGCAAAGTTCTTACCTCATCTCAAAACCGTAAGAATAAAGACAGCTTTAGTACCATCATTTCCCCTGCTCTGAGGAAATGCTGTTAACAGTGCTGGGGAGGGATCAGCACCTTCCTTTGCTGTCTCTGGGGAGTCTAGCTGCTCTAGAATATGTAAATGATATGGTGGTGACACAAGAAATGCTACTGTTTTGGACATCTGCAAATATTAATCAAACATATCATTGTAAGAAAAGCACCATTTACCAAATGATCGATAAAAATACTTTGAAAGTCCATTTTCCACCATCACCTTATCAAAGCTACAAAGGACCTCCAGTTCTTGCAAGGTGATTTAAAAGGATTTCTTCTTTGTTTCTGGCCTGTCACTTTATGTGATTTCTATAATATAAATGTATTTTAAGCTGAAAACCTAGATTGAGTGTCTTAACACTGCAAATTTATTTGTGTTTTATAGAATTACGTTTACAGGACTGGTATACTTATGAATTGTATTTTCTCAAGCCAGTTATGAGACTGTAATGGGTTAAATTAATCAGGCTGTATAAATGTGAGCTGAACATATGGTCAGGCCCTCTGAGAGTTTTAAAAAGCAAATGTCTGCTAAACAAGTAAAGTCCAGCTTTTTGTGAGTATGTTGTCAGCATGAAAAGAGTCCTCCTATTTACCACAATGCAAAAAAGGGGAACATCTGCAATTATTTCACTTCTCTAGTTGCACACAATGAAATGGGAAGAAAATTAATGTTTAAGTAGGGACAAAAAGGCAGAAAGGTGGAAAATCCATTTGGAGAAACTGGTGTGAAAAGTTGTGGGAGAGAGAAGAAATATTTGATGGCTGGACTTGTAATAGGAAAGAGAACAACTCTGAAAGGCAGGTCCTCAAACTGCTGCAGAAGTTTTGATTTTTAAGAGAATTATTTTTGGTTTTACTCCGCATTACAGCACCCCAGATCAAGGCAATGAATTTGCAAAAACCCCAAATCTTTTAAAATTAAATGTCTGTCTTAAGATCCTTACTAGTTCTTGGACTGCAAGTCTTAGAACTGATCAAAGATATCAGAGTTTTTTGTGCTATTTGACAGATAATAAAATAAATGCCTGAACGGTGACATCTGTATGATCTCTGAGTAAAGATATTTTTATCTCCTCTTTCTTTCATTTTAAAGGAGTACTTTCAAGCAAAAAAAAAAATGCTCATGTGGAAACTTCTTTTATTTAAAAGAATTTTTAACCTAAAAGTTTTGATTTTATTTTTAGAAACAACCTCCATTGTTCTGCACATCTGTTTGACAAAGAGCAAATATTTTTTCTGGTGTCCTTGAGACACTGCTCTCATCTGACTTATGAATTGAAAATTAGTTTGAGTTGATAGTGATTGAAGACTCCAGAAGTCATAGGTCTCCTAAACAATAGACAAGGAAGTCTATTTTTCCCTATTGGATTTTCATCTACAAGCAAAAATTACTACATTTTATCTCTAGCTTGTCAATTTGAATGGAGGCTGGAACAAAGAAGTCAAGGACAGCATAGCCTGTTGAGAATGAAGCATCCTTTTAGGGTCCTTTCCTACATGTTCCCTGTTCTCTCCAAGCGATGACTGAGACAGCAGGATAGGAAAATGTGTTTACAGACCTGTCTTTATATTATGCCTGATAAATAAAGGTTCCATTGACCCTCATAATCAAATTAGTATCTGTGTAGGTTGAATCAGAGCTAAATAATATAAACAAAAGAATTTTGCTGCCTGTAGCTAATGCTTAATGATATTCTTTCTTTTTCCTGCCACAAGAAGTTTACTGAAAGAAGTATTGACTTTAACTCAGTGGCAAAGCTTATGTGTACCTGAGTAAGTCTAGGATTTTTCTCTCCTTTCAGGACTATTGAAAAAATTAATTGATTTTTGAAATCTTTAATGTCCATGTTTAATCCTTTCACTATGCCAAAAGGGTTTCTCTTAGGAACCAGTGAAGCAAATTTATATTTTCCCATTAAAAGTTTAAAACCCTTTCCCCTGCAAAGTTACTGTATAGGTACATATAATATTTGTTTTAAATCTTTTTATTGAGTAAATAGTTTGTGGCCTGCATCAGTTTTCAAATTCCATATATATCACTGGAACAAATTATTGTGTTATGGTAAATTCAGATATTTTATGTAGCGTATGTAGATTCTTCATTACCTGCATTCAGCTTTGAGCTACATAAAGGCAGCAGGGACTTCAAAGGCAGAAGTGGCATGTTACTAGTGGCATAGTAGAACGCATGTTTTTATTGAAATTAGCAATAAGTTAGTGTTTTCAAATGACCATTGATCTGTTCTCCATGGAACATACTAAGTGAGCATGGAATATCTTGAAAAATCACTCGTTGATAATTGTCACAGAAGGGCAAACCTGCAAAACAACCTCTGTTAAAAACCTAGAAACAGTCCCAAACCAACCTGTTATACAGAAGGTGAAGAGGGATTATACAACTCACTGACTTGCAAATATGACAATGGAAAATTTGCACTCACTTTTACTCATATGCCATGACAACACTAATTGAAAATCTTTAAGGACAAACATAAAACTCTTCCTTTTTAATAAATCTCCCTAAAATCAGGGCCTTGTTCTACATATCATCCTCCTAACTCTGCCAATATTTAGCCTTTCAAGCATAAAAAAAGTGTATTACTTATAACATAATTAGCTAACTGTAAGAAAACATTAAATTTAATAGAATAGTAGTGACAAATGAGTAAAAATTATTTCCTCTCCCGCCCTCCAAAAAACATTCAGAGTATTAAATGACATATTCAGGCTTTCTTTTGAAAAAAGCCTTGTGAAACAAACCCAACGGCTTATAATTTCTGTCTGGAAGCCACTGCATATAGTTAATACATATGTTAAAATGTGCACAATGCGTCTCACTTTCCACTAATGAGATTTCAAAATCCATCCTGATTTGCTGCTGTTTACATAGGGAAATTAAAAAATTGATTGGTTACTTCCTTCCCTGGATTTCTGCACCTTGCCTGGCTGCTTGCCGTGACTAGGCAACCCTTTGGAGCAAGAAGCAGACTTTGTAGCAGCAGGGGCTGTGAGGAAAGAGGCTCTGGGATCAATTAAAATGCCAGGCTTTTCCATGCTGGTTTCCAGAGCATCTGTGCATGATTCCACATAAATTTAGGGAATTAAACATCAGACAAAGGTAAACATTTCCATGCTTTGCTTAGCATTGCATTAAAATGAGGGTATGAAACATGACAAGACCATTCAGACTGAAGCTGTGTTTACAGTCTCCATTTTATTTATTTACATCCAATTCCTTTGTTATTGCAGGTATGTCATAACTATAGGCTGTTTGAGTCACTGTTTGGGTGCAGACTATACCTGGAAGTTTAAATCAAACCACTCTAGCTATTGTGAAATAGCATGAGAAAAAAATATATTAGTTTAGCAAAGAGATGGTTTTTTTAGTACATTGTATGCCCTTGGAGACACAAAAAAAATTTTTCTCAAAAAAACCCTATAGGTAACAAAAAACCAAAAGAAAATATTTTTCTATTTGTCACACACTCAGATAATTCTAGTAATTCTGTATCTTGGCAGAGAATTTCAATATTCAACATCCTGGCCAGCACACTCCAACCACAGCTGCCTTAGAAAAGCTCTTGTTTGTTTTGAAGTAGACAGCAATACCTTTGCAGCAAATGAAAGGTATCTTCACCTCTTCATCTCAGCAATAATCTATTCCTGCAGGCACACAGACTTTGTTTCTCTGCTGCAGAGCTCAGACCCCTCTGGCATGCAGCACAAGAGATTAAGGTGAAGAAAGAGGCGCCACATTTGTTGCTGCGTGTAGGTGGGGCATGGAAGCAGATGTCGTGGGGAAGAGATGGGATACTGCCACTCAGCTTGGAGAAAGCCCTGTCAATACAGATAAGCAATCGAGACTGAGAGAAGACAACACAGAAACAAATTTAGAATTAACAGATAATGAAATGCTGTGTAGAAATGATGGAGACAGCATTCCAGTTAAATCCAAAAGGGTTACATATGAAAAGCACAAAAAAAGAGAACAGTTCAGGGACACAAAAATGTTTGCCTTGAAACAATATCTCGTGAAGACCATGTCTGTGGGTCTCCTATGTTACCAGATTCTGATATTTATCTCAGAATAATGTAATGCCTTAAATATTTTCAATATTCCTTTAAGGCATTCAACTCTATCAGTCACTTTTCTATTCTTCTTCAAAATTTCAGCTGAAAGAGTTTTACGATCATTCTGTATCCAGAGACTATAAACCATAAAGGTTCCTAACTGAATTTAACCTGCTGAAGTAAGTTTGGTGAGAATGTAGCAGTTTATGTTGCTCAGAAATACGTATGACACGGTGCAAGTTTTATTATTCTGTATAATGAACTGTACTGTTAATTCTGTGTGACGAATTGAAAGGAGAGAAATGTGTAAAGCCTGGGTACTGATTGCAGCAGCTGATAGTTTTCTGCTGTTAAGAACCCAGAAAAGAAATGTTGGTAGGAGAGGAGGAAGAACGATTTTTTGCAGATTGTGGTAGTTATTTTTGTACTGCTGCTGCCTTTTCAAGACTGCATAGATCACATCTAGCACCAGCAAAATTCTGCTGCTTCAGAAAGGTGGTGTCTTTTTTCCTTAAGTACAGATTTCTGGCCTTTTGAAATCTGCACTATTTCTTTACAGCAATGATTTTTTTGTAATATGAATATGTCCATTTATTTTTATCCAGTAGGCCAGCTGTATGGAATTGCCAGCTATTGATATTTTCAACCCTATCTTCTGGATTTCCAGCTCCAAACATGCTTTACAACATTAGAGAATTTGTGTTGTGAAGCTATAGGAAAGTGATACCTTTTGTTTTAGAGTCTTAAGTGGATAATAGCAGAAAGTTTGTTAAAATCCATTACCTCAGCATCATGATGAGATTACAATGCTCCTTTTACCTTATTTTTAGTTCTTAATCATTAAGTGTTAATTTAAAACCTGCCAAGAACATAGAAATGAATTGCCTAATCTTTCAGAGGAATACATGTTGTTACTTTGCATGATATGTCATAACAGTTATATTGATGATGGTTTTACAGGATGAATGAAAATTGGCAAAATGTTAGCATTGTGTGGCTGTATTACAAATGCAGACTTCAAAAATCTTGAACTGCCTCATCTGTCTGCCTTGCTTCGGACTAAGTTATATGTATTTAAACCAGGAATCACCACAGAGAAAAAAATCTTTGGAATGGTTAATGGATTGCTAAGTTCAACTACTTTTTTCTTTCACTATTGAACCAGCAGCCTTTGCAGGTGACTGCCCCAGTAGCATTTGTTTTTCCCTTCCTTTTTGGAGAAGAAAAAACAGTTTATTCTGCCTCTAGAGAGTGTTCAGAATCTCCTCAGGCTGGCATATTTTCTGAGATGAAGGATAATATAATTTATTTCTTCCATCTTTCCATTAATCCAAAGACTTGTTGAGAAAACAGATTTTGTTCTACCCTCTTCTTCCAGGATAAAGTCTTGATGCATATAGAAAGGTAAAGCAGGAAAAAAGGGTACTGAATATTCTGCAGCTTCTTTAGAGCCAGTTCATCATCTGCTGCTCTATTAGGTTTTGGTCATAAAAACAATTTCCTAAGCCTAGTAGATTCTTACACATATCCTAATCTATTTTTAAAACCAACACCATCATGCATACTGAGTGAAATATGCAGTTGCTGTAGAACAGTTTTACATAATGCTTTAGTTGATTATGATTAAAACTGAATTTTTCCTCCAAACGCTGGGTGAAAATTGCCTAGAGCAGCATCATTATCCATGCTAACAGTAATTAACACATTGAATTAGCACCTTAGACAATGCATCCCTTTTTCTGCAAACACAACTGTTGTCTTAATGTTTTAAGTAATGAGCACTTCTGTTTTCAAAAAAGATTAAAGTATATTTCAAATATCTTTTACCCAGCAATCTGATATCTGGAATAGACTTCTACATCTTAAGAAGGCCAATTTTAATTCCAAATTGCAAAGTATGCATTTAATTATAGACTGAATTAATACCATTCATGATGCTTTTATTGCTTTTATAATTGTTATAAATAAAAAATATTTTCTACTCACTTTTATAGGAACAGTCACAAGATTTGACATTCTTTTTGGCCAAAAAACGCTCATAGTTGGGGAAGTCTGTGGACGTTGGGCAGCACAATGATGATTCTGAGCTTGTAGTGTCTGCTGTTCTGCCATATGTGGTTTGAAGAGGTTATGGCCCCTGCTCTGGTCCTTCTGCTTCTCTGGCTAGCTCTCCCTTTGTGCGATGAGGGGATATTGGAGTTGACAGGTTTTCTGCGGGACTGAAGCCAGTGGGAGCACCAAAGGGCCTCTGTGAAATACACACTCTTGTTGGTGGTGGGCCGTCCAGCTTGGAAAAGGACGTTTTAATATAAGCTTAGACCTCTTCTCAGGCATACAAATTATAAACGAAAATACTCTGAAATAAAAACTTGACCTTTTTCTTTCAGGGGAGAGACTATACGTGGAGACAGTAAAGGAGAAAGGATATCATGTTAGTTTAAATTGTATCTTTGACCGCTACAATTGGACCCTTCTGCTTTTGCACTGCTTCAGTGATGCCGAACCCCTCTGCACCTCACCAAAGGAGCATTTCCCTGGCTGGAGATGATCCTCAGGTGGCACTGAGCTTTCCTCAGCCGTACCAGAGAATCCAAGTTTTCCCAGCACATCTTTCAAACTGTCAGTCATACTAACTGCCTTAACAATCTAGGGCAAAAAATCATACGTTTCTGAATGTTCAGAGGAAGAAAGCATATGTTTGGTTCTCGAGGCACATTGCTCAGTTTAACACGTGCAGCTCTCAATAAAAGCAGTGGCGTACCTGGTCAAAAACCTCAGCAGCTTTTTGAAAATTTGCCTCTAATGCGAATAACCATAAAGTGTATTTAAGTGCAGACGAATATGCTTCTACTGCACAAGAAATTGTAAAAATAAAATGTCTCCCACTGCTGCCAGTGCATTACCCTGAAAGATTACTACAGCACATGTGCTCACAAACGCAGCACAGTCTAAACTTGGCTTACTGCAGCAAACCACAGTAACCGTTTCCAAGAAGTGTTTCAATGGTGTTGGCCTTTAAGGTCATACTTTCAAGCAGCAGATGACCCAAATAACAGAATGCCATGAGCACACCAGGTCTCTGCTTGCGAGCAGCCTTGGTTCTGCTTTCTGTGCTGCCCCTGTGCACCTCCCAGCACGGCATCTCTTCCTGCCGTGTGCAACTGCTCTGGGCAGTGCCTGTACAACCATCCTCCTCAGTTCCGTGTTTTCCAGGACATGCTGCTACTGTGCTCATGTTCTCCACAATCCAAAGTCATAAATGCTGGTGCAATAAGGAAAAATTGTACATTCCCTCACATTGTTTTAAAGTTCACAAAGTGCCTGAGAGCACCATACACATGACATTTTGAGTGAGCAACTTCTCTGTCGGAACATGTCTAAAAGAAGAAGGAAAAACAAGTTTTCCATTCCTTATCAAAGAACTACAACAACTTTCAAAACTCTATTATTTCTTTGTACTTCAGCAAAACACATTTTGGTTAGGGTTTTTTGTTTGTTATTAAACTTAGAAAACTTGATGCAATTTGGGGGAGAAATATGAACAACAGAACACTGCTGCATTTCTCCACTTTTGACAGCTGATTGTTTCAGGGTGATCTAAGTCCTAATTAATAATTAATAATAATATATCGCATTTAAGTAATTAATAACAAGTAATTAATAGTAATTAATGATAAGTAATTAATAATAATCATTAATTATAGTAATTAATAAAAATTAATTAATAATATATCATCACAGCAGTTCAGCAGTGTTCCTCTGCATTTCTTGAAAAGTTCCTGAATGGATTTTCACTGGATATTTAGATTTTATATTGTTCCTTTAATTTCTTCAACTGGCCATCATTAGCAGCAGGTTTTGCCCTTAGAAAGAGCATTTAAGGCAATCATTGCAGCACCTGGCCTGGTACTTTTGTTCTGAATATTAGTTTCAAGTGTTTGAATTGTTGTCATCTTAGCATGTTACTTTTTAAATGTATCTTTTCTGAATCCATATCAACTCCTGTGATCTTCTGCTAGTAGTCACCAGATACAGATACTGCCTACAAGAGTTGTTTAGTTTATTTTTTGTAAATTATTCTCATTGTGCGCATTATTATGTAGATAGAATAAATCTGATATACAGCATGTAAGAATCTGCTATTTGATGACCTGTTATTAGTGGTATAGAAGTGCTAATTTAAGAAATTTTCTTTCCCTCAGATAATTATCTTCTTCAAAAAAGGAGAAATAACAGACAATACCAAATAATAAGCATCTATCCCATTTTTGCAAGAGTGAGTGAAGGACTAGATGAAAATTAAACTACTAAAAATATGTTTACCTTTCATGAGTCATAAACTGACTCTTGTTCAGCCAGCCCATCAGTTTCAAACAACTGATGAACAATCAATCATGATCTGCCATAATCTCACCTAGTGAGATTCAGAATGAGGTTTTATGAATCAGGATTTCATTGTTTTGCAGAATTTGTTAAATTTTTGAGCAGCATAGCAGTCATTTCATATAAGTTAAAATACACGTAGCTATGTCATGAATGATTTCCATTTTCTGTCTCTGCTTGATTGATGTGAAAATATATCTCCTTTTTAGAGTTTTTCAAACAGTTCCAAAGTATACTTAAAATTCATGTATCTCTTACCTTGTCTGACTTAAGATGGAGAACTTAACAGTTTTGTAGTTTCTTTGGTAAAGGTCCACAATAAGCAAAACAACTGAAAACACCAGTTTTGCAAGCCGTGCTCTTGGTTGTAATGCCGGGTTTCAGAATGGCAATGCACAGAACATTCAGGGGACAGATAGGACTTACAGGTATTGAGTTTCAATCTCCATTTTTATTTCTAGAGCCCTAAAGGAATGAAACTGCGCATATATTCAAAGTTTTACACATAAACAAGCATTTACAGAATTGGGGCTTTTTCATAACTCTGCCTTATAAGATTTGTAATAAACTCAAACCATGTAATTTGTTTCAGGACTTCCTGGTTTCATATCCCATTTCCTTTGCTCTTTCCTCACCTTTGTTTGTTTGCTTGTTTGTTTGTTTGTTTGTTTGAATCTTGTTGGATTATATTGGTCAAGAAACATTGGATTTTAATTCAAGGGAATTAAAAATACATTTTCTTCCCAACATAGCATCATTGTACTCATGCTAAAATTTCATAGAAAAGAACAGCAATATCTACCTCAAGAGTGCACAAAATAAATAATCAAAACTATATTCTTTCACTGACAACCATATAGAATATTAAATTAACTGTTATGTATGTAATTAATTGCTATTTAATAAATTGAATGAAGCTCTCAGTTAAGATCATGGCTCTATTTAGCCTGCTGTTACACAGAAAAAAACTCCAGGGTTTTCAATCCCCAAAATTTTGTCGGTTAGTTAATGATTGTCTAGTTTCATTATCCTGAAAATTAAAATGATAGAACTTTTTTCCTTGTACCTGACAGATGCAGGCAAGAAATCTTCTTTACTATGGAAAGAATAAAGAAATCCATTTGAGAGCTTATACTGGCTAAAATAAATAATTAAGCATTGACATTAATTCACATTTAAAAATATCCTCTGGAATAGTTTCGAAAAGACACTAAATATAATTTAAGTTCATTAAAATGAGAACTTGGACTTTAGAAAACATTTTTCATGTATAGATTTTGTAGTATTTTACAAAAAGAGGCAAAATAATTGCTCTACTGTACAGAGAAAGCTGAGGCTGAGAGGAAGTAGATTATCTAAAGATAGAAGATAGACCACTGGCAAGGCCAAAAAGAATAGATACTTGAGCCAACACCCTATTCACAAAATCACATTAATTCATGTTTTTCTTAGTGAATTATGACTGTGTAGTAACGTGGCTCTTCCTGGCTTTATTCAGATGGTAATTGAGAACATACAGGAGTATGTACTAGGGTAGATTGATATGTTTATTACTTCTACATGGGAATGGAAGACTGATATACCTGGGTAGAAAGGTGCATACTGCCAGTTCTGCGGGGCCCTCTCCTCGTTTAGATTGGAGGGTACGTTTTCAAACTGGGAAAATGCCTGAGCCTCTACCCCATTGTCTTTGTGTGGCTGCAAGTCTAAGCTGAGCCATTCAATCCAGTTTGTAGTAGGATGGGGTGAATTAGCACTGGTCTTTTTCCTCTTGGCTCTTTTTTGTAGTGATATTCAAAAGTTCAGGGAAATCCAGGGAGGACTGATACTCAATAGCCACTGTGGCAAGCCTTCTGAGATGGCAAGAAGCTTTTGGTGCCCTCTAGATACTGTGTATAGGCAGTGACGGGCACACCCCAATTCTCTGTATATAGCTTCTTCTTCACTAGAACCAAGTGTGACCGAATATAGTGTGTTATTTTTCATATAGTGCCCCAAAAAGGCATAAGATCTTGTGTCAGAGTGACAAAATGCATGTATTGCTTCTGAATTTTCACATTTCTTGACTTCCGCAGGCAGCATCTGGTGATTTGAGTCCCAAAACATTTAGTCATCTTATTTTCATGTCACTGTTACATCTTTTCAAGACACCTTAGAGAAAATCTGTACCATATGTTATACTTTAAAAGTATACATGTTAGTTATCTCCACACTTCCAAAATGAATCATAGAATTATAGAACAGTTAGGGGTGGAAGAGATCTTAGAGATGTTTTAGTTCCAATCCCCACTGCCATGGGCAGGAACACCTTCCACTATGCCAGGTTGCTCCAAGCGCCGTCCAACCTGGCCTTGAACCCTTCCAGGGATGGGGCAGCCACAACTTCTATGTGCAAAGTGTGGCAGGGCCTCACCACTCTCTCAGGGAGGATTTCTTACTTCTAATCTAAACCTCCTTTCTTTCAGTTCGAAGCCGTTCGCCCTTGTCCTATGTCCTTGTAAGAAGTCCCTCTCCAGCTCTCTTGGAGCTCCTTTAGGTACTGAAAGGTGTTCTCGGGTCACCCCAGAGTCCTCTCTTCTTGAGGCTGAACAGCCCCAACTTTCTCAGCTTGTCTTCATAGGAGAGGGGGTCCATTCATCTGGACTCGGTCCAACAGGTTCCTGTTTGTAAGCAAAGCAAAAAAGATGGTATAGAATATTAAGAAGCTGAGAATGATTTTCTATTTTATTCCAAGAGCCATTCCTTTCTTCCAGTCCTCTCCCCATCAGTCCCTCTCCACAGGTACTTTCCTCCCCATGCTTGGACCCATAAGTAGCTCTAAGGCCCTCTTTTTCCTATCATCTTTAGGATACTTATTTCTCTTCTGATGCATGAGAACTGACATAACTGCTTGTCGATCTGATCTGCCCTTTTGTGGTGAACAGCGATAACATGAGGCCACTCTTTGATAGCCTGTAAGCTTATTTAGAGTGAACTCGCTGCATACCATTCTTGCTTATAGAAAAGATAAAGTAGATGGATGTAGTTCTGGTTGGTAAACTTGCAAACTAAAAAGCAAGGCTTGCACATTCACTGATGATTGAGTTCAAGCAGGTAATACCTTCAGAATTCCAAACATTTTTTATAAGCTTCTGCTGCAGTTACCAGATGGAGATAGAGAGTTTATGCACATACATAGCTAAAAATAATGTTTTGGACCAAAGATCTCTTATTATAGTGTTTTCTAATTATTTTGTGGAGCCATTTGTAAGAATAATGATATTAATGGATATTAATTGCACTAGTGACTTTTTCTGATACACTAGTCATGCAAAAGAACTTTAAATTCCAAGAGAATGAGTCAGTGCCAGCTCCCACAGACTGTCTGAGGCAGAAAAGGGAGGGGGAACCACAGAAATTTTGCCTTCTATTTAAGTTTTGTTTTACCATCCAAAACCAACCTCATAAGGGAGTGTGAAAAGTTACTCACATTTTCTACCCTCTCTGTTCTCACAAAGCACTTGTGTTCCTCTGACTAATTCTGAGAGCATGCTTACATGACAACCAACAATTTCAGATGACCTGAGTTGCATACCGGTACCATGCACACAACCAAACTAGGGCTAGTCGCCTCTTTACATAGAGCTGTGACGCATTTTGTGTTCAGCACTTCCCCAGCCCCACTGCAGTGCGTGCTTAGAACAGCCAGTTAAAAGCTAGCACAAATCTGTCTACAAAGTCCTTAAGCACCCATTTGACATCAGCATTTATCCAGGTAGAGCTGCACAGGTTGTTATAGTCTTGTCTGGTCCTCAAGTTATGCACATCTACCTGAGGAATAGGAATGATTTCTTTTGATGAATAGAAGTAGTTACCCCTAATAGTCTCAGAAATGGTTTCTTTTTCAGTGTGGTACTTTCAGATCATCATAGCAAAAGTGCTTCAAACAGTCTGTACCTTCAAATAATGAGCACACTTACATGTCTGTAAACAAATTTGCTTCAAAAAGATATATTTAAACACCAGTTCTCCTGTGTGTTCCCAAAAGACAGATTTTTGTGCCCTTGTGTAGGTTCTGTATCTATTGCATAAATTTGTTGTGTTACTCACCATGAATCATTTCTTGACTGCAAAACATTACAAAAGGCAACTGCAAAAGAAAAAGAGTCTATGCCATGGTAGAATACAACTAATCACAAAGACCTGCCATATACCAACAGCTTGTCACATAGTTTTCATAAAATTTAATTTGATTGCAACACAATACAAGCAGGTTATGTCCCACAGAATCTGCACTGCAAAACCTTAGAACAGTATAAATTAGTTGTAATTTTATTTTATCTCTGAAGGTTATGACACATTTCACCTGAGACATCTTGCAAGTGATTATCTGAGATAATGTGTGGGTTGGATGTGACTTCGTAAAGCTGCATATCTGATAATAACAAATGTACATTTCTAGTTAAATTAAGTTGATGGCCTGTCGTTCATCACATTGATTCTACTCACTTTAAGTTGTATCTGTCCTTTGGGAGAGAATTTAAGAAAGAAGTGCGTTTCATGCTAGAGTTTCTCCTAACAGCATTTATTTGGCTATACTGAAACCCTGAGATTAACACATTCATTTTAGGTGGGCTTTTTCCAGTTTTTATGTTTCTTTTATAAATGCCCACTGAATATCTTGTCATGTACAGTGTTACTTCCAAGTAAATCGTGGGAGAAGGAAAATGCCTCTCAGTAACTGATAATGTTATTATGGCAAACTGTTGAATCAAATATAGTGCAGGCTGCATTGATCATCAATTAGAAATCACATCCTTTTCCACTTTATTATATAGCATGAATGTCAAAGCAACTTAAATGTTTCAGCAACTGAAGTGGAAAAGATGTGAGCTACTTAATGAATACACCTTTTTTCAGCTGCATTAATTTATTTAGTTGCAGGAATGTGCTTCTTTGGAAGCGGATGCTGTAGTGCGTCCATTTGAAAGGCAGCATGTTATGAACAAAGCTAGTTGTTAGGAAAATTAATATTAAGTGAAGCTTTCCTCCCTTCTCTTCTTCCACTGAAAGTGAAAATTATTTGGAAAATAAATAGAAGCTTTTTACAGATGGGAAAATAAATATAAACCACCCCAACTATTTGAATGTTTTACCTAACTTTTCCGAAGTCTTACTATCATGTCTTCTAGTTTCAATTAATTAATTACTTTAAATCTAAGACTCAAAGTTTAAATGTGTGAGGACTTTTTTTATCATTTGAGAATCTAATATTTTTATTTTTATTTATTAAGACTTATTTCTTTCTAGTAAACCAGCAATTTTACAGGTCCAGGTTTACTGTACAGGGGAATCACACACGATTCTGCAACAGAAGTTTTGTCTATGATTGTCTAACATACTTTCAGTCTGAGCAATCTGTGTTTTCTAGTGATTTGCCTCTCAACATTGCATTGTATTCAGATGAAAGGAGGATTTACAAATATCTATAAAGAGCTTAATCTATTCATAAATCTTATTTATTTATTTTGGAGGACCAACAAAACACAAAGGCTTTTGTTTGTTTGTGTCCAAGCTGTGCTCTCTGTTGCCTGCGCTGATGAAGAAAGGATGGAGTGGTGGGATGAGGCTGTTTTGCTTTGAAGACAGAAGGAGTCTCAAAGATTATCTATTGTTGCTTGGTTACAGCCCTTGTTTTTCACCTCTCCTAGGGATAAGTTGTGATGTTAAGGAAGACAAAAAGAGGGGTTTTTTTCAGAAAACTCTTTCCATCCAGAGCTCTAGATGGGGTTCTTAAGAGCTCCTTCTCTTAAGTATGTATGTCCTAAGACACATTTCATTGTTTTCCTCTGATGCTGTACACCTCTATAAGGATGGCAGATGTCTGTTCTGAGTACCCTCTTGTACGTATGTACAGCCTGCATTTCCACTTCCAGTCTGCTGCCAGCATTCAGTGAATTCACATTGTATGGGCCAGAAAATTGTCCTGTGTGACTGCTGAAACCAATACACACCTGTGCTCTCTGCACTAAACAGCTGTGATATTTATAACCTTATTTTGATATGAAGCAGCCAAGAGGGAAGCCAGCCTTTAGAAAGATATAAGAAAAAACAAATAACTAAACAATTATAATCTGATACATTGCAAATAAAAATCAGATCTTTTCTGTATTATAATGAAATTAAATTTGTTAATGTGCCTCCTAGGTCTTCTGCTTACTTTCGGAAATGTGTCAATGGTGTTCTTCTCAAAATAACTCCTGCCCATTTTACTGAATCCAGCTTTCTTTTGTGCTCCTTTAATATCCTTGCCACCTAGTTAAGGAGCAGACAATTTCTTACATGTGATAAGAGGTTCTGAAACCAGGGTCATCTAAATTCAGGACATGGTCTGAGCGCAGTTTGGTCTGTGACATTAGGAAGCCTGGGCCTCCTCTCTGTAAGAGCAGTTGTACATAAAGGTGGTTGTAAACTCAGCCTGCAAAACCACAAAGTCACAGGATGTCTTTTTGGAAAAGGCTGCTGGAAATCATCAGCTCATTCTACAGTGGAAACTTGTTCAGTTGAATTTTAATATCTCCAGCACTGAAGGCTCCTCGATCTTCTTGAGAAACCTGTTACACTGTTTGACCACTCTTACAGTAATCAGGTTTTTCCTTCAGCGTAAATTGCATTTCCTGTGTTTTGATTTCTTTCCACTGCCTCTTCTCTCATCACTGGCTACTACTAAGTATCTGCCTCCATCTCTTCTCCCCTCCCTACCACCTAGCACCTAATCTATTGATGAGATATCCAAGAACCTTCCCCAACCTAGAAAACCCAGCCTCTCAGCTTTCCCCATGTGATGGATGCTTCAAACCCTCAGTCATGTTTGTGGCCCTTCACTGGATTTGCACCAGTTATGTCCACATCTGTTTTGTACTGGAGACCCCAGAAATGGAGCCAGCACTTCAGTTGTATCCCATTAGTGTTTAGCAGCAGGAAAGAATCTCCTCCTTTGACCTGCTGGCAACACTCTTTGTAATGCAGACAGTCTTAGAATGAATATGTCATTTTAGACAACTCATAAGAATATATTTTACTAAGCTAAGAAGGGCAATATGTAAAACAACTGTCTATTCATGCAAATAAATTTTACATTTTTTATTCTCTCATCCTACAAATACTTGTCTTATACTTTTCCCCACGCCTTCTTTTTAAGAAGATTATGATTCTGTGTTTTTCCAGCTGAGTTGTTGGTACTGACAGATTTAGAGGATTTTATTACCAGGCAGAGGTATCCAAGTATGTGTCATCTCTTAAACAAGTTCTGTTTTTTGACTGACACATGTCACAGAATAGCAGGTTTTTTTCTCCCTGACTCCAGAATAGGTACCCTCCCATTTCGTAACGCTTTGCACTTCATCATTTGGTTTGCTCATGAAATCCCAATGAGTTAGTTTTTTACTTATTGCCTAAACTATTTGAAACTCAATTTATTTCAGTAGTTTCTGATCACAGGCTGTTGTTGCTATGATGTATGGTGAGGGATGCAGCTGAGGGCACAGCAGGAGAAAATGGCAGACCAAAACAGATGAGATTCTGTTTCTGCCTAAATCAGTAACAAAATATGACTGGGTTTGTGAGGCCAGGATTTTGTCCTAAGTCATTTTTCCATGTTCCCCTTCCCAAATCTCAAATTTCCTTAAATTCCTGAAGAATTGGAAATTTATCATGAGACATATAAAGCAGCAAATTGTTAGACGTGGATTACACTCCAACAATGAAAGTGCTCTAAAACAGATACGAGCTGTGCCCACCTCCATATGTTCATGCAGTTAACTCCCAAATCAGAGAAACGAAGGGGTTTTTCTTCCTTTCCTTTCCCTTTTTCTCTCCCATCTGACCTCTCTTTGAATGCAACGGGCAGTATTGATAGCTCCCCAGAAGACAGCGTGTGGGAGGATATTGCTGAAAAACTCAAAGGCAAATATAAATTAATAAAACAGATGCTACTATGTTCTCCAAGGTCTGGCAAGCAGAGAGATAATTAAATTTGGATTTAGGAGGTATAGAAATCTTTAGCGGCAAAAATTTAAGGAAAAAGTCCTTAGAAAGTTCTGCCAAATGTTAGAATAATTATCTCTTAAATAGAGCTTTATTTGCTTTTCTTCATTGACTATTGTAAATTCCAGATGCTGCCAAAGCTTTGACTGTTTGATTGATTAAACTGATTATTTTGTTTTATTATAGAAAACCGTATTCTATACAAATTACATGGTGGAATCAAACTGTGTTAGTGAGACACTGGTGGGTTAAGCCTTCCCATACCTTCCCACATCTTAGACTTCTTTCATGAAATTTTTTGAGATTTCAAAAATATATCTGCTTTAGCATACATGGCAGAACTGCAATATTTTAGCAGTTTTGTTCCAATATATAAGGAAATTGGATTAACCATAGATGTCTTACAGGCCCTTTGGTCATACCTCTGCTCTTCCTTAATACAGAGACTACTGAGTGCATGTGATCTGTGTCTTTCTGTCTCATCCTCCTCACTACCTCAAAAAAAAAGCAACTGCATTCCAAATCCTACCATTCTTAAGTGGCAACATCTCCTGATCAAAGAATGTTTAGCTGCAGCCAAAACATTTCTGTTTTCTAGCATCTAAGGGGTTTTTTTTCCCCCACTTAAAATTCCGAGCTGTCAGTAGTAAGCAGACCTTTAGGTAGAATAATAACAATAAAAATGACTGAAAATAACATTTTCTATGGAATAATTTGGATGGTCTTCTACTGGATAATTTTGATTAAACACTTCCTTCAAACCTGCTTACAGGAGAATTTAATATGTGGGCCTAACATTTTCCTTTATTACATCTTCTCATAAACTAATTATTCTGTTTCATTTTGATTGTTTTTTTAATGTTGTATTACTAATTTAATCTACAATTTTTAGAAGCAAAAATGAAAACTACAGAGAGCAATTTCAGGTGGAATTACACTAATATTAAAATTTCCCATATGAATTTCTAAGCCTTTCTGTAGTTTACAGTGTGTTTTTTGAAATGTGGCAGGGAATTAATCTTGCAATCTGCTGAATTTTGATTTCCCAGTGGAAATCAACCAGGAATGGTCAAGGCTACGAACTATGTAAAATTATCCTTTGCACATGGGAATGCTCAGGGCTGGTTCTGTGTGAAGGCAAAGTAACTATTTGGCTGTGGCAGCAGATAGCTGAGGAAAACAGAACACTGAGGGCTCTGTAAAGCTCAGCTAGCCAGTTTTCCCTTTGGAAAGAAAAAGATTCCCTCACAAACATCATTTGCCATCTTTACTTTTCCGTTCCCAAAGGAAAAGTAAACTCAGCTCTGCACCTCTGTCTTTCTTCCTCTCCCTTCTGCATAGCAGAATTACCTGGGCTGTATCCCTGCATCTCTCATAGCTGAGCACCAAGCTCTACCAAGTAAGACAAATTTCAGCCATTTCTGATTAAAAGGCATTTTTTCTGAATGATTGTGGTTGACTTTCCTATTTTTACCTCTAGACATCATTCTCATAGCAATGAAATAGGGAAAAGGATCTGTCAAAACAACTACTGGAATTTGACCACTGCATAGCAAGGAGTTCTGCATGCCTGTGGCAAAAAGCTGCCCCAGACTGAAGCTGACTTTTAACCACTTTCAGTTACTCTATTCTAGCAATATACAGGGGAGCTAAAATTTATTTTTCAGACCTTGGTTACAGCTTGTATATTGGGGTTCAGCTGTCTTGCATATCCTGTGCAGTTATCATTGACTCACAGTAGGAAAAGGAAATTCTTTGCATTTACCAGGTTAGTATCTATTGTAGTTTAACTGAACAGGGGGGCTTGTCTAAATAACTCTACTACTCAGATAATATACAGATGTTATCTTGAGGTTATGTCAATTGAAAGACAGTCTGTTTATTAAGTACTCTAGCATGCTGTATCTTTAAAATTAGACAACACCTATGTACATAAAGTGTGCCTTTAGTTATTATCGGCAAATAAACCTTTAGTAATGAGGTTTCAGATCTATTGGTTCAGTGTTGATAATAATTCTCTGTGGAACTGACTTCAGCCCATTAAGCAAGCCTGCTTCTGCTCCCGTGGTTGTTAATTTGACGGGACTGTGTCACATTAAGTAGAACAAACATGTTTTCACCCGCTCAGCCATCCAGAACGGACATGGCTGTTACTCTAACAACTGGATATTGATTGGAAGCATTCACCCTTCCTGACCTAGGGCTGGTACATGAAAACAGAGCCAGGACTGATTAAGAAATTGTATGTGTTTGTGCACATGTGTGCAGTGTTAATGGTCCACATAAATTTCAGGCCTTTTGAATTCATGTCATGTTAATGCTCTGAGCATGAGACCTGTCACTCATTTCCTGTAGAAGCTGTGAAGCCTCATCTATCTTTAATTATTTATTTGTCTGCATCCTTGTACCCATCTGGTCAGACCATGCTTTCAGGGTCCACTGCCCCGTATTGAAAAATTTGTTTATTAGCTGTAGCTCTAATAAAACTGTCTCAGGAAATGATGAAGTTGAAGAACTGTTGGGATGTGCTCCTGGTTTTGAGCTCATGTATGGCATAATTCAGTAGATAGCAGTGTGCTACTTTTGTGTATTCGTGACACAGACAATATCATTAGCTGGTCATTTCTGTAGACAACCAAGAAACAGATGAACTAACAGGGACAAAAGAAGAAGAAGAAGAAAAAAGGGGGATTTTTCATCTATTAATGTAAGTAGGCTACCTTGCAATATAAATGTTTGATATACTGCATTTTCTTCCTCCAAATTTTGCTCTATTGCTTACATTTAGTACACACTTTGATGTGCACATGGTCTGATTTGCAGCACAGGGAGGAGGAAATGGGGTGAATTGCTCCAATGTCCCATGCTGGTCAGCTGCAGTGAGCCAGCGTGGAAGGAATACTCTACTTGCCTTGCCACCAGGAGAAGGGTAGCAGGTGGTGAAGGAGAATCATGAACTTACAGGTAATTCTCCTGGGTTCAGCGAAGTCGTGTGCTCTCACCTCCTGCAGACCTTCCTCAATGAAGGCAGGAGCTTGTTGATGATTTAGTTTTCTTTGATATTCTTCTCAATTTGTTTTTTCTTCTCCCTCTCAAATATTAAGGTCTTCACCAACTGTATTATATGAATCAGTAGAATTATGCTACATCTTCTCAGCTTTACTGTTTCTAAAAATAGTACCAACAGCTGCTAATAAGTTTTTAGTTATGAAGGTAACTACCACACGTTGTCTTAAAGTCAAAAGTAAAGTTGGGCCACTCAAAGTGAGAAATTACAGGTTTAGGTGGTTTTAGCATGGTGACATAGCAGAAAAATCATAAGGGCTAGATATCTCTCATATGTTTTCTGTAAAATAAAATATGCAACATATGTAATATATACTTTCCATTATTTAATATGGGCTTTTTTCCTAGCACTAGAATAAATATTTCTTAAAAATACAGATACTATAAAAATACGTTACAAAAGATTTTAAATAGTTTAAAAAGTCTAAGTTTTTAAAACTTTAATACTTAATTTCCAATGTAAGATACTTAAGAAAACAATGTAGCATTATGAAAAAATTGAAAATGAAAATTTTTTTAAATTATGGGTTTCAAGATATAGCGAACAGAAACTAAAATTGCATTGCTCTTGCATTTCTCTCCGTCATAAAGAAGGAACAAGCAATGCAAAAATGAAGAAAACAACATTGATGTTTGTCTGAAAATAGAAAAGAAGTTTTATGGACATGATTCATTAACATAAAATATAAATATACTACAGTGCTAAAATTTGAGAAAAATACAGAAGAGAAAACTGGGTAACTAAGTAATAAATGAGAGGTTCTGAGCAGCAAAAGATAATCATCAAAGAGAAAAAAATTACGTTATATATAGAAACATTTATCTCTACAATTTTAGTGAAATACTTCTACAATGAAAGAACTTATTAAAAATTATCAGGTTGATGGAAACAATTTTTGCAAAGGATGTCTTTTGGTATTGAAAGTGCTTTTATTTTCCCACCTTGTTATACTCTCAAGCATCTGGAACAATCAGAGGAAATACTATTTGAAAACCCTTCGAAAAGAGTATGTGGGGTAATGAAACTTAGTGTTTGTTTACTGTAGCTCGTAATTTGTGAAGCAATCAATCTCAGAAATATATTTTGATACTCTGCTTTGTGGAGATCATTGGAATTCAGCCGAGTGGACATGATGATGAAAAGTGATTCTGGCATCACCGCGTTTGAAGGGAATTAAAGATTCATGGAAGCTCTGCAGAGGGTTGTAAAACTGGAAGAACATCAGAATACACAATTAGTCATAGGGGAGAATTCTGTGATTTTAAAGTGATCAATGCATTGCTTTTTCATATTATTAAGTTATAAATTTTTTTTTATTATTATCCCAGAAAATCAGACTCTTCATTACAGAACAGTAGTGCTGCGGGATATTATATAAATATAACCATTTATATAACAAAACCATCCATCACACTGTGATAAGCAATTAGTGTTCAATTGCAGCTAGTCAATATTACTGTTCTAATTTTGTTAAATGTTGAATTCTAATGAACGTTTCATTTGGAAATTTTAGAGGTGTACTTTACAGAATTGAGCTTTACTGACACAAGATTTTTCTGATTCTTAACATGATTTATATAATCACAGAATGGATAAGGTTGGAAGGGACCACAGTGGGTCATCTGGTCCAACCTCTCTGCTCAAGTAGGGTCATCTCAGAGCACATGGCACAGGGTTGCAGCCCAGTGGTTCTTGAATATCTCCAGTGAGGGAGACTTGACAGCCTTTTGAGCAATCTGTTCCAACATATGGTTATCTGCACAGTGGAGGAGTTCCTCCTCATGTTCAGGTGGAACTTCCCGTGCCTCAGTTTCTGCCCTTTGCCTCTCATGTCATCGCCTGGCACCTGCACTGAGCAGAGCCTGGTCCATCCTCTGACACCTCCCTGCAGACACTGACAGACATTGACAGGGTCCCCTCTCAGTCACCTCTTCTCAAGGATGACCCAAATCCATCAGCCTTTCCTCGTAAGAGAGATGCTCCATCCCTTCATCATCTTTGCAGCCTCCACTGGACCTGCTCCAGGAGCTCCGTGTCTCTCTTGTGCTGAGCAGCCCAGAACAGGACACGGCACTCTAGATGTGCCTCCCCAGGGCTGAGTAGAGGGGCAGGATCACCTCCCTGACCTACCGGCAATGCTCTCCCTAATGCACCCCAGGATACCATTTGCCTTCTTGGCCACTGGGCACTGCTGGCTCGTGGACAGTCCATCAGGATACTCAGGTCCTTATCCACAGAGCTGCTTTCCAGCAGGTCAGCCCTCAGCCTATACGGAGGTGCAGGACCCTGCATTTCCCTTTGCTGAATTTCAGACAGTTCTCTACCCATGTCTCCAGCCTGTCAAAGTCCCTCAGACGGGCTGCACAGCTGTCTGGGATATTGGCCACTCCTCCTAGCTTTGTGTCACCAGTGAACTCACTTAGGAGGCACTGTCCACTTGTCCAGGTCATTGATGGAGAAGTTAAACAATAGCGGGCCCAGTATTGAACCTTGGGGGACACCACCAGTGACAGACCTCCAACTGGACCCTGTGTCACTGATTACGCCCCTCTGGGATCTGCTGTTCAGCCATTTCTCAATCCGCCTCACCGTCCTCTCATCCAGCCCACGCTTTCCGAGCTTGCCTATGAAGATGTTGTGAGAGACAGTGTCAAAAGCCTTGGTGAATTCAAGCTAGACAATACTAATTTGAAAACCAGAGAGTTTAACAAGCATAGAATATAGCATGACATGAAGCATTACCCATTCATCTCCATGAAAAAATGCAGTATTAGTAGAAATTTGTTGTATTTATTTTTATTTGCTCTGCAGGGACACAGCAGAAATAAATGACCCTCAGAACCTTCCATCATTTTTTAATAAATTCTGCTGTTTGCAGAGATTTCCTTGAGTTCAATACATAGAGCCAAAACTACCTCCCAAATCAGTCATGTTATCCCTATTGATAGAAATACTTCCATTAACTTTATTGAAATTTAGATCAGGTAAATAGGGAATTATTATTACAATGCCTCAATCTTCCTAAAAATATTTCATGAAGATGGAGAGCACAAACTCAGCTGATATTATAGATCTTAAGTTACTCATTGCTTCTATTATATCTTCCTAGAGGAACTGTAGTCCCTCAGTTTTTCTTTCACTTCTTGTCTTCCCTTGCTCCTTCCTCCTTGAATCTACTTTTTTCACTTTTGAGGCACAACGAAATGAAAACATATTTCCTAATAGTTTGTTTGTTTTGTTTTTCCGAACAAGAGAAAGAATGAGATGAGAAGGGAGGCATCCTATTGTCCTTTTTGGATGTGATATGATGTTGCAGATTGATGTAATCTTCAAATTTTATATACATTCTGACACCATGCACCTAATCTTATTTGTGTAACAATTAATAGATAGTTAAAATTTTGAAGAGATGGCTAAAGTTTACCAGGAAGACACGTGAATGTGGGACTGGTCAGCATGAAAAGGTTACACAGGAAAATATGATGAAAACCACAGTAGAACACTGCCGTCTCCTCAGTTAATGTGCTGTTTACTGGATCACACTCCTTTTTGTTTGGTACTGTTAATGATATTTAATAGACCTCAGCTACATTTATTACATAGTAATTATTTACATATATACTTGTTTATTCATTACATATATGTAATACATCTTTGCAAGCTGGACGATATAGTGAATAAGTCACTTGATCTAAGGTTTAAGGTTAACATTTGAACATTTAGTACAGTAATAGTGTTTTAAGAAGAAGCAGTATCATTTTTGTCACACACTGATCGTGGTTATTTAAAAACAAATACTACAACCAAGATGGAAATAAGTTAGATATGACATAGATACTTAGTCAAATGGAACAGATAAGAACTCAGTAACTTTTTTTTATCTTGATAGTTCATGTTGGCTCCAAATCAAGTATTGAGAAGTATAGAAAAGATGATGTCATTATTTCAAACCCACTGTAGTTGGCAGTCCCCAAATTTAAAGCCAGAGAAATCCATGCTTCAAAAACATGCACCTTGTGAGAGAAAACTGACAGAAAAAGTAGTATTCTTTGCAGTTGTAAAAACAATGATTGAAAGGAAGCTGATGGTGACATATCTGTGGTAGAACCGGATATCAAACTGGGGATGAAATCCAATATAATCATAGGAACATAGAACAATATGAACTGGAGGGGACTTTTGGAGATCACTGGGTGCAATCCCCCTGCCCTCAAAGCAGGGTCAGTTTAGACTTGGCTTTGCTTACTGAAAAGTTTGTCCAGTCAAGTTATGAATATCTCCAAGGACAGAGATTTCACAGACTCTCTAAGCAACCTCTCTCAGTATTTAACTACTTCCACGGTGAAACCAACTTCATATGTGATGGCAATTACAACTTTTCCCTTTGTTTCATCAGTGTACACCCCTAAGATTTCAATTCCATTCTCCTAAAAGCAGTGGGAGAAAGCAATAGGATCCACCCTCAGGCTTCTCCGAAACCCATTTCTCGGAGTACATCCACCTTCTCCTAGAACATAACATGTGTAAGTCACTTGCCCATGCAGCTGCCTCTCACTCACCTTGCTCAAGTGTGTCAATGTCTTTCTCATACAGGGAAACACAAAAGTGGACACTCCTGCTGGCATGCCAGAGAGAGGGGCGACATCCCTTTGCTCGGTTTGCTGGATGCAGAGCCCAGTGTCATTGGCCTGTGTTGCTGGATGAGCATGCAGCTGACTCGTGTTCTGTTTGTGCCCCAGGACCCCCATCTCTCATTGTGCAAAGGTTCTTTCTAGCCAGTGCTGCCCAGCCTGGGTTGCCAGCAGCATAATTTTGGGTTGGCATCAGATTCCTGTGACCCCCTCAGAAGTGACCTAGTCCTCCCAGGCATCTGCAGTCGACAAAGAGGCTGATTCTGTGGCTTTTATTCATGTGTTCTTTACAACTGTACCAAGCTATCAATGTTTTCATTATCAGAAGTGTCAAAGGGTGTGAAACTAATGTCTGGCTTCAAGGAAAATAAATTATCTTTGAGGAAGCTACTTGAACCAGGCCCTGATTTTAACTGCTCTGTATCAGCTTGATTAAATCAACACTGGATGGGACTACCAATAACATTGGTGGGTTTGATTGAATTGCAATGCTTCAGACAATTATGAAATACCTTTTGAGTAATAAAATGTTCTACTTTTTGTCCTCTGCTTCATTTTAGTTTCATCTGTGTAAAGGGAAAATATCTTTTCTATATCAAAATAAAAGAATCAAGCTGCAAATTCATTAAATCTGGTTGAGTGACAAGGAAAAACAATTAGAAACTGGTATTAGATGGGTATTTTGATGTTTGGGTATGGGTCTCTGCCTCCTTTTACAGTAGAGCAAGACTTGCAAACTAAATAATTCTTTACTCACTGATTTTTGTAAAAAAAAAAAAAAATGCTCTCTAGCAGAAAAGGATCAGAATCTGATTTATTTCTGTTTGAGATGTGCTTTTTAATTTTCTTGTGTTTACTTTATAGCTAGGATGCGCACAGCCTTGTGTCTTTCTCTCAGTGTTCTTCCTGACATTCTTAGGCTAAACGCACAAGGGTTTTGTTTCCATATGCTATAAACAGCAGTGTGACTAGAATGAGAGCAAATCTGCCACACTGAAATCATTTCGATCATGCTCAGGAATCCCAGTAGACGTTTTGGTTTTCTATATCCTTTACTTGGAATGAATAAGAATAAAGACGTCTATCTCATCAACCTAAATATATTTCCAATCTGATTCATCCTGCAAAAGAGATTAGAGCATCTTCATGCTATGCTGCTGCTTTTCTTTCAGTGGAGAGTAGCTGATAAAATAGATGTTTAAATCCTCATTACTTAGCGTCTAACAGCAGTCAGCAATTTAAATGAGAGTGTTCAAATACACGACAGGTAGTGCTTGTGCCTCCTGCCATCTCTCTCTGCACTTGGTTTAGGGTTTCAGTACTTTCTTTAAAATGCAAGTATGGAGATAAAATGCAGGATTTAATTTTGAAGCTTACAGTATAATCCAGTGTATTTATTGAAGACAAACTTGTTCCAATCAATGCTCACTGGTTTTGGGCACTCTTTGAAGTCAATAGAATTTCTGCCCTAACCCCAGACAGATTCAGACATATCACCAAAACTAACTTTTAGATAACTTGAAACTTAAATTGATGCCATTACAAGTATATATATTTTCCCCCTTTTTACATGGCAACATCAGTGTTAGTGGTTTCTTGTAACAGCTGGGCCACTGAATTCGTTATCACTTCTGAGAATATCTACCTGAGCAACTCCTACAAAATGTGTGTTCTTTTCCTAATGTATGGTCTCATTTTCAGTCAGTGTTTAAACACAGTTCACCTAAGGAAAATAAAAAATCCCTTATATCTTCGATGGTTGTGTTGCACAAATTAACAATTTTTTTCACAAGACATAACAATATTTTTATTATAAACATTAAGCACATACCTACTTTGTCAGGGTTTTTTTCCATACTCGCAGAAATTGCTATTCTGCAGCTCATGAACTGTTCCATGAGCAGTTCTGTTGAAAAGAGAAGAGACTTAATATGCAGCACAAAGTAAGTAACTGATTTTTTCCACCATATACAACATCATTTAAAAGTTATAATCAACAGAGGGTTCTGTCTTTTTAACTAGTTAGTTAGGCTTTTGTTGTTGTTGCTGTGTGAGAAATGCTGTGAAGTCTTATGTCCTGTAAAATACTAATTAAGGATTTTGAAAGTCTCTGTTGCTTTAAGAGACACAAGTCAGGATCCTAATGGGTGCTCTTCTGTCTGAACAAGATCCCTGCCTTTAGGTATTGATCAATTCTTTGTAAATGAGAACTGCTGCTCAGTCAGTCTTTTGGGCTGTTAAAAGTTCACGATGTGATGGTACACATAACACTCTCTGTGTTGAACTGAGTGTGGAGTGAATTAAAATTATTAACAAGTCTCCCCTCTAAAGACCATTAGCTGGGTAATAAATCAACGAGGGATACCACAGCATGATGAAACTGTTACAGCCCACGGTTATTACAACACATGGGGCACTGTCAGAGGACTTTCATCTCCCTCAGGAAAAATAATTTATTACAGCAACATCCTCTGAACTTCCCTTGTTGATACAAAAATTATTGGGATGAAGCATTTGGCAAAGCAATATTAGCATTGCTAAGCAGGTTGCATATAGTCATTCCTTTTATGAATCCACATCAGTACCATCAGTAGTGAATACAATTATCTGATTTTGAACCAAAAACGTGGTGGAAGCAAAAATCTTGCATTTGAGGCAATTTGACAATAAACATATTTCCTTTTAATTTTAATGAGGAGAGAGAAGATGCATATACATGAACTAAGTATAAAATTCTTTATTTGACTTTAAGGACTGCCCCAATAATCCCACCATATGCTTGAAATCATGCAAAACATGCTTCTGCAGGCAGAATACTTCCAAGCTTGGGCAGAAGATGTGGAAGTGGGAGTCTGATGGCGCCTCTGACACACGTATGTTTCTCTGGAAAAAGGTGGAAAGCGTCAAGCTATCTTTAAAAGACTCCAGTGTCACACCGTGCCCGGACACTGCTCTGGATTAAGCTGCCGTGCTGGTTTCTTACAGATACCCACAGAGATGTGATGTGCTTTGACCGGGGATGGGGGGGAAATCGATCTGTCAGGCCAAAGAGTATGTGGGTCACTATTTGCTCCATCTGGGCTGCAAGCAACCGGCTGCTTTAACAAGAACATAGTAGCTGAGAGCACTTATGTCAAGAAATACTTTTGCTGCCTGAACAGCCAGGTTTCAAAGAGCCTAAAAATGGCTTGGACTGATATCTGCCCTGTATTATTTCCATATGTTGCCTCTGCTGAAGGGAAAAAACAGAAAATCTGTTAGGCCTTTGGACAAGGCTGGGGAAGAAAATTGGCTCAGAAACCTTTGCCACCTTTTTCAGTATTAGATGAAAAACTTAACCACACTTCCTAAGTAAGCTAGCCAAGCTTGGATGTGATGAGGTATTAAGCAAAACAATCTAAATGTAGGCGACCGAGAAATTACTTTTGTAATCTAAATGTGCAGTCATTGATTGTACTGGGCTTTTTGCTTTGGTGTTGTTAGGTTTTTTTCTTTTTGGTGGGGCAGGTGTGTGTGTGTGGGTGTGTGTGTGTGTGTAGCACCTTTGCTCCAAAAGGTGTACAGAAAATCAGCTGGAAATTTTTTATCTCCTACATAACTTATAATTCCACAACTGAGTGGATTGACATGAAGATTTTTGTCTTTTTCCCCCCATCTGTTCTAGTTCTATGCAATCTTTTGAGTATAAGGAGATGCCAATAGTCTGTTCTGAAAATAATGAAGAGCCATGTATTCTCCATTCCTCAGTTACATGCCTACATGTTATTTGTTATGTGGCCTAATGCAGACAGTCACCAGCATGCAATGCATGTACACCAGGACATGCAATAGCAAACATGTAATTATTTTCATTAATGCATGTGTTAAAACATTCTCATTCAATGATGCTGTAAGCACCTGTTCTGTCCAGGAATGTGGCATTTCAGGGCCCTGAAGGCCAGATAGGTTGTGCCTGAAGGGCTTCCTGGGAAGAAGGAATTGGAAATCAGTACTGAACTGCACTGGTGAGTCAGATCCAACACACAGGCATAGGAAAGACATCCATATATTGCCAAATTTACTCATAAATGCTGTACTACTCATTTAAATAAAGTTATACATATATATGCCTGAGCAGTCATTTTTGCTCTTTTTTTCTAAAGTGGTCAAGTTCTAACAGTTTTATTTTCTTAAGTAAATATTTTAATAACTAAATGTCTCCTGCAACACCTGTCTACAAAAGTATGTATTTTTCAAATTCACAAGGAATTAATTTTTTAGAGCTTCTGGTTGCATAGACCACTGGAATTCTTGGCCCCTACTCTCTTAAATAGGCCCAGTTGGGCAAACACGGAGAAGCAATCATGCATGGATACACAATCAGATTTTTAATGTAATGGCCAGGATATGCTTAACAGAAATACCAGAAACCTGTAAAAGAGTTACAGCTATTCCTGGTAGCAACAGTAAAACTTCAAAAGCCTTTAGTCTACCCTTGTCCTATAATTTCATCTTCTCTTTTTCCTTTGTGTATGTTTCTCAGACAAAATGCTAACAGTAAAATCATTCCAGACATGTGTCTTCTATTAACTTGTTGAACTCAAGAAACTTACAACACTCCATTAGAATGATTTCCCCTCTCCCTAAGATGCCCTGCCACAAATCATAGGGCAACTTTTAGCATTACTTGCTTATTCCTGAAACTACTGTAGTCCTGCAAAATACCACTGAAAATCCCTTTCCAAAAAGAGAAGTTTAATTCTGAGCTGTGGCTCAGAGGCATTGCAGGCTTCTGCTCTGAATTATCTTAGATGAATTTCATAGTCTGGGGTTGTGTTAGCAGAGATTGATTGAAACATTAGTTGGGTTTAATCCTGCTGCTTGGGAAGAAGGAATATAAATTGCAAGCAGAATGGTAGCCCTGAACGAGATGATCAATACATAAGCTCTCCCAGAAATCTGAGGTATTACATTTCACATTAAATTATTTAATAGAATCTGTGCCAAAATTAATATGATCCATATCAGAAGGGAACAATTAATGTTTTTATGACATTTTATTAGAGCAAGTTTAAGTTCATTTTTCAAAACCATGATCACACTTGCTGTTTTTATATGGCTCCTTGAAAGTATTTCCCCAGAATGAATCCCATGAATTTTCTTTTGTGTGAATGGAATTGAGCCTTCTAGTTAAAAAATGATGAACAGTAATTAGGACATAAATTATTTAAAGGTCTTGTAGTTTAAGCAGACATAAAAACTGGCAGGCAATTAAATTCATGGTAAACTCTAGGGGATACTGGTGGAAACAGGTGGAAGCAAGTATTTTATGAGATCTTAGGACAAGCTTAGGGCTCAGGAGATGGTGACATGCGGATGAAAACTGGCATTTTTCAGTCTAATGCTGGCTTAACAAGATGTATAGGAAACCTTATTACACTGGTGTGAATGTCCCCGTGGGCCAGAGTGAGGCTGGAGCTCCACATTTAGAGCTCCAGATGGGAACAGCCAGCCCTCTCTTTGCAAGCTTCCTCTTGCTTCCATCCCTTTATATGCGTGAATATCTGTGGTGTGCACAGGCTTTGGAGACCAGCTTCACAGCTACTGTGAAAACAAGCGGAGCAGAGAGCATTCTGACAAATGAGCAAAGCTTGCCAGCATCAAGGAATTTAGAGGAGGGGATGCTAAGGGCTCTGATGCATTGTATCCACCCTCTCCACATAAAAGCAGGAAACTTACAATAAGTAAATGTTGCCCAAATCTTTCTGCTTATTTTAAAATTTTCAACAAAAAAACAAGAGATTCTTTAATATTAATTTCCCTTTTTATGCTAGAACTGGCTATTATTTATAATTTTGTGGAAAATGTTTGTAGACTAACTTACATTTCTTTTTAAGAAATGTGTGACCATCATGTTGAACTACAAATCTCTTCTTATTAGCTGTATGAAGTATGTACAAATCTATACATTTTTATTCTCCTTACATATGTTTTACATTTGCAATAAGTAGCATGAAATCATAGGTGTGGTCAAACAAGCTGGGTTAATAAATGTATACTTATTTAGTATTTTCTTTGTACATTGAGGCCAAGGTTTCCTTGTGCTGCTGCCTTTATTTGTGTGAACAAGCTGAAGATCTGCAAGAACTGACTGCAATACTGCCATGAGGCTATACAACGATTCTCTTCAGGCTGCTGAGTCTGTCTTGTTATTTTAATATATTTCAAGACATCATCACTTGGTGGGTTTGTTTGTTCATTTGTTTGTTTCTCTGAGCCTGGGCCTGCCAAACACCAAAGAGTCATCCAATATAACATAGCATGGACCTTACAACTACCTCATGTGACAGCATTTTTGAAAGCATTATCAAGACTCTACTGGATGTGTTACTGCCTTTTTTTTTTTCATTCTCCCAGGGGAGTGGAGATTGCAGCTCAATAATACAGGTTTTTAATTACTTCTCAGCACACCAGTCCAGTGAGGCTGTAGACTGAAGATGGTTGTTCTTTTCTGAGAAGGTGGAACACTCTGAATGCTACATAGAAGAGAGAAAATTCAGTAGAAAAATGAAGATTTCAGCAGTTATTCCTATTCAATTTAGGGAAAATATATCTAAAATTTGGAATTTCTAAAATGAAAATCCTGGGAAACGCATGTTTTTGAAACATTCTAGTTTGTTTCCACTCTGTGTGTAAGAAAAACCACAAACTTTCAGTTCAGAAGTGCCAAAACAGGTTGCTTTATTCTTGACACCTCTTTTGATTTTCAGCTAAATGATATTTCAATGAAACCAGAGTGTTTCAGCTTTTGGCAGAGAAAGGCATAGTTAGGCAAAATAATTATTTTATTTTTCCTAAAAGACAGTTTTATTTCTATTTGGTTTAGTTGTCCTTGCTAAAAATTCCCTTCTCTTTAATTTCAAGACTCTGCTATTGGAAACAAGCTGAAAAGTCTTCGGATCTGACTCCACAGAAAGGCTCTGTGGGAGGTGTCTTCAAAGCACTGCATTAATATCTCAGGATTTTTTCTGCTTGCCTGCATGCAAAGCTGCAGTCCCGAAGCATCTGTGTATACTTCTGCAAATAATGAAATTTTCCACTGTAAAAATCTTTTACTAGTCCTAGCATTTCTACAGCTTACTCCCTATCAGACATCTACACTGGGAGGCAGGTGTGATAGTACATCACAGGCTCTGGACTCAGCTCTGTGAACACCCAAACTGGAAGAAGTCCATTCCTGATCTCAGGGTGACTAAGAAGAGGTGGAACCCTAACGTGAGTAGTATGGCCTGAGCACGTCCACCTCGGGAAACTGCGAGCGGCAACACTGAGATAAGGACCTTCGTTTGAACTGTCAGCATTTCAGCGCAGGTAGAACCATGCTTCGCTGTTTTGCTGAAGGACGAGCCTCCTAAGTCAGACAGTTCTGTGAGAACCGCAAACTCCTGCTGGAAATAAAAAACCAGTTTTAAGTCCTCATACATCTGGAAGAAAGCTGGACAGCATAATCTAATTACATCGCTATGGTCCAGAAAGTTAAAAGTGAAGAGCCTCAGCACAGGAGAACAGCTGATTAAACTAATATTTGACCCACAAAAATTATTACTTTTTTCCCCATAAACCCTCAGTTTTTGAGGCTTGACTAACACTTTGTGAATGCTAAAGATTAAACGTTAAATTCTGGATTTCTGTATGCTGAAATTCTGATTCTGTATGCTTAAACATTGCACTAAAATATACGATTCTTAATTTGGTGAGGGTTCTTAAAAGTAGTAATCCCTCATTTAGCAGAACTGCCCTGGTTCATTTCCAGGAGGCCTCTACATCTTTGGAGCCAGAAGTATACTTGGCCCATGTGAAAACTTTGCTGTGTTGCACAGAATATACTAATACTATGTATCTCATTAAAGTGTGCTATAGCCCAAAAATTTTTACAATAGTTTTCTTTATGTTTTGAGCTATTTAAATAATGTTAAAATCAATGAGGACATGTCGAAGGGCAGATTTTGGCACTATGTTATGCAGCGTACACATTGAATTGTACAATTTCATGATGCAAAATAATACTGTAAGCTATTAAGGCACTGTTTCCTGTTTATAATCCACGTCTGATTTCTGTACTGCAGAAACAGACTTAAAAGCTCCAGAACCCCCTAAAGAATTGATTATTTTTAGGTCTTTGGAGGGTTTGTGATCTTTAAATCCAGCCATATTTCTTTAACTAAATCTGGTTGTCTGTAACTGTTAGTAATAATGAACTATTTCAAATACCTAAAAAAAGCTTTTAGCTTGCATTACAGCTTAGAACAGCATGCACAACACACAGCTGAGCAAAAGTAGTTTTACCACTCATGAAAACGGTCCTGTATTTGACAGGAATTTGACTAAATGATAAAGTCAGTAGGCTTACCAGCACTTCTATTTCTTTGCTGTAGAATGAAAATACAGCTAAATACACAGATTAATAATGCATATTATTGCCAAGGAAACAATTTCCTTTTCAGCTTTTTATGCATTGTCATGAATCTTAAGATGCAGTCTTCAGAGCTGCACATTTGTATGTATTTGACTATTTCCTTTTTATTTAAATTGCAAATGAACATATAAATGCCAAAGGCCCGGATTTTCAAAGCGCCTTGAGGGACTACTAATCTTATTCATGATTCTTCTTCCCATTTAGGGAAGAATATATTCGAAGTTAGTATACTAGCAGTGGTGTCCAGAAATACCACAATCTTGAAATTATGTTTCTCTCTGTAAGAGAGAAAAACATCATAAAAGTAGATGCTAGTGACTAAAAAGCCTCATTTATAAGTTAAACAGGTGGTCACTACATTGTCAAAGTCACCATAGCCTGGAACTGTGATTAGGACCCCACTACACTAAGTATTGTACATACAGTGTAAAATAAACCATATCCCCAAGAAAGCATAAAATCCACACAAAAATGAAACGTGAATGAAAGCATTGCCATGACAAGCTTACGTATGGGAGACTGAACGAACTGCTGCGGAGGCTTCTAAAGCACCACATATTAAAAATACTTATTATGGCTTCATCCTTTGTGCCGAGATTTACTCCATTTGGAAATTTAAGTGTCATGTGAAAAAAAATATATTTACTTTAAAAAAGCGAGCCATTTTATTTCTATTTAATAGGAATCTAATAACTTTGAAGATTAGACTTCTTCTCTGTTCAGCAGAAAGCCACTTTATATTCAGTTCCACTCAGAGACTGCAGTGGCAAGGGGACCTTGGGTCTCATAATGCCAGCCTGGCAGATCCTAACTTGTTTGCTTTGTCAGTGTGTGGAAATCACAAAGTCCCTTGAGACTAGCACAACACAAAAAAAGTCAGGTTTAGTGATGATATGCTATGCTAAGGCAGAAGTACTGTAAGGAACTGTAAAATGCTGAGAGGAAATCATTATGAGAAAGACACAGCTTGAACTCCTCTCCTTTCTGGGAATTAAAAAGCTGACAGGCACACTGATCCATTACTTCTCTCAGTTCAGTCCCAAACTCTCCATGTGAATCAAGCATTTCAGAGTTTTTTTCTGAAATCTTTCAGAAGAGAGCAGAAGCAGGTGCTCCAAAATTTATCTAATAACTCAGTCGTACAAGGACTAATGTGGGCTACAAACTTAAATTTCCTTCCTTCCTTCCTTCCTTCCTTCCTTCCTTCCTTCCTTTTCCCTCTCTCTGCTTCCCCCTTCTCATTCCCTTTTCTATTTCTCGCTCTCTCCCTTCCTTCTGGTTTTAGTCATCAGCCAGTAAAACACGGTAGAACAATACGTTGTCAGTCTCTGCTGCCTAAGCTGCCCCATGCTGTGTTGAACAATTAAATATTCATGGCAGTCTGCAAGACAGAAGGCATGTTTGAGGCGAGGGAGAGAGCCTGCTGTCCGCTGAGAGCATGAAGTTGGGAAAGGTGAATGCTTCTTCTTTCCAATCAATAAGTAATATAAGAATTTAATTGTTTAGTGAAGTAGATATTAGGAATCTGATCTCTCTTCTCGATGTGACACTGATGTGTTACTATTTCTGGTTCTCATTTCTGGAATAAATTATTTATAAATATAAACTGTGTGTGAGATTTTGAGTTCATTTATGTGTAAAGTGTCACACATGGGGAAGATTGTCCCACATTCATATACAGTATGATGGGCTTGGAGATGAGCATTACCACTTAGGAACAAGGCATTGGGATCAAAGTATAGAGATGCATGCTAGGTTCAGTGCTCAGAAAAGGTCAAAAAGAAAGCCAAACATTTGGAATTATGTGAACAGGAAACGATAATGAAAGAAAACTGCATTAAACCATTGAATACATCCATGGTCGGTCAACACCAGAAATATAATGGACAGTTATGGTCCTCTGACCTCACAAAATATATACTGGAACTAGAAAACTCTCAGAGACAAGGAATTGAAAAGAATGGAATGACTCTCACATAGACAATGATGGCTGGCAGTCTTCATGGAAACTGGGGCAGCTTAATCAAGACAGAAGTCTTCAAAATCATGAGTAGGATAGTGAGCTGTCATTTGTCTTATCCTACATAAAAAAATCAGGACCATCAAATTAGGGTAGTAGGGGCTGGCAAAAAACAAACAAAAATCTCCAAACAAAAAAATCCCAAAACATTAAAAGCAAGAAGGAGATTGTGGTTGTGTTAGGCCTGAGAAATTCTTTGCTTCAGGGCATCTTTGATGATGAAATATATTTTTTCAAGAGGGGACTAGCAAGCATTTGGAAGAGAGATTAATTGATGATTACTCAGTAGAAAACTACCAGCAGGCTTTGGGAATTTTCCAAGCTGAAAATCTTTGGAAGCTGAAGAGTATGAACAGGAGGAATACTGCATATTCCTTCCTTGTTTGTACTCTTCCATAAGAGCTCACTTTACTTCATTGTTGGAGTCAAAGCAGTAAGATGTGGTCTGACAAGGACAGCAGTTCTTTTCCTAGTGATCCTTCCTTGCATGTGGAACTGCTTCTGCAGTAAGGACGAGAGAACTGGAAAAAAATATCCTCATACAGAAGAGAAAGGGTAGATTTCTTGCATCACATTTCAGTGAGCTTCAGAATATTCACAAGAACACACAAGAAGCCTAAATACTACTATGGAGCTCAGTTTCAATCTTTCAAATCTCAGAATAATTCTTTAGTCATTGTCCAGCAGAGTTTGTTACTGAAAATTCTGTGGAATAAATGACATAATTTTGTTACCTGATAATTTTGTAGCCTAAAAGTTAACAGCAGTAAAACTTTCTGGCATACACCCACGCGTTTGTTGAAATATGTGTGTGTCAAATGATTCATCTTGATCCTCACAGACTTTCTTCATATTCTTGAAAGTCAGAAGATGCATTTGGTTATTTAGAGATTAAAAACTCTTTTTTTCGCAACCAGAAAACATATGGGCAAAAAAGAGAACAGATAATGTTGTACCTGCCAGTCTGAATCAGCAGTTATAGAAAGCTGCCTGGTGTTACCATACTTGGTGTAGACCCAAAATCCAAATAGAGACATATATGTTGCTTTCAAAGCATTAGCAGACCCAGTTTTAATAATCACTTGGTCAGAAACATTTGGAGCAAGCTCTATTCAGTCTGAAGATTAATTCTTAGCAATTCTGCCTTAGAAATTCACTGTAAAATAAAACCAAAGACTATAATTTCTATAACAGAATCCAGCTTAGTAAAGAAAATAATAATAGCATCATGTTGTGGATGTGATGTTGAGAGCCCTGCGTTAAGAATATTTCCCAAAGGAATCTTTTTCCTTTCAGAAGTAATCTTACATGCTGCAAGGACTAGAGACAGACTTGTGAATCCAAATATATACTCTGTTGCTATTCAGACAGACACATTGCATACATATTTCCATAACATGATCAAGCTTCATCTTAAAAATATTAAGGTTTCTTTCCCTCAACAACCATACAGAAAGTTGTTTTAGGATTTTGTTGGTCAGATAGTTGGACGACTTATATTCTAAGTTTTATTAATATAGACAAGTTTATACTTTAGTCCTCATCTTACGCTGTTTCAGGCTTCAGACACTTCCCAGATTTGTGTTACTGCTGAAGGATATTGAGATAAGACAGATTTTCAGATTCCTACAGTGATCAAATATATGCTTAAACATCAGTAAGTGATGAATGGAGGATCCCATTTACACTCATTTTTAGCATAAATATTTAACCACTTTCTCCCTAAAGTCTTTTGTACCTTAATGTTCACTGTGGCTCATTTGAAAATCTTCTGATGATATTTTTAATCTTTAGAATCTTAACAGAGATTACAAGATATATCTCCGTAGTGGTCCAACTGATTTTTATTTTTCCATTCTTTAAAGTTTTAATTTTGCTCTAGGTGTAAACCAGTTGCTGTCAACATACAGAATCAACACACAATATAACAAAAAGTATTTTAAACTTACTGACATGCCATCTGTTATTTTTTGTCACTTTACCATTAGCTTGTTGTTTAATCATAACTATAATTTTTATTCTGGTAAGTTGTGTCTCTCTATCAGTCAAAGAGCTAGAATGAAATACTGGTTGTATCTGACATGAGTCAAGAGTTCTCAGTGTTGTAGTTCTTACTGAAGGACCTAATCATTTTTAGACTCCCAGGTTTTAGATCAACTTATATATTCTAATATCCTCAAAATTATCCTTGAACATCTCATTGCAATAATAAAGAGTTTGTGTTTTCTTCATCAAAGTAATTATATTCCATTTCTTTCACAATCTGCTTCATGGTAAAGAAAGCAAGGGGCAAACACCCAGTGGTATTTTCCAAGAGCAGAGCTGGTTTTTCGTATTGCCAACTGGCAGTGACATTATGCAGTGCTTTAGGAGGTGATCTTTTTATGGGCAATACCCTGGTGACACACACCAGAGCAGCAATGGCAGCAGCAGAAGCAGCTGAGGTGGTAGCACGTTTTTAGTGGATGAAACAGAAGAACTTGTCAAACCTGTGGGAATGTGACCCACAGGACAACTTGTTGCCAACTTTTTCTCTTTCATAATTTTTCCTCTTCCTTTTTCATTATATTTGACATTTTCCTGAGACTCAGTTTTGTAACTCTAAGTACCTTATGGCGACGAACAGGAGAAATGGGGCCTGCTCTGATATGAAAAATAGACTAAGAAAATATGCCAAAAAAATGTTTCAAATATTGGAAAAAGCATTTATGAAGTGCTTATGACCCTCCTTGTCTTCAGATGCTGGTAGAACCTGAAGTTCTCAATTCCTTCCACAGTTTATACACAGAATCAAATACTGTTAATTTCTGTCCCTAATTAGAGCTGCTTTATTTTTCTCTCCCAATCTTTGTTTGAAAAAGAATATCAGCCTTGGCTCATTGTAGAGAACAGCAGAAGGCTGCCTAGTGGACTTTGCTGCTCTACGTGTTGTGAGCCGTGCAAAAGCTCAGTATTTGCATTAGTGAAACAGGAAAAGTGGGGACATAGGTAAATATGTGGCCTCCTTCATCTTCTCTCCTTGCTATTCCCACACATGTAAGCAAATCTTTTAATGAAGCATTTTTTATTTTGCCTGTCCCTTCATCTCCTTCCTTGGTCACACAACAGGCATTGCCTCAGATCAACCCAAATTAGAACTTTAGAGAGAGAGTTTTCTGATGAGGGATTGCTTCACAGGTGAAGACAAGCTGTTTAGAAAGCAATGAGAGCTCCGTTCTCAGATGGTGGAGCAAGGGCATAACCCTAAGGTTGAAATGCTTTATTTTGTTTGAATAATTGGGATATTTTCTTCAGGCATTGGTGTTTAGGTTGTGACTGAAGACTAAAACATGTTAGAAAATGAAAGTTATTACTTCCACATTTGAAAAAAATCCAGAATTTCAAAATCAGATTCATTCTGCTGCTTGTCTGTGACTGAATGAGTTTAATTTAACACATACAGACACCTTCTTACCATATCTGTCAAGTGCTTTCAGGACTATTCTGCAAAGGAAATAATTGGTGGTTTTTATTATGTTTATTTTCAAGGTATGTGAAATACTTTTTGCACTGCTGAAGAAAAAATTCTGTCCTAAAGTTTTAAAGTCTAATTTATCATTTCTGCCCACTGAACTAATTATGTGCAAATGTGTTTTCACTGTCACAGTTGTACAGCTTGAGAAGTCTTGACATGTTTTTTTTTTTCTCTGTTAATGTTTTCACACCTGATTAAACTGAAGATGTACTGTACAAGGACATTTATCTAAAAATTATTATCTGTTATGTCTGTGCATCTATGCATGCTTCTTTAAGAAGATGCTCTGTATCTCTGCAGCAGTTTATGACTATCATGTGATGCAGGAATTACCATGGTAACTACTTGTATGCATTTTTTATTGTACAGCACAATGAGAAGGTAAGAAAAGCTGTGAAAGTTGGTGGCAACACAAGTTACCGCTGGCCTTGGTTAGCGTAGCTAAGTCACTCACTGTGATAAAAGCACTGTCATTGTCTTAGGATAGAATGTTTATATTCTATACATTAAATCCAAAGTAGGCATATTTTGCTGCAAAATTTGTTTGATTTCTTATATATTTGTGATTCATGGCACAGAGAAACACATTTGCTTGCATTTAGGAAAGAGAAAGTGAAGAGGTCTTTTCCTTGTTAATCTCAAGGATAAACTATTAGGCTTTCTGTATTCCTCTGTAACATTTGTATAGAAATGACCATATTTCTCAAATAAGGAATTCACAGTCTCCTACCCCTTGAGGAAAATATATAATTCATGTTTAATGCTCTTTGAGAAATATGAATGCAGAAAATTCAGTGAAATTTCATCTCACATCGGATTACCGTGGCTGCTAAAGCATTTTTCTTTGAAATGCTGCATTTTGAGAGGTGTAGAACACGAAATACAGATGTTGATTTTTAGGATATAATAGTTTTATTTAGAAATGTATATGCCCCTAATAATATAATTTTAATATCTCCTAAGAGTTCCTTTGTATAAGTGCTACCTAGACAGACGGCAGCAGTCTGTGCATGTAATCTCATTCACTGGCAATTGTTCTGATCCTTCAAGGAGCATTCGTTACTCATTCACTGCATATCTGCAAAGCTAAGAAGCTTGAAGTGGTTTATTGAAGTGCCCAGTGAAATCTTGTTTCTTGCAATTCACTTCCTAGAGAAGAAAAATTGAAATTTTATAAATGGAAAAACAAGTCTGTGCCTTAGAAGGGAGCCTCCAAAAGGGAGATAGAGAAATAATTTTCCCCATCAAATTATTTAGAACTAGAAGTATTCAAATCCTGTGAATGGCTGAACATATTCAGCACTCACAGCCTGATGTTACAGAAATTAGTGTAAGGAATTGTTAAATGTATTTCCCAGCAGTTCAGCCACAGTTTTCAGACTCTAATGGGTCAAGTATTCTACGAGGATCAATAATTAAATTGGACTGAATTTAATTAAACCTCAATCCAATTAATCTAAGTATGGGTCTCTTTTTAATTCTTCACCAAAAACCATAGTTCTATAGTACACTGGCACTAGAAGCTGGGTACTGTTCCTAGCTCTGCCCATAGCCTACTACATAAATGTGTCCTGATCCTTTCAGTCTGCAGTTTAATGAACTCGGGTTTTCCCATCTGTAAGACAGCATAACGCTCTCTTTTCTCTGTGAAGATGTCTTTGAGATCACTCCGGTAACATATGAACAATCAGTAGCTTTGATGACATCATGAAAAAAATTTAGATCAGCTGTGTTGCAGCCTCATCTTTCTCGTTCTCTGCTCTTCCCTAGACAAGTGAATCGGCCATTCTGCACGGCCACAGAACTGAGACTGCTGGAGCAGTACCTTTGATGGTCTCTCAGCAGACCACATTCTGCATCCTATCTCCAAAATGCGTGCCAAATGACCAGACATTTCACATGACAGCAACTTGCATGATGGAAGAGATGCCCAAGGAATATCTTCTAAAAGCAATATAAAGAAATATGAAATGCTTATATTTTTCTCAAATATTCCTTTGAATATTTGAGAAAAATGTTGAGGAAAAAATTTGAAGGAAAAGAAATGATAAAGGCTGCATTCACCATGATTTGTGGTTGTACTGGTGTTTTATATCAGGATTGTCACAATTTCATATATGCTACTTGAAAGAAATTGTCATAACAAAATTTAAATTTCATGGGTTCCACAGCTGCCACATCTGAAGCTAGAACAATTGCTTCCACATAAATTCTAAACAGGCAGAGGGCAAACAAAATGAAAAAACAAAATATTACGCCTTGCCTGAATTTGAACAGAGAATTCTGATATTAAAAATAAACTATCTTTTACTTCTAGTCTTTCTCCTTGTCAATATCACAGTCTGCCACCTGCTAGATATAAAAGCCCCACAAGGCTGCATTATCTTCCAGTACTGAGCCATGGACTGATGTCACTCCTTGTATAAAACCACAATCAAGCGAGTTTTCTCTTGAGTTAGTTGCAGTAATGAAATTAGCTATATTGACAGCACTCACAGGCAGTACACAGTAACTGGCTCTACTCAGGAGTCTCCACTATGTGTTTCTTTATACAAATTTCTTTTTCCAAACTTGCACTGAATTTTATTTGGAGAAAAAGATATTACTATTAGTCTATTAATATGTATCTTTTCCTCCCACTCAAGAATTGTTAGAGATAGTGACCTTAAGGGAGGTTTTTGAGCATCAAGTTACATACCCTATACGCTAATGCTCTACAGGGAAAAAGGAAGTTGCATGTGTCTGATGTTTTCTACAGTATTGATCACCCTCTCAGTGCTGCAGGTCCTCTTGGGAGGTTCAGAGTGATAAAAGCATGTTTCTCTGGATGTAAAGGCTTTTCCTGAGTATCATTCTAAAATGCTGCAAAAAAAAAAAGGAAAAGTGTATTAAAATTACTGTTTAAATAGTGAATTTGTTAGGACTTCAAATATTTGAAAAAGCAGAATTTTAGATAGCTTTAGAGCTCTTAGCAATGTTGTCCTTCTGTACATTTCGTGTACAAAATAAGTGCAAAATGTATCAACTGATCCTTAAGAAATGTTATCATACATGTACAGAAAGATACACACATTGAAATTTCAGAAGCATCTCTACCTCATCTATTTCCCAAATGTCAAATGCTTAATTAAAATATTCTTTTAAGAACATTTCTACTATATATTTACTGGGTATCAGGTATCTTTAAGAGGAAAAGGTGCGATTTTAGCAGACTTCACCTTGTACAGTGTCAGGGGTGTGTAAATCCTTAGGCAGCATGTTGCTGCCACTAAAAATTATATGATAGAATATTCTGTATGTTCTAATCCTGAAAAGGGCTCAACCTGAGCCAAGAGGTACTCAACTTTCTTCATCTCTTGCTAAAGGAACTGTGTTTTGTTAAGCTAGGTAAGAAGTGGGCTGCTTTGAGTGTGTTCTTCATCAGATGATGAAATAATAGAAATGTTTCCTGATGATCTCACAGCATATCCTATTTCCCAGTCTTGATAGTGGCTCCCAGCAGTTTCCACAAGTTTTCTGTACAATATCTGATGCTTCTGGAGTGACTGTGCATATCTATTCGCAGACTGTCCATATAGTAGAACTAGTTGGTTAACTATTACAAGTACTTTTCAGTATTTGTTCCTGAAAAGCAAAGATTACAGCAAACAAAATTAGGATTTTATAACAGTGCAAGCTTTGGGTAAACATGAAAGTAATTTATGAACAAAAGAAATAAAATTGGTCCAAAGGTTTTCCTCTGTATGTAATTAGTCCACTACCCAAAACAAAATATTCACAGAATATTAACAGAATGTTCTGGGTTGGAAGGGACACACAAGGATTATCAAGTCCAACTTTTAAATGAATGGCTCCTATGGGGATCGAGCTCACAACCTTGGTGTTATTAGTACCATGCTTGGACCGACTGAGCTCACCTCAGGGTCATAAGACACACTAACGGCATTTTCTTTATTATTGTGTTTCATAATCTTTTCTAAAGATTGCTAAATGCTATTTCAGGTCTAACAACTATATAATAACTATGCAATCTTGTTTTTATACATACTCTACATTAAAGAGCACCCAACCAAAACTAAACCAGTGATGCACACAAAATAGCATAGCTATGCTGTAAAGATCTCCAAGATACATTTTGGAGACACATGTCTCAAGCTAATAACCTTTCACATCTCCCCATTTCATCTGCACTTTGTCCTCTCATCTGCCTCCACTGGGACCAGTATTCATATTCCAAACCTTGGGGCAGCTGTCAGAGAGTTCCCATTATAATAATTTTATTTTTAAAAAGGCAACTTGCCATAAAACCTGCCACGTATTTTAGAGTTCTCATGTGAAGGGAGTGATGAGTTTCAGACACATGGTTTGAAGGCACTGCTTTTGTAAGGAGTCCTCAGTTCTCCCTCACTGCTCCAGTGACTAATTCGTTCCCCTCCAAATGCCAGATTTGTCATACGAGCAGAGCATATGACTGGGGAGACAGAGAAAAAGTCACGTGTGCATGCCTAACTTTGGTGGTGAAGATTAAAAAAATAGATTGCTATCTATTTGCAAGGCCTTTTTATGCCAGAGTCCTGACAGAAAGATTTTGAAACGGAGAAAGATTTGGTTTAATAAGCTTTTATGATACAGGGGGAAACAGGTGTTTGTGAGAGAATAAAAATGAAACTCAACACACTCGCCATATTTGATGTTGAATTCTGTTCAAAATTTTCAGTCAGGGAAATATTTCTCTTTATACCAATGTAGTCTATCTGAAAATCCTGAAAGTAATTCATTTTGCTGAAAGAAAAATCTTAATAGTTGTCATGTCAAGCTCTCATCATAGCACCAGAGAATGGCTTGGGTTGAAATGTCCCTTAAATATCATCTAGTTTCAGCCCCCCTGTTATGGTGCTTGTTCTTAGTATATATGATTCTGTATCTAATCAACTTGACATAGAGTGGGTAGACTGGCAACCTTCAGGAATCAGAGATAAAAGATACGAGACACATGTCAAAGTATGCAACAGTATGAGTAGCTGGAAGCACACAGCTACACTTTGGAGAGTTTGGCACATCATGTTGCCAGCTCTTCTTTGATGTTATCAAATATAGTAGCCACACTGCTAGTTTTCGTATACACAGAAAATGGAGCTAGAAGCCAAATTTTCTATTTAAACACAGATGTTTGAAAAAAGAGATATTATTAACTAAAAGATGGGCAGAAACACCAGAGAAAGATAGATGATATAATTCATGCCTCTTGCAAACATTTCATTCTTTATCTAAACAAAGGACAACACCTTCAAACTAAATACTTCACCACTAGATTGGCAGCTGTGAGATAGAAAAATGTTTTTATATTCTCAGTTACTATTTATTTTATATTCAGTATTTTTCTCAGTATTTGGATGTCAAACTGTTCTTTGTCAGTTGTACAGTATGTACAATTTTCCCCATTTGCTCAGAACCATTCATAATGCATTGCCTTGATTTGACTAACTGTATCTCTCATGAATTTAAAAATAAGTGAAATTTCTTATACTCTAGTGGCTCCTTGTGGAGTTGCCTTTTTTAGACTAAACTGCACATGATTCACTGTTTGTTCAAGAGGTTTTTCTTCTACATTTGCTATAATAAATATACAGGTTTTGATTCTTAAGTAAATAGCTAGGAAAAATCTCCCAAATATTTGAAGACAGAAGTCCTTTATAAAGTAGTTCAGTAGTTTCATTATATGCATTTCCAAACTGATTTGCTCCTTAGTTTTTTGCCTGTCTTTTTATTCATTGTGTGTTAACTCATTAAAAAATGTGCATAAATGAAATCTTCCAAAATTTAAATGACAGTTGTATGGAGCACTTATACTTATTGACCTGGCCTGAATCACCTGAATACAGTAGAGCTGCTCTACCAAAGTTGAATGACTATCTCTTTGCAACCCTGCTGCTTTGTTTCTATCAATATATCCCCATTCTCTTTTGCCTGTCTCTGCAATATGCATGACAAAATGAAAATATTGTTTCACAGAATAAGAAGAAAACTTTTCAGAAATTAATAATTACTCATTTAGACAGTTAAATCGATACGCAATACTTAAAACCTTGACATTTTTGAAAGTATGCCTTGAAATATTTGGGCTCCAGAGTAGCATGTACAATCATTACATTTGTCTACGGAAATTTTGAAAAGGAGGCACCACTTCATCGTACTCAAAGGCACAAATATTTATCTGTGTGGAGAGTTCCAGCTCCTGAGGAACCCCTGTGAAAAAGGTTCCGTGGGTGATGTAGACCATTATAGCTGCTCTTACCAACCACAAGAAGGATTAATTCATAGGGCACTAATTTGAGAATTTTAATCCTGATTTTTAGAGCAACTGGTGATAAATGAAACTACTTAAGTTTGTAATATAGCCCCCATATCAGCTGCAGTTACAAATGCTCTATTGCCAGCAATCAGATGCACCTTCTGACCATAACCAGACTGTATCTTCTCTATCTATGGACAGATTAGGTACAACAATTCTGCTATCCAAATGGTTCTCTGCATTAAGGAATCAAATGAAACTGAGATAGAGCTGGGCTGGTAATTGCACTTTGCAGATTTGGATTGTTGGGTAATGAGTCAAGGAACACAAGCTGGGAACTGGGCACTGCTGTTCTCATAAAGATCATTGGCTAATTGATAAAACAGAAATCAGTTCAGGTAGATGAAAAAAAAGCTACTTGTTGCATTAATTGAAAAATGTGTTTTGGCTGAAGCAGAGGATTGTTAGCAAGTTACCGGGAAAAAGGGATGATGTTTTACTTGAGGCAGTTGAATGCTACCCCAATTAAGTGATTTCCTTTTTTTCTTATTGTAAAATTTCTAGACTGAAAATTAACACACTATTAAACAAACAGAAGCAAAACTTCTTATAGATGTTAAATAACTGTACTTCTTATTTCTGGGACGATAGAGAAGATACAGTCTGGTTATGGTCAGAAGGTGCATCTGATTGCTGGCAATAGAGCATTTGTAACTGCAGCTGATATGGGGGCTATATTACAAACTTAAGTAGTTTCATTTATCACCAGTTGCTCTAAAAATCAGGATTAAAATTCTCAAATTAGTGCCCTATAAGTTAATTATAATTTTTATGTTTTGATCTTGTTTTCTATTAAATATTCAGTCAAGGCCCTCCCGGCACATAGGTGCTGAGGAGATGGAGATCAACATCTGAAGCACTAGGACACAGTAGTGATGAGTACTACTGAACCATAATCAAGGAAAATAATCATTTGTCTTCAAATTAGGATTTAAATGGGGCGACAACACTGAACAAGGAGAAGAAAACAACATATTCATTAGTTTATGTTGTTACTTTGTGTACTGAGTGACATGGAGATGTCATGAAAAAATACATTAATTCATTGTGCATTGTTTCATAATATATGTGGAAAAGAAGCCGATCAAAGTTGTAGTATCAAATTTTAATTCTGATATTTCCTGACTGCTAGCACTTGTCTTTGCCATCTTCAGTCTTCACACACACACACACACACACACACACACACAAACATACAGAGAAGCAACCAGAATTTACAGTGACTCTTTCTTGTACATGCTCAGTTGGAGGTCTGAGCATCATCTGGAGCCAGCAGAAGACAGGAGGAATTACAAGGTGGGTTTATTCTTCTGTCTGTGGACTTTAACTTGCTTTAAAGCCTCAAGAGAAAAAGGAGAAATGACTTTCTGATTTTCTGTTCTTTAATTTATAATAAATTCAACAACACTTAGTAGTGGGGTGATTGTGAATGTTAATGCAATGCACATAAGATGAATTTACCTGGAATTAATAGAGTTTTAAAAACTGAAATTAGAACTGCTCTTTCATGTAGACATTTTCATTTCTTCCATTTAAAAGACAGATAATGTCACATTTTTGGTGTCATATCAGAGTGGAGGATCACCTAAAAAAATGTTGCTTTTAGAATCAGTTAGGTTGGAAAAGACTTTTGGGATCATAAAATTCAGCCCATTTCTGAACACCACCATGCGAACTAGACCACGGAACCAAGTGCAACATCCAGTCTTTCCTTAAACACCTCCAGGGACCGTGAAAGTAAATTAGTAAGAGAGGATCCTGCTGAAAGATGACATCTTGTAAAGTCTAGGATTGTTTACTTGGTAATGTGGTCTGTTACAGGTTAGTCAAAACATGAGATCAAATCCTAATGGTAAAGTGTGCCTGTATTTTCTTAGTAAAGCATTTTATCTACTGCAAATCTAGTACTAGCGTAATGCAAAATTTACCCCAAACCCTGCTGACTGTCAGAGTGGTTACTGACAATCTCTGTTCTTTCTACAGATACAGACTGAGGAGAATGATGTCTGCAAAACAAAATGTCCATTCATAACTGCCTTATTAGGAATATAGTGCTGATTTGTTGTCATACATTCTATTAATCACAAGAAAAGCAGAGGACTAATTAAATTTGTTTTTCTTATTGCAACAAGATAAGGAGTGCTTTAGAGATTAACCGTAAACCTGTTCTAATTAGTGCCCAAAAGCAGATCAATAATTCATCTCTATTTCTTCCTGTACTTTGTTATTAATCACAAATTAATGGCCACACACACCAAATGAAATTATGGACCCAGCATTTTCCCCCGGGAGGTCCACAGCATTTCACTTTAGATGTCACAGGGTGGCTCCTGCACTGGCTATTGAGGCAACAGAAGCAAAGCCACACAATGTGATGTCAGGATTCAAGCTACTCTGTAAACACTTTTTGTCCATACAAATTGTAATGTATACTCATCAGAAAAGATTTTAAAAGAAATTTTAATTCCTAGTAAAAATTACATGGACCTTTTATTTTGGAAGCAAATGAAGTTGCCCAAAAGTGTTTGAATACAGGACAGGTTTATACCCTGCTATTAAGACAGTTAACTTTCAAACATCAGCAATACAATTTTGCTAATTGATTTTATTGTCTTCTCTGATGTTTGGTTTTACAGCCTGTTTTGATAGTGACCTTTAAATCTCTCCCCTTAGTCAGCTGGAGTATTCTTTTCTGTCTCGTTCTTTCTCACACCTTCCTTTTTCTGCATGTCTTTGTGAGATTTTTGTGAGATAATTCCAGGACGAATCATATGGTATGTGATTTCATTGTAGAGAAAAGAAAGCCAAAGGTGCTTGAATGAAAGAAGCAATTCCACAGGGAATGGATAAGCCACGCTACCAACATGCTGCTGTTAAAAACCTTGTATATGATTCACTGTTTTATTTTTATAACATAATTGAAAGTGATATATTTACAAGATTAAATTAATCAATAACAAAAAATAAAATAAGCATTTCCAAGCAGTGCCTCCAGATTCACTTGTTAGTCAAACCAGGAGGCATTTTTTCTGATATTTCTCTAGGCTGTTTAATTAAATAATGTTATTTTATGGGATTGTCTTTCTTGTGTGACTTACCTTTTCACTATTGACAGAAATTTAGGAGAGCGTTAAGGTGTATTACCTAACTGACACTGGAACCAAAACATCTGGAACATCTGTCATTTGGGCACCATGGCAGGTGGAGATGGATACATCCCTTGGTGACCAGTAGCCACGCCTTCCCCCGTTTTGCTCTGTTATACAAACTTATTTTTCCTTAGCTTCCAATACTCTTACCAACTCATGCTAACTAAGTAGCCGAGATAGGAGATTACAGAAGATCAATTCAGTGACAGAAGGATTTGAACATTTGCTTGGAATATGAGAGACTGCTATCTGAGGCTCTGAGTCACTGCAGCCACAGCCAAAGCCCAGGAGCACGCTCAAGCTACCCACTTCACCGTGAAGTCCTGTGAAAATAAAGCTTTAGTTCTAACAGAGAATTAACAAATGCCAGGAGCTTTGAATTTGAGGAAAATATAGTAAACTTCTCTCTAGTTCTTCTGTTCTGTTGAAAGGGAACATAGAGTGAAATCCAGTGAGCAGAAGCACTGTGGATAATCTCCTACCTGGTGGTGACTGTTCCAGAATGGAATTTCAGTGCTTGCAGAGCACCTGTAACCTAGCAGTGTTCAGTCACAGGTGTAACAGGGACAATTTTGAGGAACTCGGTTTAACTTCATTGTAGTGACATCAATGTCTCCAAAACACATTGCCTCCATAGGGAGCAGAACTGGGTATTTTGATAAAGGAATAGCACTCGATTCTCCAAAGTGTCACAGTCTGTGCATTGAAATATCAGTTAAGGAACAGATCTTTAATGAGAGCCAATAGTTTAATGCTAATACTGCTGTTATTTCAACATGTCAAAAATTATTTCAGCTTGTATGTTTTCTGTTAAGTAGTTTTTTTGTCCTCTCAAATTAAATTAATGCCCAAGAACAAATAAACCACTGATGGCCCAAAGGATTTTATTCTAAATAAAACACGGACTCTCATCAGAAAGTAATATGAATTGAATGAATATGAAACAGTAAATGACTGTTGCAATAAGGCTGGTATTGTATGAGCACATTTCTAGGCTAATAAAAATATTCTAAGGCAAGAAAATAAATGAACCAGAAAATGCCTTTTAGAAAAATACCTTTTCTTTTTACTCATATGAAACAAGATATGCACACACAAAGATGTCCTTTTAAATAATTTGCCTAAAAATGAAATTCTGATTTAATTTCTGTCTCTTTCAAAACTGAATGTGTCCAATACATCAAAATGAGAGAGAAATGGTTTTAATTGGGTATGATTGAGATATATGTAAAAAAATCAAAAGTATGTTTTCTGAAGTATATTTTTAAAGGATATTTAATGTATATAATTACTTTTAAAATGTATTTCATTTTCAGGTTGTTTAAAATGAGCTGAAAAATTTTTGGAGGATATATACCGACATATTATATGAATTAGGTCTTTTTTTAGTGTTTTGGCTGAGATTATTATTATATTTTTGTTATTAAAGGGCATATGTCAACAGTATTTTCATGTTCAGGCAATGGAGAATACTGTCTCACAAAGCACAGCCAATCCACTTCTTCACAGTCCCATCACACTTGCAGTCAAGAAATAGCCATTGTGAACTGTCACCCTCAGTATTCCTGAAGCAGAGTTAGATGGTCAGTCTTTACCTTACAGTGCTGCCTTGTGGTTTTCTGTGTGAGACTTGTACATGCCAACAAGTATTTTCTATACATGCATACATCACGTCTATATATATATACACACACACATATAATATATACATATGTATATATTTTATATATATATATACACACACATATTATATATAATATACATCACATGCATCACATTTAATTTGGTGTTTCATCTATGCAGGGTAAACTGTTTGTGCTTTATTGACCCTATGATCAGACATAATTCCACAGAAAAACACAACAGAGAACAAAGTTGACCCTATCTTCATTTGATTCAATTTTAATTTGACAAAGCAACATTTACAAAAAAAGAAAATAACACTGGAACTTTTCAGATTAAAACTGAAAACAGTTTTGTTGATTTTTCTGATGTTTACCTTGAAGAAAATTATCATGTTCTCCTCACAAACTCTTTTAGTGCAGGGCTATTGGTGGCATCTAGCCAGTGTTGGCACATCCAATTGATTATACAACACAAACTCTAATTAAATGGCAATCTTCCAATATTGACAGTGCAATACTTTCTCTTCTACATGCTTTCTCATAATTCATTTTCTGCTTCCAAGCATCATTGGAAGTGGGGGGCCCGCAGCAAAATGCTCAGGGCAGTTAAGGCCTGTAAGTGTCCCTGTGGCCCTGGCAGAGAAACGTGTTAGACACAAGGCTGGGTGCCCCAGAATGTGGTAATCAGCTTCCGAGCCAACTTCTGACACCACCTTAGCCTCAGGAGAGGGTGACCAGATATTTAGGACTTCATACTCAGGTTTTTTCTCGTCGCTGTCCCTTCCCTTTCAAACCATTGTATGATTCCGCATACAAAAGTGAGGAATTTTGTCAGCTCTTCTGTAAGCTTTTCCTCAAATTTCCTACAATGCCTTATTTCCTGTAATTTCTAACTTATCCATATATTTTACGTCTGACATTACATCTGTTTCATACTTATTCTCTACCTACTTTCTTATAGATAAGAGCCTGCCAGAGGTTCGACTGTTTCTCAAAATCTAATTTTGTATTGTTTTCTAATGTCTCATCTGTGGTGTTTGAGAGAATGTGTCTTCACCTGAAACCAAAATTGCAAAGATTGTATGTTTCTAAGGTTAAAATTTTACCAAGGAGAGATTTGCCAACAATCATTTTGTGACATTAATTCCCAAACATGGAAGATACTCTCTAAGCACTCGGCCTCAGTGCACAGGCACAGGCTTCTGCAGTGACTCGTAAGTAAACATATAATACAATTCATTTTTTGCTGTGCTTGGAGTTACAGCTGAGTGAAGAGACATTAAGCAAAGCTGGAACAGCAACATGAGACACACTAGCTGGATAGAGAGGATATCCATAGATATCTAATTAAAATATCTGACCGTAGTTCTAGACCCTTTGATTATTTACTCTTAAATCTCCCAGTGCAATGAAAATTATTCAAGCAAAAGACACAGACAAATTCCAAATAAGTACAAAAGCAGCTGCTGCTAAGTAGTTCATCTAGACTTAGACTAGTCTTTAAACTCCTTCACAGCTTATCATGAAAGGAACAAAACATTTCATCTTTCAGAGGCAGCAACTGAGACTGTGATGTTATCTTTCTTACGGTACAGCTTTGAACTGTGACATTTATTCTGACTTTCCCCTTCATTCCTATTCCTAGCTTTGTGCTGAAAGAGAATTTCATTCGTATTTGCAGATATTCTTTTGTAACTTTTATTCAACCTTTACCTTGAGGCTTTCTTTTTCCCCTTAGGAAAGTTTTTTTTTTGAAATTTGATCAATTGAATTTCATGATCACTTTTGAAAGCAAAGAACACTTTATGATAGCTTTATCTCTGCAACAAAGAGCGTGTGTTAACAGAAGGGATCCCACTGAGGGAGATTCAAATATTTTAAGAATTGTCAATTTGACTGATACTGTCTATATGGAATCATTTGAGGACATGAAGGTGAACATCCGAGGTGTTACTCTAGCCCATCCAAACACAAGATTTTCTAACAATTTTAACGGAGCTTGGATTCTGCCCCTTCTTAATTACTTACTTACTTATTTACTTCACTGAAAAGATAACAAAGCAAAAAATGTGAGTAACAATTCCTTTCTTTTTTTTCAATATAGTAAGTGAGCACGGAGTACCAGATGGGGAACAGAACAGAAAGTGGTGACAGGACAAAACCATCAAGTGACTGTGAACATGATCTCATTGACAAATGGAGATGATTTGAGCTTCTGAGACTTCCAAAAGGGGAGCACTACACCATACGTGTGCAACAGGTTTGCAGAGCAAGTCTGAACCTGAGTGCAGAAGAGAAACCTCTGAGCAGAAAGGGCACAATTCAGAAGAGGCTGAAGAAATATATTTTAGCAATGCTACTTTATAAAAACGAAGTAGCAAGAGAAAAATATAAACCTATTTACTGAGAAGAAATATAGGAGTTTAGATGAAGGGTCATGTCCCCTCAACTCTCCTTTTTCCTAAAGCAGACACAGCTGTTGCTGCTTGTCTTTGAAGACCCCAATTATTTTCTCCATTTCCCCTTTCTTCCTTCTCTGCCATGTTCCCGATAATTGCTTCCTGTATTTTCACACAAATAGGAGTCTGTGAAGTAAAAACCTTGAAACCTGTCCTCCTTCCCAGAAGAATGGATTCCTCTGCTCTGCCACTGAAAGAGGAAGTGAAGGAGTCAAAGCAGAAGCAGAGAGCTCAGAAGAGAACGTGGAGGTTCCTTGAGTAGTGTAGCATTCACAGGCAATTGTTAGATCCTCACTCAGTTGTAGCTGGCTGAACAGTGCAGTGTCTAATGCCTGGATTAAAGTCTCTCCTTTGTTCTACATAATTCAAAGGTGTCAAGCTAATAAGAAAGAAACCCTACCCATATTTAATGCAAGGAAATCATTGAGACAATTCCAAGATAGAGAACCTGTAAGATTAGACTGAAAGCTAAGACAATAGATTTTTATTTAGTTTATATTTTCTGAGCTGTCCACTTACCACAATAAATACAACAGTAATTTTGAAGCCGCTACTTATCCTACTTTTGAATCTTTCAGGAAATTTCTGTGGACACATCACAACAGTCCATCAAAACAATTAGTGTTAACTTTGTCTGTTAACTGACTCAGCCTCTCATGACAACCAGCCTATTGGTGAAAAGCACTGGGCCTGTTACTGCTCTGGTTAGTGTTCTGAAGCCTTCTGTTCAGTTTGATGTTTCTACATTATTCTACTTGGTGAAAGAAAATTATTGAAAAGCAAAAATTTTATTAGAGAAATACTTATTTTTAATATAAGGTTTCTTAAAGTTACTGATTGCTGTAGGGTTTACCTAAAAAATGGATGGAAAGTAGTATGTTTCAGTTAAGGAGCCTTGTTGCATAATCAAGAAAGGAAAAATTCTGTGAACAGCAATGTGTAGCTTTTCATTTTCTTTAGAGAATGCTGATCTATGCCAGCTTTTTTGCTAACACAGTCTGTCTTTCCTGGTTTCACTGCATTGTCTGTCACACTGATCCTCCTGCTCCTTTCTCTTCCACACCTATGCCAGTCATCCTTACGAGAGGACGAATGATGTCGAGACAGGTGCCTCTCCCACCACAGGCGTGCACGTGGTCGGAGGCAAGAACAGACAATGGAAAAGGTTGGGCACGGAGCAGAGCTCCCAGCTGTGAGACTCTCCCCACGTCCACAGCAGAATTTGTTCTGCAGTGACTATGATTTTAGTCCTCTATATTAAAACACCACTAAAAATTACAAGAAACTATGGTGGTCCTTTTTATATAAAAGGATAAATAGAGCATTTTATTAACACTTTTTGCGGCAACGAAAGTGACACAGTCCACATCTTTTTCATTAAACACAGCAAAAGCTATGGTCACGTTTTACATCACTTTGAGGCACAAAGCAAAATACTTCTTTTCTTAAGGTCAAGGTATGATTTGCATTAAAAAAAAGGAGAAAAAACAATCCTCAAGTTGTATATTGCGGTAGCAGGGTTTCCAATCACTAGCACAATACAATGAACAGACCAAGAATCCAGAATGGATTATTACATACAATAATAATCATTTGATTGAATTAAGAAATGGATCATTGTTGTCATTTTAGAGTATTAAGAAGTGGTCTGGTGTTGCTAACTTCAGTTGGTTCAGTTTGGTTCAATCCCAACAACCCCAAGTATATACAACAAGCTAAATGAAGGTTAATATATTATCTAGAAGATTATGCACTTCATAATGCATTGCACTTATTGCTTGGTACACTAATGTTGCAGTCACTGTTGAGTTATGCTAAAAAGACAAGCGTGATGCTTGTTGGCTTCTTTCAACCCAACACTAGTTATTTACCACTTTGGTTTGTTGTGAGTTTTTATGTTACTCATATTCAGTGTCCATTGTTTTCAGGTTTGATCGAAAGACAAATACATCTTTTATTTCAGGGATTTCTAAAATAACAGTATTTTCTATAATTACAGTATCTTCAATAAACATATCTATGTATACAACTGTGGCACGATGTGTAAAAATATGAAAGCTATTAAGGGAAGAATAAGGGTTAAATTATTCTCTGTTTCTTCTATTGGTTTCAAAATATTCTGCTAAACAAATGCATCCTTTTTCATAGGGCTACTTGCTCATAGTAAACTTCTCTTTGGAATTTTGTAAAAGACTATATTTTTTTTCTATGTTATATTGGGGTTTTTTTTCTCTTTCTAAAGACACCAGTACAAATTCAGAATATACTGCAAAGAATAGAATAATAAAGCTTGTTTTTTGATAAAGAGATTTGCCAGGCTGCCTGAAAAGTCAGACTTAATATTATATATTGTTTTTATATCAGTTGATAAATGCAGGGAAGAACATGACAATGTCTATAATTTCATGAGGTTCTGTAAAGAATAGAAATAAGAATTTGTGCCCAAACATTCAGTATAAAACTCCTAAATAATTCCTTTATTTATCACAGAGTAGCCTGCAGCATGTAATCACAATAAACATACAATATGCCCTATTTGTTCTTTAGGCTTGATACAATTACCATTAAGGGAACTGGATCAATCCTCGTAAATGCCTAAGACTCAACCTTTCTTCTTTAAGAAAGTTCTTGTCCTAGGCTAAACACACAACTCCTACATTGCACTGAGTAAATGCGTGTCTTTAACACAATCTCTTTCAATACAGTGTAACAAATATATAAGTGCATTTTTAATGATCAAGTAATTTTGGCTTTCTAAAAAGAGCATTAGATGTGCCAACTTGGTTGCTTAGTTGTGCTTTAATCTTTAATTATGAGTTTTAGCTCTTGTATACCATAAAGTATCTAATTGCCTCTATAGTTTTGACCAGTAAACCCTTAAAACTCTAATGTTTATAGAACAAATATAACCTAATGAAAGTGATAACATCACAACTCATACAGATTGCACTTTGATGTATTTTTTTTACAGTAAGACCTTCCTGTTTGATATGTGTTTACATGTTTATACCACATTTTATTTCTGTGTGCAAACAATCACAATGAATTTAATCACAAACACTACAAAATATACCAAATATTTAGGTTTGTTATGAATAATCTCTTCCCTTGTAGTTGTATGAGTCTTGTACTTCCTCTTGTACAAATTCCTCTTTTTTCTCCCAGCCATTAGGCCAGCCACCATTGACCTGGGTTGTAGCACCGTAAGACTTGGTGGTACCATAATTTACATAATTCTGAGTAATGTCCCCTGTCTCTTCAGCAAGTTCATCTTCATGAATAAAGCCACATTTCTCTTCACTTGTCTGTTCAGGATCTGCCCAGGGTTGTTTCTCTCCTGAAGCAAATATGCCATAGAAGATCACACCTCCATAATGAACTAAAGCAGCAATGAGGAAGACATACTGCCATTCTTCACGTGTCTGTAAAGAAGAAATTCGCTAAATCAGAGTAGCACATAGATTTACCCAACTCTTATGAGTTGGAAGATTTAAATTAGAGATTGAGGTTGTGATAGCACAGCTAAAACATTTAAGTGTCCATTTTAGAAATATTTATATCCATCTTTCTTTGAAAAATTTATAAGTCCACAAAAGCATCAACCTAGTGGGCATATAGTGAAGCATGCTTCAAATTTGCATCCCCGGATGCAAGTCCCAGACTCCAATATGGATATCCTGGCAAGTTGTATTATAGAAAGGTCTTTCTCTTGAAATCAGTTGTATCAAACTGGAAGATTTGAAAGCTGTGTTTCCATTTACCTTGTTCTTTGTCATTGCTCCAACAATTATAGGGCAAACCATTCCAGACAAGGTCCCGACTCCATTAGAAATCCCCATTAAGATGCTAGCATACCTTGGGGCAATGTCTAAATGGTTGACATTGAATCCTGCAATTGAAAGGTCAGTGAGCATTCACACCAAGAGCAGAGCAGTACTCCAGTTGAGAAAAGTGACGCGACATTTTTACTGTAACATATTTGGGCTGCTGAATTGCATTTCTTTATCCCTGTACGACTTATAACACTTAAATATTCCTAGAGAGACTCTGGGTTTTCATTTTCTTTTAAGACAATATTTTAAACGGATACCAGGTTAATTTCCCCCCAAAACTGCGGTTTAAAAAAACCCCAAAACCTCCCAGTAGTGTCTGTGTGGAATAGAGAACCCAGAAGGTATCTAGGCAAGCAGAGAGTTTGTATTTCATAGTCCCTTACATGACCATTTCATGCTGTAAATAACACATCACTTCTTCTTCCAGTTTGTAACACACTCCTTTCCTATCTCTCACATTTTTCTTTTTGCCACATAAACCAGCAGAAGGGAGTTCTTTTCTATTCTTCAGTGGTAAACTGGAGAAAAAAGACAGTATCTATAACTGAATTACTAATTAATTTTGGTAGATATTTACTTGTTCTCTTGCATTTTCAGCAGCACAATTCTGTTGAAAATGTATGCAGTAACTATTTAAATAATCTAAAGAGACAGAACAAATTGTTCCCAAAAGAAGTACTTAAGTAAGTGAAAACAGAAACCAAACCCTTGGATACAGATAGTAAAAGGGAAAAGGCAGGCAGTATGATATGGTCAGCTTGGGGAAAGTGCAGTACACTTCCCAAATGGTATAAAAAAAGGAATGATACCTTGCAGAATGCATGAGATTAAGGACAGATTTGATTAGAGGAGATTTTAGATGTTTGGCACAAAACGAAAGAGAGCCTGTTTGAGACATAAGGAATCAGCATGGGAGAGGATACTAAAATCACAGTGGGAAAACAAGGGAAGGCCAGGTGACTTGTGCTTGGGAGGGGGAAAGGCAAAGGGGTGATGAATCAGCAGGAAAGGGGAATAGCTGAACTTTAATTCACAAAAAAAAGTCTAATAACTAGGCCCCAAAATAAAATAATATAATACTAACAGGCCCGAAATTAATAAAATAATACAATATTAACAAAGCAATAACCAATACACAGTGGAAAAAATAATAAAAGACTTCTATTTAAACAAAGATGTGTAAATTTAGGTATCATTGTGGAATACCAGTCCATTTGTCTTCTATGTTTGATTTCAAGAAAAATCTGTAATGTACATTAGCATCTTAATGAGAAGAGAGTCTAATTTGCTGCAATGAATATGTAAAAAATTGAATTATTTGAACAGAAATAATCTAATATAAAAGCTGTAATACCCAACGTACTTTCCTTTGTAATGATCATAAATAATGTTCTTTGGGAATTCCAAAGTGAGTAGGCTTTTTAATTACTATCCATGAACAAAAGCTAAGCTAGACGTTCTGTCTCTTTAGATAAAATAGTTTAGTATTAATGGTAATATAATCTTACCAGATATGGCAAATCCACTAAAGCCTACAGCAAGCACTAAGAATGAAATAGCCACTCCTTTGCTGTGTGAATATCCCACCACGAGAAGGAGAGTTGCTTCCATACCAAAACCTGGTGAAATAATAAATAAAACCAGGCATCAAATTTAATTCCCTCTGAAATACTACAGGCCTTAAGATGCCGTGATATTTCATAGGAACACAAATAAAACATTACCTCAGAGTGGGATATAATCAGGTATTTCTTTCATCTCTAAAAAACACAAGTTCTTCCTCTCTCAAATAATCCTTATTTTACTCTTTGTATGCTAATTTATTGACACTTTCTGTCAGTTTTAAGGTGAAAAGAAATACTTGTGATGTGGTTAGGTCATTCCAGCCAACTCTGATGGGAATATACATTTAACCTGTTTATGAATTTTCCAGCACTTACCACAGCTAATGTGGCTTTAACATGTCAGCAGTCAAGGATGTAATCTCAGGTCATTGGCTGGGCTCTCTTAGTGCAGAGGGTGTTTAGATGAGGAGCTAAGACTGAGTAAGCAGCTAAGAGTAGGCAAATTACCCTCCAAGAGCCTACCTCCTTCTTTAATGATCTAAATGCTTTTCCAAATACCAAATAACTACACAGAAATAGCGAATGGGAGCACCTGTGTTTTCTTTTATTTAGTAACAACATCTGCATTACATAAAAAATGCAGAAAGCTTTGCTTCCTTAGTTCCTACAACTGTGCAGTTTGTTTCTTCAGTCTATACAGAACACAATATGAACATCAAATCTGTCCAAGAAACTTTCAAATTAAATAGGAAGACTTACCTCCACAGTTCATTATCTTTCTCACATTAGTCGTTGAAACAATCTGCCTGCTTCTTAAAAAGTCTGCAATTTGTCCCCCAATAGGAACAATAATTGTCATCACTAAATGTGGCACAGCAGATAAAATACCCACCTAAAATTAAAATTAGAATTAGCAAAGTATAAACCATAAGAAAACCTTGATTCTTCATTTTCTAAAGCATTCAGCAGATAATTAATTATTTCTTTTCAACGTCAGGCTCTGTGTTAAAACTAAAAGTCTTGGGTTATGAAATGAACAAAACTGTTAATCTGAAGATTTTATTTTATTTTATTTTATTTTATTTTATTTTATGAAGTACAGTGAGAATTTTTAAGAACCTCTGATGTCATGACACTTTTTGTTTATAGATTGTTGTCATAATTTATATTTAAGCTAAAGCCTTTCCCCCCCTCACTTATAGTCTCCCTGTGGTTTCTTTTCAGAAAATTCATGATCAAATGTGTAAAACTGAATTGCTGCATTTCTTTTGGTGTTTAGTGCAGCTTTGCAGTAAGCCTCACATGCCTAGACAGACTCCCTGTGGATCACTGTCACGTGCACAACGGCCATTTGCCTTTGATTTCTGACCAAGCTGGAAAGTGCACATGGGCAAAAGGTACGTCTGAAAAACTTTGTATGTAGTGAAAGATAAAACACTAAATATCCACTGGTGATATTCAAAGTGCTATACATACATAGCAAAGTAAGACGCAGTACTTTCTTGATGACTGTTCCAATAGATTACACACGTGCATTCATATTTACCTTACAGGTCTGATCCAAACTTCATATGAATCACGTGGAACCTTAGATCATCCCTATATCTCACATTTTGCCACCATCTTTTCTCCTTTCTAAATGAGAAAGGGGAAGCAGTTCTCACCACATTAAAGGGGCATATAGAAAGGTGGTAAATTATACTTTTTCTTCCTAGAACAAGATGGCTCTGCTTTTTAAAAGGCACCTGGAAAAATCCATTTGTCAATGCTTTCTATACAGCTTTGGTGGGATTCTGCAGCCCCTGGGGCATCAGGGACAGAGTGTAATGGGTCTGCTGATACCTTTCTAATACCAGGCATGATTTGGTTTTGAGCACTTAACATGCAATGCAGCCCCAAGCAGATCATCACTAAATCTCATCCTGCCTCCACCCTCCCCTATCCCATCCTTTGTCATAGCTGTTACTCCACTTATTCATGCTGGTCAAGGAAACACGAACTGAGATGAGTAAGATTTAAGATGTAAATCCATGATAAAGATGCGTAACGCTTTTCTTCCCCATTCTTCATAAATACTACAAATGTAGCTCTGATATTTACTTAGTTAAGATAAAAGCTTTACATTCTTTTGACATACCTTGCTAATTTCAAATCCAAACACTTCCTCAAAGTAAGCAGGCTGGCTAATTAGCAGCAAGTAAAAAGTCCAGCTTCTACAGAAGTTTGCAACTATTATTGCATAGACTGGCATAGATGTAAAAAATTTTCTCCATGGTGTTTTGTATTTCTGAAACATAGAAAGGGGATCCAGTTACCATGCTGATCCTTATCAACTATCCATCTTCCCCTTCCTTACCGTTTTTTTTAGCTATGGTCCAACAAGCACATATACACACAGCATATAAAAGTTACTACAAAACGCACAAGTGGAGAAACTCAGTGATACTTAATTGTATCACAACAGTCATGTACAACTGCTTTTATCTCAGTCATATAAACAGGAACATACATGGACATAAGTCCAAAATAATAATGTCATTAAAACACAATGTTGCTGCATGTAAGGCAACAGTCAGATTTGACACTGTAACTACACGATTTCATTCAGATTTATTGCAAATGTGTATTTTAGCACTTAAATCTTAATTGAAGTATTCTGCTTTTTTTTTTTCTATCGAGCCTCATCTGAAACTGCTTGGTCAATGGATTTTTTGTTTGTTCTATTGTATTTTTAAAATAAATTGAATAAAGAAAAGAAGAAAGACAGATGGACAATCCTGCTGAGTCCCAGCACCTCTCCACAAGCCCAGGCTTCCACCCATCTGTGTTCATCCAAGTACAGGATCCATACCCAGATAAGTGCTTGAAAATCACTTCAGCAAGAATTCAGGCTGAATTTACTCTACTATTGACTTGAATACTGGCTTTTCTTCAAAAAACAGCCCATAGATGGATACACAACAACAACAACAACCCTGTATACCTATTAAATGACACTTAAGTGAGAGCTAAGGATTAATTAAGGGACTTAATAATTGGGAAGCCAGCCAGAAAACCTAACTTGATGGTATGGCAAGAATTTCTGCTTAAATATTTTAGAAGCAACTGAACTATTCATACAAGACAATCACTTTGAAAAAAAAAAGTTTAATTAAAAAGCCACAATAAAAAATAGACAGAAATGATACAAATTTAGTACAAATTAGAATTGTATGGCCATCCTTCAAAGTAGCTAATTTCACATCAGATTTTCTAAACCATGAACCCTACTGAATGCTGCTGAGTATCAACTGAGACAGTCCCTCATTAACACCTAAAAATGTCAGCTATCAAAGAAATGACTCTGTAATATTTTCAGTTCCTTATTTAAAATGAAACAAAGTTTTTTACTAAGACAAAAATTGTTAATTCCTGAGTTCAACCAAGCACCAGTGTTCTGATCAAACAGAAAACGTAATGAAGGTCTACTGGGAATGGATGGTGTAAAAATTTAAGCAGATGAAGTGAGCTTAAACAATTTTTGAAATTTTCCTGAGTGAGCAAACATGGCAATAGTTTCTTTAAAGCTTTTCAGCAGTTACAGAAATAAGAAGATTATTAGTTAGCATGATTGGGGTGTTAAGTGGCTGGAAAATTCTGAGTTCATACATGGTTTTTAGCAGTTCTTGAAAACTAAACCAGTACATGACTAAAATTATGAGAGGCTTGATAACACGTCTCCAGCAAAACTACTGCAATAATGGGAAATGTTCTTATGGATCTCGAAGCATGCTCTGTTGCAACTTGCAGTCTTTCTGGCAGACAAAACATAAAACAGTAAGGACTGGCATTTTCTGATGTTCTGGGGACCTCAAGAGACACTGAGTAGTGCTTTTCCTGCAGTTTGCTTTTCGGAAGAGGAAAGAAAACCTTCCAGAAATTACTATAGAGGAAGGAAACTGACTGCTTCAGATCAAGATATAAGAAAAGTCTAAACAAAGCTGAAGTTTCAAATGTAGCTGTACCTCTTTTTTATACTTTGGAGTAGAAAAAGAGGCATAAATTCCACAAGTCATCTGCTAGAAGAACTGGAACCTGTGTTCTCTCAGTGCAAAGACAGTATCCATCCAGCAGATTTCAGATCTTCCCACCCCCAGAAATGCATTTGTTCAAATTGCTCAAAATACACTCTTCAGTCTTAAAGGAGAGTGTTTGATTTTTCATGGTTGTCTTTATTTGGGTGCTGGGATGTTTGTTTTTCTTACTATCTCATTGGAAACCAGTGTGTGGGTAATATTCTTACTTCCATTGCACCTAGGAGGTTGGCACTCTCTCCAATGCTTTCTTCTATGTATCTCCTTTCTTCATCTGTGATTGTAGGATGCTTTGCAGGACTCTCATATGAAACCAAAAGCCAAAACATGTACCAGACTATACCAAAGCTCCCTTTGGAATGGAAAGAAAGACTTTTAAAAGAAATGCACAGTAAAGCAGCAAACAAGGAAGAAAAATCTCTGAAGAATTACAACAAATTTAAATGGCAATTGTTGTTAGTGCTTCTTTACCGAGTTACCTCACTAGAGATAACTCTCCAACAGAGAGTTTGATCCTGTGAATAATACTCATGCAAAATACATGCAGAGCTATAGCACAGTGAGGGAGTCTTTGCTTCATTTACAGAATGATTTCACTAGAAGTGAATTTTCACTGATCTTAACATCAATTTGTACAATGCAATGCAATGAAACAGCTTCCATTTCATTTCACCAAACTGTAAATGAAGGTCCATTCTGCTTTAAGACTCTGCTGTTTGATTACTGCACTAAATTTTTTACCTGCAAAATAGAGGACTCTGGCATTTTTTTCAACATAGCAATGCACTTCCTGAGTAGTTTTTAAAATTTCTATAATGCTTCCACCTAATTCACATAAATGCTAAATGAATTCCCTTGGGACATTCTTTTCCATCAGTGTAGGTTAACACAACTAGTGTGAATAAAGTTATGTAGGTCTTCAGTTAAAAATCAGGCCAGCTTATTCGGGGCAGGTACTCTAAATCTGCAGTTCTATCAGTGCAAGAGATGTTAATGTGAGCAGAGATACTATAGATCTGCCCAGAAGTTTGCACTGCTTGTGCTAAAAGTGATAAAGGTTTCAACATGAGCTAGCTTTTCTTATTTAATCATGTTGCTTTCCTATATACTCTTCTGTTTAAATTCTGTTCTTTTCTCTGGACTGTATTTTTAGCTTTGCAGTCCCACTTCTCTGGGGTTTTGTCCTCTTAACAGTAGCTTTTACATTTTTAGAAAAGGTAGAGTGAAGTCATACAATACTGGAGTGAAATGAGCAGAAATGCGTACCATACACATAGAACACAGAAGACCACCCAGTATATTGCACTAGAATCCCAGCTAAAGGCATTGCAATGACAGCTCCTGCATAGGAACCTACAAAACAAGACACGTGGATGAAAAGGGAGAAAAAATCCGTTTCAAAATACTTGTACACTACAAATGAAAGGAAGACAAAAATACAAAGTTACTTACCACAAAAGGAAGTGGTTGCTAACCTACTTCTTTCTAATGGGGGGGCCCACTTGCTCCAAATACCGTGGCAGGCAGGGTAGGTGACCCCCTGGGGAATGGGTGTGCCACAAGTTAGCTAATGCTGATCAGTCACTCAGTTAATTGTCTTTGCATGAGTTTTTATTTTTAATTGCTATAAACAAGAAGTTGAGAATGCTTTGCACTTCTATAGCAAAATCTGAGCATAGCCACAGAAAAACTTCAACATTTATTCAAGTTGAAATGGGTTTTGTGTATCACTCCAAATCATTAAAGGGACTGTATGAAACAAATATAAATCATGTTTCCTTTTGCTCCCCCTCCCCCTTCCAGGAAAGAATTGCAAATATTTTAAGAGTATTAGTGCACAAGTACGAGAGTCAAAGGAAGGATGAAAACACAGACCATCTGAAGTCTTTATAAAGCAGGACCAATTTATCCAACCCTTATTTTTTTTATCTAACATTTAAAGCATAATTTAGGAAATACAGATTAAAGTGTCACTGCTCTGAAACTAGAAAATATGATCTATAATAGCTTAGAAATATAATTTTAAGATAAGTTTTTCACCCTCTTTGTCTTTAATGAACCTTCTTGAGCATGTAAAGCAAATAATTGAATTATATTTTTTGACATGATTTTAAACCAGCTACCTTTTAGGTCTGTCTTCAAAACCAGCCTTTGACTTAGCAATAGAAAAACTAAACCTTCAGTGTTGAAATTTTAGAAGATGTTATTTGAAATGTACAATAATTTTCCATGAAATTCCCAATTAAGAAATATGGTATATGCACATACACCATATTATATAGGTTATACAGGTTCACCTTTCTCCTAATCTGATATTCTGTTTCCTCTGCAAAAAGTAGAAAAATTAATAACTTTTTGCAATTACTGAGGGTTTCACAATTGTTGAGATGATGAGCCTCAATATGCAGAAAATTGTAAAATACCTTTTTCTGTTCTGAAAGAAGGTCCTGTAACCAGTTTCCTGCTTATTTCAGTATATATTTTTAAAAAAAATATAAAGACATAATCATAAGATTATCATGATTCATCATAAACCTTCTTCAAAAAGTCTTGTCTGGAATGTTTTGCATTCATAATTCCTTTGAACAGTATCAGAGAAATGTGTGAGTTTTTAGCTATTTTATTGTGTAATTAATGACCCACTTGCTTTTCTTCCTCTCATCTTTGCAGTCAAACACACCTCTGTGCATGCAGATCACTTGCCAAGAATGCATCCAGATTTATGCATATACTTAAAGAAATTGGCTGACAGTCACCTAACTTTCAGGCACTTTCTGTACCCCCTTTTGTAATCTTTTAATACAATAAAGTATGCTAGTTAAAAGCAGGTCATGCAACAGAAGTGTGGCCCTGAGGAGGAAAGAACCAGCCATCACAGGAGTAAACATTTGTTATGGAGAGGAGAGGGGAGAGGAAGGGAAGGGAAGGGAAGGGNNNGAAGGGAAGGGAAGGGAAGGGAAGGGAAGGGAAGGGAAGGGAAGAGAAGGGAATTCTTTTTGTCTTTTAAATTGTGGTAAATTTCTTATTCATTCTAACAAAAACATGGCATGGTCAGGACTTGGGGTTTTATTATATATTTATTTTGTGATGCTGGCCAGCAAGTAACTGTTGAGAATCACACCAGTATAAGCCTGATGGAGTATAGCAATTTAGTGAAACTTCAGTGCTAAATGCATATCCCACTGGCTTCTCAGCCAGAGAATACTTTGCCATGAAATTTTATAGCTGAAGGAGAATCAAATAGCTATAATTCATACATTGAAATCTTTTATACTCAAAATCAGTAATAAATTTACAACCGTTTCTATTTTCCTTCCAAAGCTACAATTGTTAGTTAAAGGCTAACAAACATCTATCACATTTACTAGTTATTTTATAATTTTTCCATACCTCCACAAGGCCCTGCAAGATCCTAACAAAGATGACGCATCCATAGTGCACCCTGGCTGCAGATGGTATTAGCATGTTGAGGGAGGATGTCAGCAGTATAGCAGCACCAAATACTCTGCAAATGTGGAAAAAAAGGGAAAGTAAGCAACTTCAGTGTTCTTCCAATTCACTTATTCTACACATGCTCATATATCAATATAAATGTTCCCTACATGTGCTCTTTGTATGGGGAATATAGTAACTGGACTGGATAAGTGTCTACTTCCATCTAGTGTAATAATCTGTCCGGTAAAACCCAGACCAAACATGGATATATTTATCTATTTAGTATAATTTCCTAAGGAAATCTATCTTATGCAATCACAGGTATAGATATTACTTTCCCTACAAACACCCACTTTAATTTTCGCACTAATTTCAACCAAATCTGATTGAATTCTCCACCCTCTGGAAACAAAATTAGAAACTGTCTCCAAATGGTTTGCTAAAACAGGTGGTCAGTAAAAGAGTTTCTCATGCACTTTAATTGTAAGAAAATGACACCATGCATTCACTCCTTATAAAGCAGAAGAGAATCCACTTTCATACAAGCCAAAAGCAGCACGAAGAATTTCAGAGCTGGCATTTTCTTAGACACAAGAGTTAGTCAATCTGGAAACACGTATCTGTAGAAAAGAGATCATTCTTACTGCTGTTTTTTCAGGGGCTACTCACTGAAAATTGCTCATTTTGATTCCACAGCATCCTAACTTCAAATAAAGCACATTACAAAGTCTAAGTACATGCATGAAGTGGTGACTGATTTTCAGTTCCACTGATTTGACTGAATTTTTATTTGGTTCAATTAATATCCACCCCTTGCAGGAGGAAACTTTTTCTCTAGCATTTCTGTGTCTTTTTTTGTATAAAGCTATATAATGCAAATATAAATCTGATGGCATATGACATCACAGTATCTGATGTGGAACTGATTTGACAGAAACCTTTGACCTTAGCTTGTGTTCTTCAGAAACTGGTACAGTGCCGTAAGTCAGTGAGAAACAGACCTTGGGCTAAAGAAGCAGGATGAAAATTCTCCTCAGAGACACAATATTCCACATTCTGTATTTAGAATCGCAGTCTGAAACAAATCTTCAAACAGCAAACTGAGTATATGCCACTTTTATTTGACATACATTAAAGGGCATGATAAGGAAGCTTTGCCAAAGAGCTCTTAATCTGGTCTCCTCATTGTGTTCCCAGTGATCTCCACCTCAAGTTAGAAAACATTTAGCTGTCTGTACAGCACATTTCTAGCTTTGCTTGTTAGCATGTTCAACACATTTGCTGGGTCTGACTGGGGACATGTTTGTGTTGCACTGTGAAGATTATTTTGACCTGAATTGTCTTCTACTCTTAATTTCTTCACGTGTAAATTTCTGCTCCAAAACTACATGCAGTTAATTTCCTAAGAATTTAATACCTCCGTTTGTTCACATAAACTCAAATGATGTCTTGTCCTGTTAAAATCATGTGAAGATAGAATATTAAAAAATGCCATCTCTTTATAAGGCTGAGATTTACAAAATTGTTACAGTAGGTAACTGTTTCTTCAAGGAAATTCACTGCAGTTTTTTAATCCTGTATCTGAAATCAGCTGCTATTTGCCACAACTGAAAGCTGTGCTTCCCAGAGTTGCCTCTGTTCTCATGTTCACTAAAGAGAACCTGTTTCCTTGAGCCTGTTCCTTCTAGAAGACAAAGGAAAATTTAACTGAAGGAACGATCAGAGACATGCTTCTTCCAGATTAAAATCTTGCCTGTATTTAGATACACAAGTACTGGTGAATATTTAGTTACATCAGGGTACAGATGATGAAATAATTCTGCAGCATCACTTGTGAGTCAATTCTCTCTCTGAACTGTGCTTTATAAGAACAATTTCCTCTCTTCCCCCAAAAATCTAAGGATTTAAAAGTAGACTAAGTTAGAGTTAAATTATGATTCTTGCAAGAAATGGCTTTTTTATTCTCTTTGTGAATACCTGTTACAAGCGATGTCATGCTTGGCTATTTTAGTGAGTCCATTTCCTCTATAATTCTTAATCAGTAGCAAATAAATCTTCCTATATTTGCTTTGCATTTCTCAACGCACAATCATAAATATCATAAGTATTTCTCCTTTGTGCTCTTTAATCTTCTTACATTTATTTCCATAAATACTAAATTCTGTCTAACAAAATATTATGATATAGTGCTGTTTTTTGTATAAATTTACTGTTTTATTGCTTTAAATATCTCACTTAACAATATTTATTATTATTTAAATCAAGAATGATTTTGAGCTACAATCAATCAAAATATATTTGAATGCAGCTCACATCTGAATATATTTAATTGGGAAATGGAACATTCTGATTGTTCCTAGGGCATTTCTAAACGATTTTGATGACTCACACATCAAACCCTCAAACTGCGCAATCCTTTTCTTTCTGTTTACATTTTTTTCTGTCTATTAAGCTAGTGATTTATGATCCTTTATGTTTAATTTCTGCATCTTGCTCAATTTTGCTACAATGTTAACTCCAACAATGGGTTAGAAAGCTTAGATTTCTTATGTTTTCATGGCACATTGAATGTGTGTGTGGTTCCACTGTCGTATGCTCTGATGGTTAATGTTCATTCTCAGGCAGATACAGTTCACTGCAAAACAGTTTCCAGCTTGTTTAGGAGTGTTCATTCCTCTCCACACTCCACTGCTTTTTTATACAAGTATCTGTTTTCCCTCTCGGTATTCTGATATCACATTGAATGGAGAGGTGCGGCCCTTATCGGACACACAGATTTAAAGCTGCTATGCCCTGTTTTCTTAGTTGTGTTTCCACAGCTGGGCTCTGCAGTGAGCCAAGCCTTGCTGCACGGTGTCCCTTGGGCTGAGCTCTGCAGTGAGCCAAGCCTTGCTGCACGGTGTCCCTTGGGCTGAGCTCTGCAGTGAGCCAAGCCTTGCTGCACGGTGTCCCTTTAAGCTCAGCCTAGGAAATCCATGTGGCTGCATTTTCATTCAGAGGTGTCCTTAAAAATCCATTTCATTCTGGGCACACTCCAAACCCCACAAAGCATGTTTTAATGACATGGCACAAATTAAGAGCTTTAGCAGACTGAAGGTAAACTCTGGGAAAACTGAGGTATATCACAGAGATAAGGCAGGCGAGACCAATGACACTGCCATAACTCTTGGTCCTTGCATTAGAATGCAATTAAAATGCCATGACATGTCTTCAGCAGCCCCTAGTCTTGGAAAAAAATTCCTTTCTGACTCAAAATCAGCAGCTGTCAACTATATATAGAAGAAAATAACCATATACAGAAGACGACAATAAATATGGTAGCAGTATGTCAAGGAGAGAGGGAAAAAACCCAATAAATTCTGGTCCTTATAAGTGACCAGAAGCAGTCCTGAAACAAAAAATTATGCTTTACTTTTCTATTTCTATTTCTAGACTCAGTAGACTCAGTCCCAAAAATCAGAATCTAACACTGATCTTCAGTGTTTTGCTGACATTGCCCTCAAAGGTCATGAACTGTGACTTAATCCTCCTGTAATATAAGTAGTAATAATAGCAAAATCATATTTGAATGCAAGACATTTGGGATGGGAGAAGAGAAAGAAAATTACTCTGACAGCTCAAGAGAAGTGCTTAGAACTGCATGAGGTTGCAGTGGGAATTAATCTGTTTGGGTTCAAGTCAATTGGCTCACTTTTCTCTTTGGGGACAAACTACAGAGAAAGAAACACACTTATTTTCATCTCTGGATTTCTAATCTCTGCATCTGTGCAGCAGCACTATTGTCATCCACCTTTGTCAGGCTATTCCCATTACATGAGCATTCTGCAGTGTGTTACAGATATTGTTACTCAGCTGGAAGCAGTGTCAGCTCAAAAAGTGAGCTGAGCACAGTGCACGTCAAATGCTGAGTGCCAGATGGGTGACATATCGAGTTACATACAGGATATCTGAAAGTAAAGGGTCCTGGTTACAGGCATCCTTTTACCCCAGTGACTGGGAATGAAAATTGCTGCAAAGAGTTCATAAAGCCCTTTTAGATGTGTATGTGGAGGAATCAATTTCTCAGCTGAGTCCTCTGTATTTTTATGTCAATTTTTAATATATTTGACAAATTCCACAATTATCAATGTCTCTATTCTCTGAATAAGTAAAGTCACCTTGAAAAAATGAAACTTACAGATACCAAATGTGTCTTTTCTAAAGCATATGAAGTACCTTAGCTAAATTTGTCCCTTAAAAAAAAAAAACTGAAAAGTAACTCTGTATGTTTAAAACAGAATTTTAAATATTTATTTAAACAAGAAAATGCTGTAGTTTTAAGATGTATAAATATATGCCGTGTCCGTGAATTATTAATGTAATTTCATTAAAATTCAAAATAATTAAAGAACAGCAAGTCTTGGTCACTTATAACCACAAAACACCATTGTATGTAAACAAATACATTGCATGTATTTTAACAGATTTGCATCAAAAAATATGAAAGCATAGAAAGTATTCAATGCTTCCACAGAAAATTAATTCAGGACTGTAACTGAATAGTTTTTACCTCCAAAGAGTCACTGATCATCATTTCATGGAAGATCTATCTACTGAATAGGAAAGTTTGATTATTTTGTTAGTTTTCTAGAGAATTATAGGGAGTGTGTGGGTGTGTGTGTGAAAGCATTTTGCACCATTACAATAAATTAAACTCAAAATATTGTAAGTTAGTTTATTCTAACTGTAAACAGGAACCTATGGAAAATGTAACCCATGTTCTTTTCTGAGAAACCTCTGCATTTGACAATTTTACATGAATATTGATCATATTCTAGAGAACATTATTTTCATTGGATGAAGTATGTGTATCAAACAAATACTTGATTTGTAAACATTTTCTCTAGTCTTAGTTACAAAGCTGTTAGGCAAGGGTGGAAAACAAAGAGGATTGAAAACATGAGTTTTCTTGCAAAGTTTTCCCAACCTAGTTTAAAGATTATATGAAAAAAATCTGTCACTATAAAATAAATGAAATTTATTTGGATTCAAGTTGGTGAGCTGGTTTGCCTTACAGAAATCATATGAAATATGTTGAACAAATAATTATTTTATGAAACATATATAAAAACTTTAGCTGGGTTTTGACTCTCCTTTGCTGTTCTTTCTTGAACAGTTCTTGTTTGGGAGAGTCTCAGTGCAGCAGCAGCTCTGAGCAGCAAAATATGTATCACATAATGTGACTTTTTAGACTATTCTGTCAGCTCAAGATTTCTAAAATTTATTCTTTTACTTTGACTCAACCTACTGTCTTTCATCTGTGACACACCTTCTCCTGCAAAGGGCGGGCAACACAACGTACACATGATTATGTTATATCTTTATACAACCCAAAGAATATTTCATCTGAGAGAAACTGCAAGGCTCAATGCTGTATTAAATGCTTCATTTTTTCCAGTAAAACATAATGTCTAGAAAGAAGCAAGACAGGAGCTAACTGGAATCTCTGTGGGCTTATAGCAGCTTTTCAGAATCTTTTCTTCTGCAAATGTTGCTGGCGATGACAGTTTGTGATCAACTTTTTAACCTAGATTTTTCTTTGAATATACAGAAATTTCAGGGGTTAACTGACACTTAACATTTCTCTCCTTACAAAGCATATCTCTACCCATATCAGGTGTGATGAGGGCCTTCTAAGACTTTGATACAGAACGTATACATTTTGATGACCTGAATTTGCTTAGTTTGATCTGCCAGGTCTGAAGATAAAAAAAATCCCAAAATATTCATGAGACTTTTAGCAAAACAGATGGTACAAGGGACTGGATCAAGCACCGGTGTGAAATGCCATTCAGAGATTAAGTCGATGTGTACCTCAGCAACCCAATGTCCTTTAGCTTTCTGCCTTCTTCAAACCCCGCTAATGCCACTGACCCCTATCAAGACTCCAAACAATTTTCAGGCTGTACCTTCTATTGCTTGTTTGCAGACCTATTTTTTGATATGTCAATGAGTATTTCATAAAAACTTGGGCGCTGTTGGATTACAGCATCATTGGAATTGATGCTGAATGTAAAAGACTCCTCGGTCATTAAATTCAGATTGTTGCTCTTACCAGCAAGTGCATTACATCACCCTTTCATAAGCAGATCAGGTTCCATCTCAGAAGTTATAGGCATTTGCCCTACTTAGTAGTAGTTTTTCCTTTCCAACTTTTTACTTCATATATCCAGTATATGTCTTCTACCCATGCTGTTTTATTTTAATGGTTTTAATCTCTTCCATTTCCACAACTGCAATCTTATCTTCTTTCTTTTGCATCACTAAGCAAATCAGATCCTCTACACACTAAGCAAATCAGATCTTCTACATCTTGTCTGCTTTTTTTCTTCATTCATTTGCTCACTCTACCAATCCTCTCTCTTTCCTGTCTGAATTCAGCTGGGGAATCTCTCAAACCTGCAGTTTGTTTTACAACTCATTATATCTATATATGTCTAGATAAAGCTCTGACTCATCCCTTCTAACCCATTAGCTTTGGGACAGCTTGCTCTTTAAATATGTAATCTGCAAGATAATGTTTCAAACCAAGACTATCTCATTCAAATAACCTTGCCAACATGCAGGGATTAGGCTGTTGTTCAACTGTCTGTTGATTTAGAGATATATAACACACTTATCAAAGGAATCATCTGTAGGTTTAATTTTAAAATGTTTTGTAGAGTTGTTTGGGAGGATAGCTACTATATGTTGGACTCAAAAGCTGGACGTCTGTACTGCTTTTTGGAGTGTTTCCTGACATGGGCCACATGTTACAGCTGATTGTCCCAGGACTGCTCAGAGCAAAGGCAGATTCCTTCAGAGCAAAGTGACAGTGACATTAGTGTTTTTATGCAACCAACTTAGATAAAATTTTGTTGCCTCAAACCCAGTGTACAAATTGTTTTGGGGTGCATAACAAAGCAAGCAGAAGTGATTAAGGATACCCGTTGCACAGAGTGCCTGCAATTAACGATCAGAAGCATCCACGGGTTTTCTTTCAGAGAGTGTTTTATTCATTAGATACCACTGCTAATGCAGTAAGGATTCATGGAGACTCAGGACTAGGAGAGAACTAACTGGGAGCAAAGTTATTTGACAGCATTGACATATCTGAATGATATAATCCCAATGAATAAGAGGTTTCTTTATCAGCTTGTTCTGAAAGAGGTATCATGACATGGGGGTTCGAACTGGGTGATCTTTAAGGTCTCTTCCAACCCAAACCATTCTAAGATTCTCTGAAAGTATCTGGTGTAATTTTATCTAAACTGTGTAGTGAATTTTATACAGGTAATGAATTTCAAAGGATTTTCATCAGTGGAGGATGGAATGCAAAAATAAGCCCAAATTTCAAACATAACCCTACTCTTGTAGTTATATGTTAACAAGGAGGGTGAAATTCTGAGAATTTTATATTTAGACCTGAAAAAATTAGTCAAGAATAAATTTGGTTCTCTGCATTTCATATCTCAAGGATTACTTCCCTTCTGTATTCAATTAGCTCCAAAATTCCATATATGTCAATGCAGAGTTATACAGATGCTTCTCAGTACCAGAGAAAATAACATTTTAGCCTATAACACTCTTGCCTGAGGTGCCTTGAAAGCTAAAACTTAAACACTATTAATGATGGTTTACCCCCTTCCAATGTATGTAAATGTAAGCGGTGCTCTTACTGACTCTGAAAAGATTATTTTTGCTTGGTAATACAGTGTGACTTTTTTCATTTTTTTCAACTGTTCCCCATGCATTTTCAGCTGTTCTCCATATTCACCTCCTTGACTGCAAACTATGAGTAGCCACTCATTCGGAAGATTTATACTACGCGTGTTGATTTTTTTTAACTATATACTTATCATGTCACTTGTTCTTCTCCTTCATAACCTAAATACTCCCGTTAATATTTGTCTTAGTCTTGTTGTCTTTTTCAGTCTGTAATCATGCTGCTAACCCTTCTTGGGGTAACTTTTACTTATGTTTATATATTTCAAATTAACTAAGTAGAACTGAATCCATTATGAGGAGACACTGTTCAGCTATTCTGTGGCATATATAGTCATTCTGGCTTTTGTTTAGTACAGGCTAGTTTCCCCGATGACTCTGTTGATCCCTCTGCTGTAAACATATCCCTGTGAAATGCTCACCCTGACAATTTATGTTTTCCTAAATGACAGACAGAATGTAGCGGGGGTTTTTTTTATTGGGCCTTTAATTTACATAAAATAGCACAGGGCTAACAATGCTGGGATTATGCCATGAATATTAGAGTGGTAGATGAACTCAGCTGCCCAAAAAACCAGAGAGAATAGTCTACCTTTGCCAATAGAGATGAAAACTTATTTCCAAGCACCAGTCCTAGGCTGAACATGCTTCATAGGAGAATTGCTTAAAACCGATCCTCTTTAATAACAGTCTGTGGCCAGAAGCCATAGTACAACAGCTTTATCTGGCTTTCTTAAATCGAGATAAAACAGGTTATTTTCATTCATATGTGTATATGGGAGGAGGGGAATGTGTCTCTGTGCTCTTCATACTAAATCCTATTATAAGCCCTTCATGAAGCATTAATATGTAAAAGTCGACCTCCTGCCATCTAATCTAGTATAATAAGGGCTTGGATACATTATTAATTTTTGTCACACATCTGAGGCCCCCTTTTATCAAGAAAAACCCCCATCTAAATCCCTTGTTGCATCATTAAATTGTGAAAACAGCTTCATCATTCATGACAGAAAAATGGAAGGACCCTGAACCATATGGCAGAGGGAGCAGCAGTACCAGCTACCAGTTTCCCCAGTCTCCTTCTTGTAAAGACTGGTACTTAAAAGAATCTGCAGTGCAGTAGGGTGACAAAATCATCTCGGGGTTTTTTGTGCAATATTGGCTTCTTTGCCTGGAAACAGATGAGCCCCACACCAGTGCCAGTGATCAGAGACCAGTTCAATATGCAGGATTTTGGACTGAATATGAAAGTTGGGGTTGGCAAGCGCAGCTCTGGGGGGTTTCCCTCACAATGCAAGGTCAGCTTAAATCCTCAGAAGTTCAGAAGTTGGCACTTGTTTAATCATCCACTAATCCCCTACTCATGCTGTGGATTAATCATTGTTTGCAAATCAGAAAACACACAATATGCCTACCTGCTAAAAGAATGGAACAATTTCTCCTTTTAAAATACAGAAATATGAAGATGTGAACTTCTAGGAAATCTTTCTACTTGTATTTCTAAACCAATACTTTACCTTAAATTTTTATGCTTGTTGTCATTAAGACAGAGTGAGAGAGATTCTGATTTCACAGACATGCTAATGACAGTTTCAGTGAAAATCTGTGGGACTCTGAGACAAGATACACTGACAGGCAGTTGTCTGAAATATCATTCATTTTATTCATACAAATAATCCTATCAGATTACTTGCTGGGAAGAAGGATTTAGCCTTTAATAACCAGAAGAATGGCACTTGAGAAACAAATATTAATTTGAAGTGAAATATTAATTTGTATAATTTCATTCAGATTAGAATGACAATGATGAAGAATTCAGCATAGATGAGAGATAATTGCATTGTAGAGAAATGTTGTATAGTCATGTAGTTACATTTTTTAATGTGACTAGTGCCAGGATTTGAGCTTTGACAGATAATAGGAAATATATGTCATTACCATAGGTGATTTTGATTTTTTAAAAATTGGCATTCTATTCTGCCCTTTGTGTCTCTTTGTGTCAGAAAGTTCTAATGTTTGAGTATACACAAATGAGCTAAAATGGTCACTCAGCTTTGTTCTCTAAAAAATAGTCTGTGATTACTGCAGATTTACTTTTGAAACAATGCTTGGCACACACAGTCAAAACTGGCATTTCTATTTTAAATATATAACTGCATTGGGAATTGATTCTCTGTTGTGTAATCTAACAATGTCCTATTATTTTCAAAGAATCTTTCCTGATTTACAGTAAATATTTAAACAGTTCACTTAGGAAATCAGTGAGGAAATACTGCCACTGCATTTTAGTACTGCTTTTGGTAGGGCAAGGGGTTTGTTATAGATTTCCAACATAAAAAATATTTAAAAGGTGTATCAGAAGTTTAAAATATAATATTTAAATTATCTTGAGATGAGGTGATAAAACCGAGTACAGTTTCACACTTTTCCATATGTGTGTGACAGCACAGCAGGTAGTTTATTCACAGACAGCTGCAGTAGCCTGAATGTGAAATAGGGAATATTAATTTGAATTAAATTATTAAATTTCTAGATTAAAAACAAAACATGTGCTTAGTTATAGGGCCATCTAGCCTGAAACTCACTATGGCAACAGCCCTTAACACCTGATTATCCCTTATATTTTGCTTAATTATCCCTCTACTGCAAACATTTCACAATAGCTAAAACAGAACTTCCATTACAGGAATTTAACACCCAATGAAAAAAACTATCACATAATTTCTCTGGTTGGACCAGTGGTGGGTAGTCATTAATGTTACTATTTAAGTTTTTTTTCATTTGTAGGGCTGTCAATTGCTGATTCTTGTTATATCTTTACAGAGGACTAAAGCATAGACTTATACCAAGCAATTTTTCCAGTGGAATTACATGCATACTTACAATCAGATTACCTCCTAGTAATCTTTTTATATACATGTATCCTGAATACATAGTTCTTGCTATTTCTTTCACTAGGCATCACTTTATACTGTCATTTTTGAAGCAATTAAAGATCTCTAAAGACCTCTAATTTTTCAACACTCATACTAATACGAATGTGTCAAAACTACCCACAAAAATCCAAGGTCAATGTCATTGACTTAAATACACTCATTGCACTAAATAAAGAAAAACAGATATTCTAGGATTACACTGATTACTTTAGTAGAGCACTGTGCTGGAAGCTTCTGATGTGTTTCCAGTCCCACATGGCTTAAGATCCCACTCAGTGAGACTGCTTGTCAGAGTGGCTCCTCCCTCTCTGATGTTACTGTGCACTCAAGAGTCATACATCGAACAGAATTCAGTCAACCAAAAGTTTAATATATCACCTGATCGACTGGATCTTTTTGTACCCACAAGTTTATCAGCATTTATACATATTTCTCAAATGACTGATGAAATGTAAAGGCCACAGCACGTCTCAGCAGTATCACAATGGTATCTGAATCTCTGAAAGGTTCATACACTCTAGGCAGATAATCATCAGTCTCCCAACCTGATAAATATCCCTAGTTCAGTTACAGTCACTGACTTGGCTGTGAAAAACACAAAAAGAAAAGAAGGGGTTTCATCACACAACTTGGGGCAGATACCCCAAGTAACCTGGGTTCCCTTCAGAATATACAGGCAGAGAGACGCCTGGGAACGACACAATACACCTGAGGCATGAAGTGCTTCCACAGGAACAATACCTAACTAGATAAAATACACCTAGCTTAACTGGAGTAGTCCTCAGTTATTGTTGTAAATGCAAATGTTTGTGAAGAAGAGAAAAATCTGATTCGAACACGCCAACTTGTGTGTTCCTACTACTGACTTTTCCTGGCAATGTCCCTGCCATTGTCTTGCAAATCTTTGTAGTTGCATCACTTTACATCTGAATTGGTTCAAATGGCTTTTCTGATGTTGTTTGGGTGAATGAAGACAGCTTTTGATTCTCTGGGTCAGATTCTGCAGCCTTTACTCAACCAAAAGTCCAATTAATCCTGAGGAGTTACAGACTGTGTACAGATGCAAAAACGGTTAAAGAAGGAAGAAAAGGTAAATAGTCCTTTAAACGGCTGTTAATGGCTATTTGAAAAAGGCTTTTCCATTTCTGAACCATTACCAGAAAGATGGCACTTGTAAACAGAAATACAATGGACACCCCAGTTTAAAAATTATGTGTTTTGATTTATTTGTTTTAAAGGGTAGGATATTAGTGTTTTCTCAGTTATAGAGCATCTTTCCATTTGTAAATACTCATCTCTAGTGCAGATCTGTCTAAAAGCTATTTATCTAGAGAAGACCATTTTTTGCTTTAGCCACCATCTCTCCTTCCTCTCAGTCTCAAGCACACATAAGCCATTTTGCTCGTCAGGCTAAGCCTCTCTGCCCATCCAGGCCTACCTCTAATGTTGCACACTTCTGAGAACAGTTAAAGGTATATTTGGCCGAGTTCAGTATCCATTTGCACTTAGTGTGGTACTGGTTTGAAGAGTGGCACTAGGACCTTTGCAGCTTCTGCAAACGATGAGCCTGTGGCATTAAGCATAGATGTGAAAGCCTCATGTGTCTCCAATACTCAGTGGATCTAATTAACAGGTAGAATCGCACCCTGGGTGCTTGAAAAATTGCCAGACACCATAGAAACGAGTCCTTAAGTCCCCGGACCATCTGCACTTTCTTTTCATTGTGGAAGTCTCATTGAAACATGTTTTTCGACCATTCTAAATTCATTTGTGCGTTAATGAAAAATTCCTGCTGATGGTTTTCCTTTTCATTAAAATAAAAATAATAAAATTCTTTAATTCTAACACAGGAAAAAAAATCTCTCAAGCTTTGATGAAATAATGAATCTTTGAATTTGCCTCTGAATACGTGTTGTTCGAATATCATTGCCACAACCTCCTCAAGTGACTGTTTAAAGGAAAAGGAAACCAACACGAGATATCCCCCGCAAAACCAGGGGGTTGTTGGAAGGAGGGTGAGCAACGCACCATCATCACAGCGGAGTTCCCGGACCGCACGCAAGCGGTCCTTCCGCTGCCAAGGTCCTGCCTCTGAGCGCGGTTAAGCCGCGGGGGTGCGGGGGAGCCCCGGCCGCGGGGAGCCCCGGCCGTGCGGAGCTCAGCCCCCGCCGCCGCGGCGCGGCCCCGCTCGGGCTCGGCCGGGGCCTTGGCGCTACTTAGGCCGCGGTTACCTGTTCGCTGCCAGCCGGGATGAGATGTACCCTCCGGGGATCTGGGTGATTATGTATCCCCAGAAAAAAGAGCCGTGGATCATGCCGACTGTTTCAGGATCCCAATTAAACTTCGCTTTCTTCCAATGCAAGGGACCGGGACAGAAAGAGAGAAAGACAAGAGGAAAGCTGTAATTGTGCCGCTTCAGAGCTTTCCCCCGCAGTAGCTTCACCCGCAGCGCAATCGAAGGGGTTCCGGTGCCGGTGCCGGGCTCTGCCCCAGCCCCCCACGGCAAACGCTCGCACTGCCCGCCCCGTCAGCAAAACAAACCCAATGCCAGCAATAGAAACAGCACCGCCGTGCCTCCCTGGGACACGAGAGGGCCAGGGGGTCCCGTGCGCCCTGAGCCGCTCGGCCGAGGCACGGACCGCGGGGCCAGGCAGGGCAGAGCCGGGGAGCCCTGGGAGCCGCGGGGCCCCCGGCTCACAGCCACAGCCCTGCGCGGCCGCGGGGCACAGCCGCGGGGCACAGCCGCACTCACCTCTCGCCTGTGCGGGCAGCAAGCCGTAAAGGGCTTGTCTGTGGATTTGGGTGTTCAAGACTCATCTGCGTTTATCACATCTTTCTCACTACACCTTAACTCGCTTTACAACGGCTCTTATCATTTAACGCCTTTTGTCAAAGCAAATTCACCCCGGTGTTTTCAAACATTCCTGCAAAACCTCCCCGCCTTCTTTGCGGCGAGGTGCACCCGCTGACAGTCCCTTATACGACGTCCTCCTTCTCCCATCGCCTACGTTTATTTTACGAGATATCTGCGTTTTTCAAGGCTTTGTGGTAAAGACAGGGCGGGGGGGTGAATTGTCCGCACAATAATACCGCAAACTGGGGCTAGGAACTGAAATGAAAAAGTAGAAATAATTGGTAGAAATTGTTTCTGCTTCAAGAACGGGATTTCCGTCCTTCGAAGGGCAGCGGCGGGGCCGGGCGGTGCCCGCCCCGGGACCCGGGAGCATCGGGGCTCAGGTGCGGGGAAATGCCGCGAAACCATCCAGAGCCCGTCACACCTGTGCTGAGGTGTTTGACTGAGGGTTGTACGGGGAGGATGTGGGATTTACGAGGGAAAGGTTCCCACCTCTTTAATAATTTTTCCTCCTCGGTGTATGGTGCTGTTATTGACCATATCCACGATGGCCACTCCCAAGTTACATCGGATCCCGAAGGAAATGCAGAATCCCAGTCCACTCATGATGGCAATGATGTACCTCCGGGGCAGCCCGAAGCAAGTACAGTCGCACAACGGGGCTTTCTTTTCGGGCACTTCCATGGGCTTTCCATCTTCAGTCAGCTCGATGGTGTCCCCGGGCTTCTGCCTCTTCTCTAGGACTCTGCCCGACACAAGAAGGGAAAGTCAAACCCTGGCCGCCTGAAGGCACAACTATTTCGGGGAGCTGAAGGCTTAAATTCACCGTTCCCCTCGCTCCTTTGGCTTGAAGATTGATTTGAGGATTTATTCCTTGCTTCCCATTCACCTTCAACTGTTCTTTAGCAATGACCTGTGGGAGTCACGATTAGTCATCCCCAGCTCCCCCCGCCACCCCTCCGCAGCAACCCAGGGAGGAGCTCTAGCTGAGAATTGCTCATCTATCATTAAAGACTTCGGCTTAAATATGTAGGACGCATCAAGAAGACATCATCTGTAACCACTGCAGAAGCGCCATGTTGGGAGCCCAAGGGGCGTAGAAGCAGAAACGGGCTTCTGGAGGTTTTATCGCCTCCTTGCTGTATTAGGAACACCGAGGGGCTGATCTCGGTGTGCACCTCGCTTTAGGTCTGGCACAAAAGGAATGTTAAGAGAAAAAGACGGGAGGGAGGAGCGAGGAGGAGGAGGAGAGGGCGATATTGCTATTTATTTTAGATTTGCAAAATGGCTGTCACATGCAGTGAAAGAAAACATGATCGTCTTCAGAGGACTGGCATCTCCGGAGAAGGCTTTCCCAAAGATCTCAGTGCTCAGCTACACGTTGTGAGCGTGTGATCACTTAGCAGGTTTAACCTTCCCGGAGCAGCTTTAAGCACTATCTCCTTGCCCCCACTCCCTCGGTTTTACTTGAAAATCATGTCTCCTAGAAAACAGTCTGAAGGAATCTGAAGGGAAATGGTTATTTGCAGCTATTTCCAATCAGCTGAAAAATACCACGAAAGATGATTTAGAACATTTAGACTTTTTTTTTCTTTTTTTTCCCTATCTTTTTTTTTCCGCAGAAAATCTTTTAAAATGCTGTGTCGGTAGCAAGAAAAATCAGGTTTATAGCGCAAGTGTCCCATACTGAATCCCTAAATCTTCTTCTGATGTCACTGAGATATTTAAAAACCAGAGAAGCTAACCAGTTATGTCGTCTTGAGAAGCAAATACACGACCGTTTGCCGACACTCTGGACTCTACAACCGCTGCCTTCACCTCTGCTCTAGAAGTGTTTTCTCACTCGGAGGAGCATCTCTTTCAGGTTAACTCATCCGGCTGATAGGGCAGTAACAATTAGCAGAATAAGGCTTAAAAGATTATCCGTGTTTGGGAGAAAATATAGGGATTTTCTCCAAAAGCTACTCAGCTGAAATGCTCCTGATTTTTCTTTTCTGGGCGTATTTTTTCAATGCTTAAAGATCGCGGCAATAAGAAATGTCTTAAAGTTGTGAATAAAATAAACGACCGTAGGTTTATGTTCAAAATTCGTTCGTGTGGATAAAGGGTAGTGTAGAAGTGTTTTCTCCCTGAATGGGCGTCTTGTCTTCGGGAATAGACTGGAAATCAATGTGTAAGTGGCAAGAAAATTGTTTAGATTCTAAGAAGAGTAAACAAAGTATTTAATTGCCGTGAGCTGAAAAAGATTAGCAAATTGCGCGTTTGTTAGTCGAGGTGTGAATTCAAACGGAGTTTTGCTGGAAAATACAAACACCGTTTCTCCATTATTCGCTGTGTGACTACAAGCAGTAGAGATAATAGTTTTATTTAAATGTTGTAGAGTCTTTAAGAACGAAAAAAAGGTTTATTTCCTTAATTATATTTTAAGCAGTTATTCTGAAATATCTTTTCTTCTTATTATTAATTTTCAACAATTGAAAATGGCTTAAATATAATCAAAAACTGGAGGAAATTGTTGATTGTTGATTACTTTAATTTTGCTTTTGGCTTTCCTTAATGGTACACTTCCTATGAAAATGGAAGTCTTAATTTTGTCTTCATCGCTTCACTGATATGTCCCCTTCCCTTAAAATGGCAGCAGAAGTTGTGACTCATGCTGTGAAACAGCCTGGTGTCTGTGCCCAGCACTGCCGCATAGGTATGGAAAAAAGATTTTTACGTGACCTACCCTGGGCAGACAAATCCGCAGTTGCCTTATAGCTGCAATTCGGAAAAAAAACCCACCCCCAAACCAAACCAAACTAACGAAAAACCCCAAACCAGATCCAATACTTCGGGGTAATTTCTAGCAGACGGTACAATCGAAAATTTATTGGAATTTCACAGACTATTCTCAAGCATTGTGGAGGTCACTAAAGTCACCACATTGGATGGAGAACGATATGTGAACTTTAGTGCGTGCACTTCGTAGGTATGCAAGAATCTGGGCTTATTTATCTGTGTGCACAGGGCTCGACGACTGTAGAAATGTTTACACACAGAAATATACAGGAGTGATGCTTTTGAGTTTAGCAATTGCAGTTGTATATCACTTATAGGACAAGCACATGCTTCTAAAGGCAGATGGATAAATAATTAAACACATTCCTCTATATGTTTCAGCTTCAGGAGGAAAAAATCGTTCGGATATCAATTATTTATACATCTCCATTTTTATCTTCATCTGACGACGAATTACACAAAGGACAAGACTAATCAAAACCAGAATATTTTGTTTGATGTTTGTTAAGGGCAGGGGGCAAGATCCTGTGAGTGCATGGCAAAATTAAGATGGAACAAAAATACAGGTTGCTGCTCTCTTCTGATTATGATTTCAAGATGGGATCCTGTTTTTGTGGAAGAAAGGTGGGGTAATCTTTTACTACATCTTTACTGACACCATCTACGAGTCAGATAGAGAAGTTACGAGGGTGCCATATTGAGCAGCTTCAGCAGTAGTTTCCAGGATCTAGACTATATCCAGCAGAATCGCAACAGCTCCCAACCCTGCCACCGCTAACCTCCCCAAAGCATTCGACCTCCTGCAGCAATGGGCGCTTAAGAAAAGCTTCCAATTTTTTCTAGGAAGTAGAATCCTATAAGAGATATCAGTCTTACCTGTAGAGTTGACCAAGCGATTTTCCAGCAAAATTCTTCAATCCCTCCTTGCCGGGAGTCAAAATCCTTTGTTTTACCGACTCCATTCCTGTGGGGATGCTCGCTGGATACTGCTCTGCTCTAGATACGGCACTGCTACGAGCAACGATGGTTCATATTGGTTTAATCTCTTAACTTTTCGCCCTCATTCAATGGCTATCGGTGCACCTACGGGTAAAGGGAGAATGAGAGGAAGAGTGCGCGCGTGTGTGTGTGAGCGAGGTGGAGACGGCGTGCGGAGTCGGGGGGGGGCGAGGGCGAGGGAGCGCGCCTGTGTGCGGCAGCGAGCGGGGCGTCGGAGCGCGCCGCAGGCAGCCCCCGGGGTTCCCGGCACCGCGGAGCTGCCAGGCACGGTCACAAAGTCTCCTCGGCCTCGCAGGGTTCAGCGGTGGCGGGCGGAGGCAGAGCCATGCCCGGCAGGGAGCGGACGGAGGTCTCCGTGCGGGAGCGTCTCGAGGCAGTGCCGGCTCTGCGTGTCCCCGGCTGCAGCGCTGGCGGGGGCGNCCGCCCTCGCCTCCCGCGGCCGCGCCCGGCGCGGGGCTCTCCGCGCCTCGGGCGAGCGCCGCTGCTCCGCGTGTATCGCGGGCGTGCGGAAAGGACGCGGCCTTCGTGCAGCCAGTCCCGCTCCCGGGCAAAGCGGGCACAGCTGCGGTAATGCTGCTGTAATGCTATAAGCAGATAGCACCCGTTCCAAAGGTATATTTATCTTTATATCCACGTTTACTCACACAGCTTATTTTAGATCATGTTAGGAATCTATTAGTGACTGCTTTCTCTAAACCATTTAATATTTTCCATCTCTCTTTTGTCCTCTGTTTTCATGCCTCTGAGTAGGCCACTGTAAAACTCAACCTTGATTTGAGGTATTTACAGCACTGGAATGAACTGAGAATATTCTGAACAGAATTATTTTTCTTTCCATAATCTAATAATAATAAACTGTTATCTCTTTGAAGAAAATTGAAGATGCAAAAATCGGTATTTCTTTCTAAGTCATAACCATTATATTTCTCTTAGGTTTAATTTTAATCTCAAAGTTTCTGTGATGTGCTACTTTAAAAAAAATTATAACTTGTGTTTTAAACAAGTCCTTCTAAAATTATTAAGCTACTTGCCCAGCTGGGAACTAAATGCAAACTGTATTTTCAAAGGAAGATTCCCTGATGAAAACAGATGTTGTAGTTGCAGTATCCTAAAAGCAACTGCTCTTTGGATTTGTAGAAATATTTCTTTCAGATATTGCCCTCTGCTGGAGGGTTAAAGAAGTTTTACGGCGCCAAAGCACATTTATACAAGACCAATTATTTTAGTATTGAAATTCCCATAATGACTGATCCATGTAGAATTTCAGTATTTCCTTTCAAAATTGTAGAAGAACTACAAAGTACTAGAGTAGAAAATAAATTATAAATGAACCATATGTAATTGAAATGTTGCTAATTATCATCATAACACAGCCCTGATTTCTACATCACGGTAGCTATTGGATGTGGTTTGCAGCATTGCCACTACCATTACAAATGTGAAAGGATTTTTCCCAGAAGAGGAAAAGCTGCACAGTTACATAAGCACGTCTTCCCAGTGTATCATGGCTCCGCTGTGCCATTGCAGATGCTCAAAGGAAACCCATATTAATAGATTTTTCTGAGAGGCAGCAGGAACAGAATATTGTTTTGCAGGGATGCATTAAATGGGATTGGATTCTGTAATTCAAGCCTTTCAGAAAGGTACTGAGCCCTTTTCTGAGCTGGAATTTGAGGATGTAAAGCCTGCAGGGCAGGAGTGCTTTGTTTATTTACACTGTGCAAGAATCTCTGGCCCTTTTTTTAGAAAGCTCAGTACTGGCATGGCTTTGATGCTATGGCTACTAAGTAGCAGCAATAATTATTAGCAAAACGATATCATTTACTAAATAAATGGTGATTGATTTGGGAAAGATAAATAATTTATCATATCACACCAAAATGGAGAAGAAAAGTCCAGACAGCACATTCCTGGTTGGTTCTCTTAATAGAGGAGAATTAGATAGTCCTTAATTGCATAAAATATGCAAAATAGCAAGCAACCCTGGTACAGTAAAATCCTATAGTGACTAGGCTCTGCTGCTGAAGCTAGCTGAAATAGAAATTTTATGTCTATCAGATGATACATCCAGATATTACTGAGTCACGTCCTGATCAAGCCCAGCTGGTTTGGCTTCACATGAGAGCAGTAGACAGCTAATCTCATTAGTTCTACAAAATTTGCACAGTCTTGTCAGCTTTTTAAACATAATATAGTAAGTATTTAGCCTTGGTAGAAGAAGCCATTTCTAGAAAAAACAGCACATACATTAATCAAAATAGTTATCAATAATTATTTTTATAATAAACACCTGCCACAGACAGACCACTCTCAAAAGTGCACTCAAACTTCAGTGAAATCACGATGAGCTCTTTCCACTGGCGTCAGTGGTAAAAGGAAATAGGACGTTATGCAGAACATTCTAGTCCAGATGATCATTGCTGAATGTTCACATATTGACCAGGAGGAAAGAGATTCAGCCAAAAGTTGCTCAGGAAAAGAATGTGGCTCTGAAATGGCTCTAACAATATCTGTGGGATGATATGATGTAATCCAAGATGCTGCAGATGTCTGTGTTTTTCTCATAGAACAGAAAATTTATTGTTTCATCCTGAAATCTTCCAATTAAATACAATTTTCTTCACCTCACTGGATTTTCTTTAACTTTTGCTCATGTGAAGGCTAAAGGATTGAATCCATACCTGCCCTTTTATTTCTATAAATAGTTCATTTTTACAAATTTTGAACTGAGTTATTTCAAGAAGTTAATCTCTTTCAGAGGTGAAGAATTACAGATGTGTTTCTCAGCTAATTTTTTGTTATTGCTACGTATCTAATCTCAAAATTTTCAACAGTAATCCTCAGAATAGTGCCTACATATCGTATTGACACTTCTCTAAAAGAGACTCTCTCAAAACCGAGACAAGAAGTTCAAAGTCAATACACCAATATAAATCCCTTCTCTCTAAGTTTTAGTCTTTCTGAAGAAAACTACAAAGTAAACTAAAATTTTCATCGTGGTACATACCAGTGATTTAAAAATAGTAATTATTTAAATTCCATTTTTGACCTTATCTTAGCTGTTGATTCACTGCAAAATGAATTTTCTCTTTCCCAAGTGTCATGCAAGCAGAATTTATAAATGAACATATATTTTATGATCCATTTTGAAAAATAAGCATATATGTGTTACTTTAAACTCATATGATCATACAAACAAAATCTAAGACATTCTGTTATTCCTGTTTACTGAAAGGTGACAAAATACTGCTCTCAATAATACAATGTCATCTTCATGAAAAAAATTACATGCTTAAAATCTTTGTTATGCCATTAAATCCCTGTGTGTAATACAGACTTTTGGTACTGAGAATAGCATAAACATGTCTAAAAAATCATGAATTATGATCTAATTATTACTCCTATTTATGGCAGCTGTCCGCTAAATCCAATGGAATTTGATGTCACCTGAAGAACAAAGCCATTTTTTACCTTCTTTGAGACTACAGAACTGCAAAATCACACAGCAATGCCAAAATAATCATCATGCTTGCCAGGCCACCAGAAAGTTTTCTGGAAGAAGCAACAGCTTTGTAAACTCTTTCTTAGTAAACTATTGAAAAAAAATTCAATCATTAAAAGAAAATATTGAAATAAAATCTTGTGCCAAACCTTGACTTAAGAGGCACAAAAATGTGACAAAAAGATTGTTTTAAACCAGGAATTTTCTCATTCTCCCTGAAAATTTGCAAGGATCACTTCCTGAACAACTTTGGTGGGCTTTTGTCTTATTCTCCAGAGTCGTGATGATTCACAGCTGGACAAGTCCCTTGAAAAAGTACATAATGCATCACTTTGAGGATTTAGATGTAGTGTCCATGTGTTGACATATTAAAGATGTGTCTATGCTGAATTTTGCATGCCAAGCTGTAAAGATTCCTGAATCCAAGTCAAAACAATGTGAAGTTGGGTTGACAACACTTTATAGATCATTTTGCCTTTTGGAGGCCTATCCATCATTGTCTAAACCTATATTTTATGAAATGGGCTGTGCCTATAGCTGCTATAGCAGACCTAGGTCGTGAGCACAATGTGGTTATTATGTCCTGTTGAGAAGTGTTTTACACAATGGTGTCAAAGGTAATAGTTGTAATGTGCTGCAATACTAGAAGTTCACAGAACTTCTTTCTGCTTCCTCACGATCTGTGATGTTTACATCTTGAGTGGTAGTTTAATTTCCTGAACTGCAGGCCAGATTGGTGATTTATATGTCATACAATGAACACAGCAGAAGTTGAATCGTTGGATCAGATCTTGGCTCTGTATTTCTACAACAACACAATTATCCTTCTTATTTTGTGTCCCAAAGAGAACATGCTTGGACTGAAATATACATGTATACAAGAATACGTGTCTGGGCAGAACTTACACATTCACATGTCCCTCTCAAACAGCTTGTGCATTTTGGAAATAGAAATCTGGAACTTTGGGCCATGATCACAGGGGCAAATAGAAAAATCTAGCAGGAAGCTGGCCACAGAGACAATATAAAAGTGGCTGTGGACTGTGTCAAGCAAAGTTGAGTAGCTTTTCCACCACTTCAGCTAAGTTTGATATATGGCAGCTTGGTGCTTGTAAATTGGGCTACTCTTTCAGATGCCCTTACTCAGTTGCTAGAATGTTATTACACAGACCAATAATCTAATAGGCACAAGAGATGAAACATGACAGAGCACAGGAGCTGCACACTCATTTTTCAGAGCGGTTTCTAGTTTTAAAACAAACTGGAGGTAATTTGCTCAGAGATCTCTGCACAAGCATAGACGATGAAATACTCTAAAGATATGCTACAAACTCCAGGGTTTTGTTTGTTAGTTAGTCAGTTAGTTAGTTAGTTAGTTAGTTAGTTTGAATTTAGGAATATCTTGTTTCTAAGCATTTAATTCTTAGTGTTCATTCTAATAGTGCCTAATTATTGGATAATCTAGCTCATGTTGAAGCTGTTCCTTCAGCCCTCTAGTGGTAAAAGGACTGGGTAAATGACTGGAATTGCAGTCAATTTTTATGTTCTATTGGTATTGCAGATTTCACTGTGAAAAAAAGTAATCACTAGATGATTTGCAGTTACTATATAGGACTACTCCATGACTGGAAATTTTTCTGTTATGTTGCAAAAAGATTCATTTATTTCCTCCATCCTCCCTTTCCTGTCTAAAATCTAGTTCATTTTTAGTAATAGCAGATAGATTGTTAAAAAACCCCCAACAAAATAATAAAAATCTACCCAATGGCAAATGCCTTTTAAACCATGAAAGCTATGATATTACTTTAAATTTTTTATCTGATATATCTGTGGAGAAATTTAACAGCATTAAATACATTTATCTTAAAAGTAAATGGAGATGCTTATATTCTTCCCTCATATTGCAGGAACATCTGTTCCTTTGAATTCCAGTACTGTTCCATGAGTTATATGTAAAGGATCCCAAAGGACTGGAAGCCATCTGTCATGTTACACAGACAGAAATGCACCTACCTCTGGGGCTCAGACACAGTCACAATTCTCTCAGTACCCAAGACAGCTATGCAACACTTGGTGAGTGGGATGCAATTACCCATAACGAAATTTAGCCAAGGATTTGTGATTGCAGCACATTATCCTATCTTTTATTACTATGATGATTCGTGATCTTTTTTATATCATTAATCTGTCATTAAATTATTATTCCAGGATGACTATCACTGGATTGTTTAACAGCTTAGAAAAGGCTTTTATGCAAGAGTCAGTTTGGTCTCAGTGACAGTCAGGTCTCTTTTCACTGCATGAGAAACCTTGTCAGAAATGTAGAAATTGAAGACTGTATTATGGTGACTTCTTCTTGCCAGAATTAGAAAATCAGAAGCAGATCTTATAAGGCTGCAGTAGTCCTTTATTTTCTGTTGACTTGTCTCTTAGCATTATTTTAAAATGTATTAAGAGAAGTTTGGGGAGGAATTTCCATTGATTCAGATCACAAGTTGCACTGATCTGAACAGGGCTTAAATCTACTATATGCTTTCATTTGCTAGAAGAACACTTAAAGAGATACCAAAAGTAACATCAGATACATCGTTTGATCAGGAAACTACTCCTGGTGAGGGAAAACTACCCAACGAAAGTCATAATAGATATTTGGAAAAGAATTGTGCTTAGTACAACAGCAAACTGACATCTGAGGTGGTGGAGCAAGTTCTGGTCTACCATGTTGGGTCTGAGACTGATATTACAACCTAAATTTGTCACTCAGTTTTCATGTGCCTCAATTTTTTTTGGTTATTCTTCTTTAGGATAAATATTGATTTTTCAATAGACTAAATTAACACAAAATACATTAAATGCTGTGTAGGAAGAATGTATGTAGATTTTTTTACATGTAAAGTAGTTTCTCTAAGGAGAAAGACACACTTATAACTGTAATTAGAATCTATATCCACAAACATAATTTCCTAGTGGACACTTGTGTATTTTCACGTGCTAAACCATAACTTTTCTCTGTTGAAGGATATTGAGACAATGAGTACAGCTGCAGCAAAAAGTAAATAAGGAGGAAGAATGTGTTTAGTTGATGTTTGGGGTTAGTGGAGTCTGTAGAAAGTAATTGTCGTGCTTTCCCAAGAAGCAGCCATGTTTTTCATCTGAGGGAGACTTTCATTCATCTCATATTTTCTTCTTTAGTTTCATTTCTTGACAAGCTGACAACCATCACACGAACTCAAGACTGAATGGAATTCGTTTATTCTCTTGAATTTCCTTGGTATTAGCATAAAAGTATTGTCTCCAGTATGGATCCAAAATAGGAAAATACGAAATCTGTGCAGGTTTCTTACGGCATACATTTGCATCTGCATCAGATAACACTAACCCAAGTTAATAATGCTAGCATGTCTTCAAATTACTAGTATTTTAATACAAATACTCCCATTATTGTATTCATAATATAAAATCAAATATTGCTTGTTTTGTGAGCATCAGAAACATCGAATCATAGAATCATTAAGGCTGGCAAAGACCTCTAAGGTAATTGAGTCCAGCTGTTAATGAATGCATCTGACTCCCTGAGGTTCCCTGTCCTCAGTAACCCTGGTTTTCTACTGTCTTTTCTTACATCAGGCCCTGGTCAGGATCTGTGAGAACTCAGGTCCTCCCCTGCATGGTCTCCAATGCTTTCCTGTCAGCACACTTAGTTTCTGTCATGTCATCAACATGCCTTTTCCTTCTTCAGGAAGAAGAGAACTCAGGTCCTCCCCTGCATGGTCTCCAATGCTTTCCTGTCAGCACACTTAGTTTCTGTCATGTCATCAACATGCCTTTTCCTTCTTCCTCATTGTGCCTCTTTTATTTTCCCTTACAACACTGCTTCTGGTAAATTATTTTTCTGAAAATTGTAGAGAACTCATAATTCAGGCACATTTATGTTTCTGCCAAATTGGACCAAAATGGGTTCAAAAGTGATTATGAAAGGAAATGAACACACACACGCAAAAAGAAGTGTAAGTCTCATTTTGTTAGAAAATAGGACTGAACCCATCAGTGTTGGATGCTGTTGGTTGTGTTGATCTCATGTTTCATTAATAGCAGAAGCTATCTTTGATATTGCTGTATCTTCTGAGGGACAATGCGTGTGCCTTCTCTAGACCACAAGGTCTTGCCTCTTTTATAAATACTTCAGAAGTGCTAGATACCTTCTTTGGAGAACATGGCCATGGGTTTGAAGGTAGAAAAGCCTGTGTTCTTGTTCTTACCACAAGATGCAAAGGAAAACCAAAGACTGTAGAAGATTTTAAGGGAATCAAAAGACAGAAATGCTATTCTTTTTGATACATGAAATACATAAGATGTTCCTTCTCCCCCAGAAATATTAGAGCAGCACATAAATTAAGATGGCAGGAAAATATCTGCTTTATTTTAAGGCACTGCTAATGACCTCAATGGTGATTGCATTGTGTTCCACAGGGGAGGCGGGAAGATCAGGATGTCACATAGATAGATTACTTCAGGCCAAAGCACTCAACCTATCCATTTAAAAATACCTGTGATCTCTAGATGTAACTAAAAATATCAGGTTCTTGATTCAGACACCTTTTCTAAATGTCACCACTGAGCTCAGATTTCATATGCATTTCATTTTATAGCCTGGTGTTTAAGTGTAAATATTTTACATCTATTTTTTCTTATCGTTTGTTATAAATAAATGATCACAGATCTGGTAGATCAACTAGCTGATTCCCCTGGAGGAAGTCTGTTGATTCTGTGTGACTCAGTCTCTATGTGACCAGTTCTGATGTCTTTAGCTATTCCAGTGTTTCTTCTGTGGGGGAGGTGAATTTTAATTACATATTTAGTGGCCTATTTGCAAGACTTGGAAGTTCAAACAGTTCAAAAGACTTGTGCTGAACCTTCTTCCCTTACCAGGCTCAGGGTTTCCTTGTCTGTCTCTTAAGCTGGCGTTTTCATCCTGAAAGCCAGGACAAGCATTTGTGTCTTTTGGTTTTCTTTCCAACAGCCCTCATCTTAATAGTTGACATCTGCTGGGCATTTGCTGTGGACTTTTACTGAATCACATCTCATTCTGTAGTTGAGGCACTTTCTGACTCCTCTTGGGGCAAAGATGTGCTGCTTGCTTCCCTTTTCTACCCAAAAGGCACTCTTTTATGGGCAGTTCTTAACTGGCTTTTTTTCTTTCCAGAGCTGGAGAAGTGATCAGTAGCACCACTAGTGCTATCCCTGTGTGCTGTGAGAAGTGATCAGTGTTACCATTAGTGCTGTCTCTGTATGCTGTGGTGTCTGATCTAGGGATCCTACTCTGTTTGCCCAAGCCAAATACTAAAGTGTAGATAGAAAGCTCTTATAAGACAATGCTGTTTATTCTGTTTTAGTGCTACAGAAACTTCTCAATCTATTAGAAAAATAACAGCTGGAAGGAGAAAAGAGACAAATGCCAAAGTCTCTGCTTGGCCTGCATTCCTACCTAGTAGAGCAAGAGGCATATCTCTGCATAATATTCAGAATGGAATTCAGGATTTGCCCATCTGTACGGAACTAATTTAAATGTGCCCATGGCATTCTACCAGCTGAGAAAGATTCCAGACAATTTTCACATCCTCTATGCTCTCCTTTCAGAAGCTATGCCAGTTTCTCAAAAAATTGTCTTACCATTTGTTTGTTCTGAAGCCCTGTTGAGGTATTTCTTAGCTATTAAGCCTGCTTTATCCATGAAAAATGTCCATTATGCTACAGCCAAGCAAAGATCAAGACTGAGATATGAATAAATATGTAAGAAAAGGGAGGCTGCAGGCATAGTTTCATTGCTGTTTGCCAGATGTCCAGAGCTCACACCCTGGGGGCTGCAGTCAGGTAATTAATATCTGCAACACCTAACTTGTTAAATTTAGTTGTTTGTTTTCTTGTTCTCTCACTTAATATTTTTCTGTATTTCCACACTGTATGTCTTACTTCGTACATAATTCCAATAAAATCACTGTTGCTATTTCCAGAACAAAGGACCTAAATTCTGTTGCAGTGATCAGAATGATTTTTTGTGTACATAATTTTTTTCTCCTTATCATGATAGACTGACTTTTAGATACTAGTTTTCCCTTGTTTTGTTTTGTTTTGATGTGTCTAGTAATTGGTCTGAGACTGCCAATTCATCCACAATTCACATCTACCATGATGTTATATATTCCCTTTTTTTTGTGGATAACTTCTGGCTTCTGAAGTGCTGAACACATCAGAAGCATTACAAAGGCTAGATTTGGCAGCTTTCCAACAACAGGCGTCATACTTTTTTGGCTTTCTGTTAGGAATCATCATATAATAATCAAAGCTCTGAAATAAATACATATCCTCAAACTGAATGGCTGGAAAGAAAGTAGTCCCTAAAAATCCATTCTGTCAGTCATGTTCTCTTCACTTCCAAATTCTTCTTTACTATGAGGTCTCCCTGGCTTATGAAAACACCTTTCCCTGGAGGAATCTTATCTTTAATAAAAATCTCCACTGAATGCATGCGTTAAATCAGTCTCATGTTACTGAGTCACTCCTGGTGCATTGAGTTGGTCTTCTGCTTTCACAGACAACTTTCCTTGGCAGGTTGCCAATTTCTTTCCATTTATGAGAAGAATATTAATCACTCTCTGATCAGTGTGTGCTCCCTCATCAGGACACATCATAAATCATTGAGAGGTACTTTGGCAGCTGGTTAACATCACACCTAAGTGCTTCACCCAGCACATGCTTTCCCCACCTACATGAACATCTTTCCTTCACTCATGGCTTGTACCTTGTGCAGTGTTTTCCAAAAGGCTTCATAAATCCATTGCTTGTCTTTCAAAAGCTGCCCTGTACTCTCCAGCACTTCTAATAGATTTCAAAATGATCCTCATTAATCCTTCTTCACTGAAAGGATGGGTGAGCAGTCACACAGCCTGAGGGAGATGGAAAAATATGACCAGTGAGGGAAAGAGAGAGGATTCTCTCTTAAATCCCTCTGGGGCACAGAGGTGGTCAGATAGGATAACAAACCAGCCCAACTTTTCCTAATCAAACCTGGTCTCAAGGAATATGACTTAAAATACAACAGGACTTTCTCATGAGTGCCAGCATTTTGGCAGGAAATCTCACAATTATTCATGTTCTGGAATCCCTTTCCCATACCACAGGCAGATTATCAGCCTGAGTGCAGACCCCCACTAAACTTTTTTGAAGGGGCTGAAGGCAATTTCTGTTTCACATATATATTACTGTTTTTTCAAAATACTCCACGCTTCATCTACCCCATTTCCCTGCAGTAGGGTAACAAGCAGTTTACAGATCCCAGCATTTGAACAAATGTCCCTTTCTCAGCACAAGTGGGATGGCAGATGTACAGGTCAGCTGTATCACCTTCTTCTCCGTGCTTTTTCTTCTTTTAATCCTTGCTATTTCACAAAAGGTTATAGGAACATAAATAGGAAAACATAATCTTCAAAATTAAAGTAATTCTAAACAGTTGATAATATTGCTAAACATTGGGGCCCAGTTCTAATACCCTCAATAAATACTTGACCAAAGTGTAACTCCATTTTTTTGTTAGTAGCTGCTCTTTTGTTAGTAGAAAATTCAGATTCAGAAGTTCTTTATCCATCAGGAGGGAAGACTGAGCAAACTGAGCATGAGCAGTAGCTTTTTCTTCTTGATAGTGTTCAAATACCTGACACTTCACAGAATTTTTATTTATGAATTAGTCTGAGTTTAATTATCCAGGTAAGATGAATACATCATATATCATATATCATATATCATATATCATATATCATATATCATATATCATATATCATATATATCATATATCATATATCATATATCATATATCATATCATATCTATTATAATATGACTATGTTGACAATATAATCTGTCTGATACTGTGGTCACACAACAACTCACACATGCAAGTATCTGAAGTGCAACTTGAGTGTGGTAACTCAGTCTTGCAGAAAAAGATGAAAGACTGAGAATTGCAAGAAGGAGTAAAATTTTTGCCTTTGATGATAACAAAAATAATGAAAACTTCCATTCTTAATATTTTAAAATATTCCCCAAACATACTTAATAACCATTTAGAAAATTTTCCATGATTTAAATCTTTTTCAGTTTAAAATCTGTTGATATAGATGTTTGTTTTTAATGAAAAATTCTACTTTAGAAAAATTTTATTAACAACCAGGAAATAAAACTAAGGGAATTATTTCCTTTGTAGAAATGGTGGGTCAAAATGTGCTAACTCTTTTCACTGGGATTTTTAATATTGCTTGGGATGTATTAAAGCTAGAAAAGAAATAAACAAATCTTGATAGAGAACCATTTTAAAAAAAATTCTGAAAGCATAATCTTTTGTCAAGGTTTTAGTTTTTCTGCCAGCTTTGTTCATTGCCTACCTTCTTTCATTCGAAAGAATAGAATATTCAGGGTTCAAAGTTGACTATTGCAATCTTGAAGACATTTTACATGATCCCTGTAGCTGCCCAAATTAGGAGTCCAGAATATGAGTGTCAGTATGTTTCCCACATGTATGGTAATACCCTGTCTTGAGAAGACGATGTGGCCTTGCAATGGATTTTGTAACATCATGGAATAGTTTGGGTTGGAAGAAACTGGTCGGGGTAGTCATTGTCCACATGGGGAGGCAAATCATCCCCCATCACTGTCTAACAGCCTCAAGGCGTATCAGGGCCAGATAGTGACCCGCAGCTGCCACATGGGACAAAACGGGCGTTACTGGAGTAAGAAATACGGTGATCTTGCAAAAAACACCTCAGAAGGCACAGCGCAGCTGGCTCCAATGGCAATCAGAAAGGGAAGGTTTCAGCTAAGACCAGGCTGCAAGGGAAAATCCTGCTCTGAGTTCCAGCATTTCCCTTGGAGGAAGAAATCCAAATAACAGTCATATATATATATATATAATATTCAGTCAGCCCCACAGACGGGATGAAGAAAAAGTCCCTGGAAGGAGAGTCCTGTGAACAGTGTCCAAGATGCCACCTGCATTTCCACCAAAACCTGCCTCTGTTTTTCACCCAAATGCAGTGCCATAAAGCATAACGTTGCCGCTTTGACAGATGTCTCCTCGCTGCCTTACAGTTAACATGAACATCTTGTGACTGCCTGTACCATTATTGCCCGTTCTGACAACAGATTTATGGTGGGACTGTCTTCATTTTTTTTAGGTGTTTGACATTTCACTGACAAATCACTGTGGTCTGATCACAGAAAAAATCAACAGAGAAATTCCTATCCACTGCTTTGGGTTACCCTTTCAGATCACCTCCAGGCCAAGCTGGCGTTCCAGCATGCTTTAAAATGTGACAAGGAACATGCTCTCCAAAAACAACGATCTGCTATCACTCTCTTCTTATGCTAAACAGTATCAATCCTTTTTCAGGTTAGAGGCTTAATTATAAAGTTTCAGAATGACTGTGAATTTTGTTCATTTCTGTGCCAAATAAGCACCAAATAATTGGCATTTATTGCAGAATGAAGAAGCTCACCCATGTAGCCTTATAGGAAGTTGTATTTGTTGTCATCACAACAGAAACCGAAGTTTCCTTTCTCAGCGTTTGCCCCATCCTCATCAGACACCTAAGCTCTGTGGAAAAGCCTTGCTGCTGCAACTTTGTGCCCACGAATGAGCTCTGTCCCTGCAATGACAGATACGTGACAATCAGCGATGAGTGATGTGTGCACAGGAGAAGGGGGGTCTGCTCTGTGCACCGTGAGGTGTCGGGTTACTCTGGGTAGACATTTGAAGCAGAGTTTGTCCAGCATTGAAAATGAAGCAAACACTCCAAAGGATTTCTTTGCAGTTAATTTCTTCCAGGTGCAAAAGCAAAGAAAATCCTGCTTTTCCCTTCTCAACAGAATCAATCTCTTGGATGCCCCCCTCCAGTTCCTGTATTAACTACTAATACAACTGGCTCCCCTCTCCTAGGCAGGGGAGACCTGCAGACAGACTAGCATTCACATTTAAAGGCTTCTTCTACACACCTGAATATTAAAAATTTCTCTACAAGTGCTGGCTTCAAGCCTGTCCGGTGCCTCAACTTTTCTGTCTTCGCCAGTTCATGAGGCCTTATACTTCTGTTTATTCACCTTCCTCTTTCTGAAGATAAAGTAATTAATAAAGGCTCCATAGTTCCTTTCTATTTTCAGTTCCCTCCACATGTTCAGCACGTAACCCCAGCACTCTGAACTTACAGCAAAAGTATGAAGCAGGCTCTTTTTCTGCTTTGATTTCCTCTACCCATATCACCTCCCTGTGTTCTAATCACAGCAGTGACCCCATTAACTAGATCATCATCTTTTTACCAGTCCCACAGAGAGTACTTTCAGCTGACAAAGAAGTTGGATGTTGGTACCTGGTGACTCAATATACTGTGGCATCTTTTAATGAAAACACGAGTCATTGTGACAGGCGGGTTGCAGCCACAGAATCATTTGCTACTTCCACATAAATGCAAACAAAAACCTGATGAAAAAGCACTTATTGCTTACCGTAAAATACATAGGATCTTTCTCTCTTACTCAAAATATGAGACTTTTCTGCTACATCATCTCCTGTGCTGCTTCTGAGGAAGCTAAAAAGCTGTCATTGACACAGAGGCAAGCAATCCTACATGAATCCTCTAAATGAAAGGGGAAAGCAGAGAATCCTTCCTGATTGCAATGCACTAGTGGCTTGCTTAGAGCAGCATGAACTCGAGATACCTTAAAATTAACAGATTGCTATTATGTGGTGAGCTATATATAAATCTCTTGGCCCACCAATTTAAGCTGTTTGGGGTTTCTGGATCTTTGTTACAGAGATGTTGAAATCTTGGCCACATCTGAAAATAATAATACAATTTACATCAGAATAGACGGAGCCAGAATTTTATCTAAAGAATAATATATAGATGCCACCACCAGAGAACAGGCTTACCTGTCGCATTACTGTTTGCTAGCACTGGTAATGGGCTACCGTCAGCAGAAATGTTTATTTGAGATAATCTCACAGCAACTGTCAGTTGTGAAGAGGTAATATGGCAGGGAATCCAGCCTTCCTAACAGTTTTCCCTGCTAAAACCTTCTGTCTGGAGTATTTTTATTCCTTTTTGAAAAACCTGTTAAAAGAGCTATTGAGCATGCAGTGCTGGAACATTCCAGCGCTATTTGTATTACATTTCACCAAGCACTAGCTGAGAAAAATAAGTAAAAGCCACCAGCATGGGAGATGCAAGGATCTGGGGCCATCTGAGCCAGAGCTTTTCTACCTTTGCAGCTTCTCATTGCTGAGGACGGTGTGGGCCAGATAGACCCACAACATCAACTGTTTCAAACCTACTGTGGTTAAGGAAGGGCCAACATAACAACAGGGCTCATTTATTTAATGCCTCCTGATGACAGAAGTAGTTACTATGGCCTCTGCATCTTTCAGTACCAAAACTGAAATGCTGAATAGTGTTGGATGCTTCGAACACCCAAGGGCCAAGCGAGGTCAGTCAGTAATTTAAATACAAATGTTCCTGACAAGCTAACAGCACTGGTTTGTTGAGGAATTGAAAAGAATAATTCAAAGGATTCTACCCTTACCAAATGGTTCAGACTGACTCATTTCTGACTGGGAAAGCATAGTCACTAATTATTGCAGAAGAATGTGCGTATGCACCTTCCAAAAATTGATATGGCTGCTGAATTTCACATCCTACTCATCATCTCCCAGCAGATTTCTCAGTACTTGCTGAAAAAAACCCCTTCCTGAGAGGCATCTGAATGATGTAAGTGTTGTGTTAAGGCAACTGATTATTTAAAACCAGAATGCAATTTAATTTAGCTACTCCTTTTTAAGGACGCCAAGGCAAGAATTGTTGTGACCACCCTGAACAAGGCAGACAGAAAAGTAGCTGTGGCTTAATGAGGTTACACAGTAATTCATACAGTCTGGAAATAATTTTGTTATCCTTCATATGGTAATGATCATCCTTTCTTCCCCTTTACTTCTTTCCATCTGTTTAGGGAAGGAAGGTTTTTTAAATAGGTCCTTTACCCTCCCTGGATACAATCTCTGCCTCACCAGATGTTAGGACCCCTGACCCCCTCCCCTGTGTCTCCCAGCAGAGTGTCCTAAACATTTAAGACAGTATTTTCAGAAACACTGGTTTTCTATTAATTTTGAACATTTTGAGGAATATTAGACAAGATTTTATTTGTTTTAGAGCCTACACATCTCAAACAGATTGCAGACTGCAGATGCTGGCATATTGTTTCTCCCACATCTCTCTGTTCTTTCCCACTAATCCACTGGTGAATGGGTTACTTATTTTTCTGCTCCTGTAAGACAGCGTATTTTACACCATTTGAGATGCAAATGTTGGAAAAATGTCTTCTATTTCAGTGCTCCCTGTAATTTTCTTTGTATAGAATAAACATGGACATATTTTTAGAAAGACTCTTTAATCTGGGTAGATGATATAGATGCCTTCCTTATTTTTCTGATTCAGAAGGCAGAACCACTGAATTTTGGTGCATCTCTTCATTTATCGCACAAGTTTAATGAAGGAATTAAGACTTTTGAAGGGTAGCTACAATATCTAATCATGCAGAGAGCCAGGTTTGTACCAGAATTTGTGAATGTCTTCTTACAAGCTACCATGCTACTCTTTTCTATAAAATAGAATTGGCTTTGGATGACATTGCACCCCCAATTAAACTTTAAATTTAAATTACCCATTTACCACAGGCCTCCGAGGAGGCAAGGTTTAACCTCCAAGAGGAAAGCTTGAATGCACCTCGAAACTCCCAACTTAATACATAAATATCCCTTATATCCTGCATAGCAACAGAACCTTCCTGCATCTTCTTCTCCCTCCTCTCTCTCTTTTGCTACCAATTCCTTCTCTGTTTTAATGCTTTAGTTTTCGTTTTGATACTTAATTAAGTACGCTATCTCGTCTCAGTAATGAGCACAGTGGTGGTACCAAAATATATAATTACACCTTGCTTGTTTTGGTCTTTTTTTTCTTCTCTCCTTTTTTAATACAGAGAAGATTCTTTTCTTCATCTTACACCTTTCTTTAATTTGCTTAAATTGCATGTGTCTTAGTTTATAATTTCAAAGTTACAAAGGAAACAACCTACCAAGTCTGGCAGGTGACCCTGTTCCCAGAGTCCTGACAACGTGATACAACAGGAGAGGTGATATGCTGAGATAAAAACATCTATTGAGAGCAAGTCATAAACTTCAACCCAGATTCCCTGTGATTTAATCTAAAGCCCTTCACTGGTCCCAGAAGTGAGTTTTAAGAAAGATTAAAATATGTATAGTAAGACTTTAGTAGTCCTTTGGGAAAGCTTCAGCCCTGCCATCTTTTCCTGTATATGTACTCGAAGCTATTTAAAGTGCATGTATGTGAACCACTTGTGCTGCGTGTGCAAACTGCATGTGTGACTGAGAACTTGAGAAGTCACCTCAGGTCCTGGAATTGCAGGAATAAAAACTGTATCCAGACAACGCAGGGAAAAGCAGCCTGGCTGAAAATGGATCTGTATGAACACAACATACATGAGTTGCAGAAATCTGTATCAATACTCTTCTCCAGGAGGCTCTCCTGGCATTTGACTATTAGTACTTCGGCTCCTCTCTCAATTCTTGGAATTTTCACACACAAGTTGACAGCACATTAAAAATGAACACGGCTTTATTTGCTAGATTTAGATCTTATTAAATGAGCATATTAAATGTTAGCAGAATGTTTAAAAAATTTATTCCGACATTAGTGTATCATATATATCAGCAACATACTTAGCAAACAAAAACGTCACTCAGATTACAGGACAGTACAAGTCAAACAAGTGGTACACGTAGAATAGTCAGAAACTCCATCTATTTTCACTCCATTCTGTTGCCTCAAACTGATAGCATTACATAAAAAAGTAAAAGCATAATAAAAAAAAAATTCTAGAAAAAACAGGGTAGTGTCTCATAGTAGCACTCTTCTTTTGCAGTCCTTTGCTGAGAACATACCACACTAAATCTTCCCAAGGTAAAAAACCTAAATTTTAATTGCAAAAAAAAAAATATCCCTGATTGTATTACACCTGAAAGGTCAATTTTGTTTTGTGTAACTAAATCTAATGAGGCAATCTATTGTTGTTTAAATTAAAGTAATTGCAACACCGAACTTTATTCACTTTGGCTAAAGGACACTTTTAAATAGTGAATTGCATCAAAATGAAATATTCCTACAGTAAGAATCAGCACATCTCCAAACTGACAGGCCTTCCTTACTTTTGTCACTTTTCAAGAACACTTCAGGAAACTTATGTGAACCAATATAAACCCAATCATACTGATACCTTTAGTCAAAATACTGCTTAATGGCAAGTAAAGACAAACTATTATGTAAAAAGGTGTTAAGACTAATTTTGTTATGTGATATTAGCTTTTAGTATGACAACAGATTCTCTTTTCAACAGTTTCTGTATACGAAGAAGTAATGCTATGAAGTGTAATGACATATTTTTAAGATACATTCCTATTTCTTTCTAAATAAGCTGATCTCAGGGTTTTTTCCACTTTCTATTGTATGATACAACATATACAAAACATATGTTTGTACTGCATTAAATAGCAAGTGATCTTAAAAAATAAGTTTGTAAGAAGCACAAAGTAAGAGTCAAAACATAATTCAAATTCAGGGTCTGCATGCAGGGCTTCTGCATATCAATGCTGTATCCTAAACATATGTATTTCCTTAATTTCCTCCATCTTGCTTTTAAATAGCATTGTTCATTCACAACACATCTATTTTGCTGATATTTTTTCAAAGGTCGTATATTAGGACACTTTATTACTTGAAGAAATTAATCTTCCATAAGCAGAAATAGTGCATCTAACGCTGAATTTCCAAATCTGTTTGCAGCTTCAATCAGGTTGTACATTTTGCACAGAAATATCCTTTTGCATCTCATCGCCTTTCTGTTTGAAGCAATTGTTTGCACTGCAAACAGTAACAAACCCACGACATCTAAATTAAGCAGTTTAATTAACAATATATGTGCAAGATGCAGCAGAGCACTTTCATTGTGCAAATTGTGGTGTTTGATTTGTGATTACGACTGATGGCTGATACTCTTCTTTGGCTTATACATTAAGCAGCAGAGCTAATTTATTTACACATGCATTCCTTCAACAGATCCATTACTTCAAATATATCTGAATATTCAAGAACATGATCAGTTCATGATGAACATGAATTGCCAACATGCTTGATTGATCAAGCAACCTTAGAGAATGAAGGTGAATAACTTACAGTAATGAGAAATGTACATCTGCATCAACTCCTTGACTGGCAGCCAAAACGTGTGATGTGTGCTCGAGGTAGGCACTTAATATTAATCCTCTTGCTAATAACAACAGCTCCACTCAGGACATTGATTTAAAACTGTTACAACATTAAGAGTACTCGCCAAGTACTCCAAGACACAGGAGAGGTTTGCTAAAACAAAATACTCTAAGTTGTGGTACTCGTAAACAGTACATTATGCAGCGGATATGGAATACAAATCTCAATTTTTATGTGTATACTTGCGAGGAAGTATAACTTTCAAAGTGCAAATAGAGCAAAATTTTCTAATCTTGTCTACCTTGTGTATTCAGCATGAGAGAACTCAATAATCTGGTGTTACAACAATCTGCAGTCTAGGCATGAACTGCTCTCAAACAGTCCACATGGCACTGAAACAGAAGTGCGCCAAGGCAGGTAGGGTTTGGTAACACTGAACAGCTCTGTCTGCAGGTTCACAGTATCCTGATGCCTGCAAGCACATTTTGGAAATAGGCACTGCCCTGCAGAGACCATTTGCACACTTTTTGCCAAATGCAAAGAAACAAGGCACTAAGCATGGAAGAGCTGATATGTTTTAAATATACAGCAAAATCATAAAAATGCCTACCTGCTTCTAACTAGAAAATGAGGGCACATTCTTAAACAGCTGGAAGCTACTTTGCACACACAGTTATTATATATCTATAAACTCAGTAACTTTGTAGAAAAGCCACTTAACAAAACAGAAAAAAAAATCCTTCCCAAAGATTGAAAAGGAAGAAAAAAAAAGAACAACCCCCAAGCCTCAGGATACTATGTATAAGGAGAATAATAGCATATACATAGATTATTTGGCATGCTTAAAATCTTCTGGATAAAAATCCAAGACCAAACCATTCAGCTAAATCAACTGGTATGGTGGTCCAGCTCCCAATCCACTGACATGGAGTGCAGGCACACTCCATAGTATGCATCAAGGACACACACAGCTTTAGCCTTTTGCTGGTATTCACTGAGAATCCAAACAAAGAAATAAATAAATGAGCAGCTTTGGCCAAAACCAATGTCAAACATAATCTTCCAATGGTAGTTTTTGAGAATGAGAAATTAAATAATTGTTATTCTCCAAATCATATATATCTTTTCAAAACCCACTGCAATTAGGTGATTCCACAATATCTGCATTTAAAGAGCAAACTCTTCGGTAAATCGTATCTTTATGAAAATAAATTATGGCTTTTTTTCCCCTTCACTAGTATGTATTAACTGAATTTTGTGCCTATAAATAATTCCAAGTGGAATTAAGCCAATATATCTTTAAAAATCAATTCCTTCTACAAAACATATAGAAGTTCAAACCAATGTTTCGTAAGACATAGTGAATATAAAAAAAAGCCCCAAACCTTAACCCTTGTATCAGGAGTGTTCTATTTAAATGATCACTTAATAAAAATAATAATTCTCAGCACTTTCCACAGTAGTGGTCCACTGTGATATCCTTTTCAGTCAGCTGAGATGCAGCCTGGAACGTTGCAAGGGAGAGGGCTTGGTGGTAAATGACCTTATCATGTCCTGTGAGCCCTTTGAGATTAACAGTCCCTATACCAGGAGTCCAAATTCTAGGATTATAAGAGTACATTTACTATTGAAAGTCATGGGTAAATAAAAACCAGTGCCGAAATCATACAGTTAAGTAGATTTCCTAAACCTAGAAAGCTCAGCAAAACTTTTGAAGAAAAGTCTAAAATCTTTGGACTGAAAGAGAAGTGTTGAACTCTCCTACAGCGTTCAACATGATGCATACTGAGCAAACCACAGATAAAAAAAGCTAAAAAAAGCTAAATCCCAAACAGTTGAGTTTTTGGCTACATTGCTCTGGATAGCTCCATTCTCCCTTCCGTGGCGATGAACTCTTTTTCTGTGGCTCGTTTATCACCTTGGCACAGTCTCTCCTTCAGTTTTTCAAGTTCATACTCATGTAGGATTTTTTGTGTTAAATACTTTTCACGCTTTATTTTGGCTTTCACATCTGCAGGAACATCAGGAATCATCCATGCTACAAAGAATTTGACGATGAATACAACATGCTAAAAAAAAAAAAAGTAACAACTCATTACCAAATGAAACACCTCTTGTTTCACCTGACACCAAATACGTCACTTTTTGTTCACAATACAATACATTTCATTTGGCTGTCCTGGAACAATACAGACTAAACTAATGTGTATCTAAGATGTGCGTGAAGATTAAAACACATCCTCTTATGCAGAAATTTTAATTCCAAACCATTAATGACTTAGCAAACCCAAGAGAAAAGTGTCAGGGCCTGAATCTTAACCATCACTTTTTAACTTCTCTGTTAGAAAGTTCACACAGCTGTGCTGATAACACTTAGCGATTGAGAGCTGATGAAACACAGCAGGAAAAGTGACGAAAAGAGCACTTTAACTACTCCCTTTCCCCTTCAGAACTTGCAAAGCAGTGGCTAAACACTGACGTGCCAGTTATCCAAACTACTGATTTGGCTGTTTTTAACCAACATACATCACTGCAAAATGCTGTCTGGAGTTTGAATACAGTCATCTCACATAGAGCTCTTTAATGAAAGCAAGAGGAGTGGAAGTCCTAGTCCTGGTGGCTTTCATCTCTTACACTGGCATAAAGACCTTTTTTATTTTGCTGATTATTTTGATCAACACTAACAGTCTCCTCAGCCATTTTCACCATTCCTACTCTGAGGTCAGCTCACTGAAGTTAAAAGGCCCAGTAACACTCATCATTTAGGACATGAGTACTTGGTATTACCTAGGGAATAAATTATTTTATACTCCCAACAATTCTATTTTCTGTAACATTAGTAACCATCTCGAGAATCACAAGGTACCAATGTCAGAAGGAAATTTTGTAGGGAACATACCTCCATAATAATTATAAAGGCAAGTTTTGCAGCAAGAATGTGCCAGAACTGCATAGTGTGTAAGTATTTCCTCTCATGATCTGGAGGATATCGATAGTCTCTGTACCTGTTGGAATGACAGACATGCAAAGGTGAAATGTCACAGTCAGCCTGGGACAGACTACAAGCTTAGTGACACTTACAAGCAAGTACAGCTGTCACTTAAGGAACCTTTTCTTGTTTTAAATGGTCTGTTTCCTTTTGAACAAAAAGGTTGCCTCTCAATTTGTTTCTATCTTTGTGTTTTCTTAAACACCCTCACATACACAGCAACAGAGCAGAGATGAGGACGTGTGATGTGAAATTTGGTACACAAGTTTCTTGTTTTTCAGGCAATGATCAAATAATACAGGACAGAGTGATGGGATGGATCACAGGGTAATGGACACGTATCGAATAAATGTGACAGACATGAACAGATGCAGGGTTTCATGAAAGGACAGACTTGAGTGCATGTTCTACACCACCAAACAAATGCAGCTGTTTCTGAAAGTGCTGGGGTGGTTAGTTTGGGGTTTTTTTTGTTTGCTTTGAGATTTTTTTCATCAAATCAGTACTCTTCTTTTACCATTTCCAAAGTTCTTTTGCAATTATTCTAGAATCTCCAATGCTCCTGCTAGCAAGAAAGGACTACTTTTTAAACGAAAGCAGGATAGGTCTGATTCTTGGTCCGATCAAGCAAAATAAGGATTGATTTTAAATACCATATACTCGTTTTCAGCATTGGAATCTAAACATCCCCTTTATTCTGCTTCTTTGTCCACTTACGCAGCCTAAAAATCTTTGAAAATATAGGCTGAAGTTCACAACTTTAGGGACATAAATTTCCTTCTTCACTCAAAAATCAATACTGTAATTAAGTGAACAAAAAATCCAATGAAGAAAAAGCAAAATGCACTTTAGCAATGAGACTCTTCATGGTGATTTTTTTGAGGTGATTGTTTTTGTTATTGGCTTGATCTCTTACCACCTCAAGCATTACCTTGCCAATAGCCTAAATATTACATCTCACACTTTAGAATGATGAGAATGACATAATTTATTTTCTAATGGATTACTTCGATCTGCATTGATTCTTTTATGCTGTATTCTGAACAAAGTGATAAAATGTTTATCATTACACCAACCTGCATATGACAAAGTTTTCTGGATTCTCTTTAGGTTCATTTCTCTCAGGAAAATCTGAGATTTGAAACACTGACAAACTGTTGTTTATATATCCAGACATAGGTGAGTCTTCATTTTCAGAATAAGCATAGTAGTAAACTAAACGAGGGATCATATCTGATGTGAATGCAACAATAAAAGCCTGAAAAGAAATTGGAAAAAGAAATTCAGAAACTGGCACAAAAAATTTGTAAGCAGATTTATAAAGGGGTTGTGGTTCTGTGACTCTGGCATTACCCAGAATCTTTTAAGAAAGGGTGAGAAGCATGAGTAGGGCACTTCACCTTGGTAAAAGATGCTGACTGCAGCCTCAGCACATTTTACCTGGAAGCTTGAGATACTCAAGGTGCTGAGGCATCTTGCTACCTTGGCAGTATCTGCAAGTGGGTTTGTTGCCTAAGACACACTAAAAAGAGGCATCTCTTTTGCTCAGTAGTCTGCTTTACAGTTTGCTTCCGATGAAATACTAGCATAGCATTTAGTTACCAGTTTATAAAAAATACTTGGAGCCACTGCTTCCACAGGGGCATCCAGAAGCAGCTGAACGAGCAGAATTCCCACAGAACAGGCCTCATAGCAACAAGAACAAAAATCCATCTGACCCACAGAATTCACCCACCTTTCCTGTCCCCTACAATTCCCTCTGGGCAATCAGTGTGCTTCATTAGACTAAGCTTCATAGTGGCTTATGCCATTCCAAAGGGCTGGAAAACACAGACAACTGAATGAAAGATTACAGCCAATAAAATGTGGATCGGGAGCTGCACACTGTCAACACATGGACAAGCCAAACCCCTTCAATGGTTTGATGGCATCTTTGTAGGTTAACACGATATGGTGTTGATGAAGGAGAAAAAGCATCAGCTGGTTTTTAATTCTTCACATTTTGAGTACATGGAAGAATCAGTGTTGATGTACCACAGTTAACACACTTACATTAGTGACAACAGACAGGATGGCCATCCCGTTGAGGATTTCCTGCCACACTCCTATGCTATGTGCTTTCGCAGCCACAGGTCTTCTGTACTGAGTGGTTAATTTCCAGGAGTCTACTCGAATCTCCAGGATATTATTCATCAGAGCAAGAAGGGGAGCCAGGGGAAAGGATGCCACGAAGAGAGTAATGAATCCAAACTGAATGACTGCAAGGGAGAAAAAGAAAGTGTCAAAATCTGCCCGTCCAAAAGTACCCTCAGAGTGACAGGGGTCTACCACTAGCAGACAAATGGCAAACTTCTGCCAAGCTGCACAAGTCATCTTCAGCCCTGGCCTGAGCTAAGTGACAACCAGCCCCAGCCCCAAGACTTCTCCAGTCCCTTCAGGCTGCCATTCAGCAACACTCATAGGAAAAGGCATCTGGGTCCTGTGAAATGATGCTGCCAGCAGTGCTGGATACCAATCCTTTCAGGGTGCTGCAGTTCTCATATGAATGGTGTATAACTGTAGGGGAATTGCGATGTATTCATCCATCAAATTTCTCAATTATTATTAGGCCAGTTTTGTTCTCTTGCAGTTTGTACAGAACAATCTTGTTCTTCTTTTACTAATCAACTACACACCTCTCAGCCTTAACTCCACCTATTGTTTACTGATTTAATCAAAACATTCATACCAATTCTATATGCAATACTTCCTTTGGGGAGTCTTGACATTAGTTTAAGAATTGCAAATAAAATATACAAATGATCCTTTCAGTTGTCACCAAAATTAAGTATCTCAGTACAGAATGTGATAATCCTCAGTGCACAGCCAATGCTGCCACTATATTTCAAATAAAGGAAATAGAACGTTTTGTCTGGTTTAGGCAGTGGATAAAAATAAATTCTCATACACCAGTCATTCACTCTTCCATTATTTCAGTGGTAAGTTCTTCACCTCAGACAAGCAACAAGATTCCTACTAGCTTAGCAGCCCTGGGACAATTCTGGAGCATAGTGGTTCAGTTCTGATTCTGGAAGAGCAAGGACATGACTGGCAACAGTGATTGTTCTGAGTGTATTAATTTCACAAGACCACAGCCCTGTATCAAATTAAAGTGATAATAACTACGCATCTCTAGAACACTTAAAACTATTTCTGCAGGAATAAAACAATACAAAGGTTCATTTTTCAACAAAATGTATCCTTGTAATAGCCCAGTATTAACTTCTTTAAAGTGTCCTTTAGATTTAGCTTGGCTTCAGTTTTAGTTTCAGTTTCTCAGGTTTTATAAACTACTGATACACGCTGACGTGTTCATGTTGCCTTTGAAAACCCGTATTCCCTTGCCCACACTCCCTCTGCTGGTCTAACGGACTGAACGGAGGCTCTGATCAGTGCCAGACTAAAGCTGAAGGGATTCTCCTCTAGCCAGTTCGTAGATCTCATATCTGCAGTACCCATCCTTACAGCACATTTGGCACTCATCCTGTACTTAAAATTTCCACTGACATCAGCTAAGAATATGGTTTGGAACAAGGAAAGAACAGACACGGAGGCAGCTGGCTGCACTGAGAATAATGTTCCCCATTCAAATGAAGAAAACAAAAAGTCTTTGCAATGTTTCTGTGAAATTCCCAGCAGTTCAAGATGCAAAGACAGCTTTTTTTTTTAATTGGGCTGACCTATTTAATGATTTCCAGCAGTTAATCGTCCACTGTTATGCAGATGAAAGTGGTGGCATCAACCCACAACAATTAATCGAGAAAATGTTCTTTTGAAAATGTCAGTACAAGGTGTCCTGTCCTCAATTCCAAATGTGCAATTTTAAACTCACCCATTTCTAAATATTCATAGAACAGGCCCAAGGCTCCAAATGTCTGCAGATCATGGTCTTGCTCCCAGCGACTGTATAAATTTTCGGGATTATTTCTGGCTTTCCGACGACCCCACCAGTTACAAATCCAGCTGTATATGCAGAAAAAAGTTAACAATGAGAGAAGCAGATCAGATTGGCTCACTTGGTTAGAGCATGGTGCTAATAACACCAAGGCTGTGGGTTCAGTCCCTGTACAGGCCATTCACTCAGGACCTGGACTCGATCCTTGTGGGTCCCTTCCAACTCAGACTATTCTGTGAAGTCTCCCCTTATCTGAGCAAGCTCCTTAATACAACATGCTTTTACAAGCATGGCTTTCACAAAAGAGCCTGAAAGCCTCTATGAAATGAGTCCACATGTCAGAATTTGTGCTTAATTTACAGAATTCTTCTTATCTTCCTCATATGGCAATCACTCCTCCCAAGAACCTCCTCTGGCTGTAAGATGGGCACCTGAGTGTGAAACAGAACTTACGGAACAATAGCCTCTTGGATATTTCCCCAGATCTGTTTGCCAGCCATGACGATGGTGAGCTGTGTCGTCAGTTCTATCAAACAGCCCGCAGGATCGCACTGGTGGAGACAAACTGAGTGTTAATGGATACGAATAATGGGTATCACCCACACAACCTATGTTCTACTACTGTATAAATGCAAGAAAGGAGATCTTAAAACTTGTAAGGACAATTTCCACATGGACTGCCAACTAAGCTACCCGCTCAGGAAGGCTGTTACAGAAGGGCTTTCAGTGTTTAAAGTGTGAGACAAAACACACACCAAAATATAACAACCATCTGAAGACACAGTAATTCAGAGATGCTTCAGCAGGACCTGCATGCAGTACACACCCCTCAGCCCCAGCAAGGTGACTCTTTCACACTAAGTGAGCTCTCAGCACCACACTTTTTTTTTAAGACCCATCGTGAGACCCACTGGTATTTCAGGAGAACTGGGACCAAGAAAAGCTCTATGATTTTTCACTCTTGTGACTGACGGATTTTCACTGCTGGTGTTTCCCTGACTAGCAACAGCAGGAAGAGTCGTCGGAAGCCTCAGCATCAGCTTCAGGATGGCCAGCAGAGGTCCAGCTCAGTTCAGACCAAGCCTGCAGTTGGAAATTTACTAATGTGCAGGTTGAGGAACAATCCACGTTAATTAAGGAAGTCTTACCTCCTCATTTCGCCAGCGATTAAACATATATGTGTAGGCACCTGGGTAACCAACAAACTTCCCTTTGAAGAAGGCCACATAGAAGCACGATGAATAGTAGTTGACAAACTGGAACAAAAACATTTTCATAGTGAGCCTGTTCTCATACTCCATGTGAGTTCTGGGGATCTCTGTGAAACCAGAAAACAGTAATTTTATGTTCTTTTATTTCCTTTAAAAGGATACAGATTCACAAATATTCATCATGCACAGTGATCTTAAAGGAAAAAAAAAAGGGTAAGAAGGACACCTACAAACGTTCCAGCAGATGGAGCTCCTGCTTTCAGACACCCTAACCTTATCTTACAATGCAATGTTTGATGCAGGCAGCCAAAGGAAATTAGTATTTAAAACTTCTATAGAATTTAATTTCCCCTTCTTTGTCCTGTCCATTAGCACTTGACCATCCCCAAATGCTACACTATTTTAAGAGATCCAAGATGAATCTCAAGCAGTAACTAGAATGATCTCCTGCAGTATGAAGATTTCACTGTTGGCAACACATGATTATTTTTTTCCTTTGTGGTAGAGAAGTATGTTACAATATTTTTTTCCCAACATGCTGTATGTGCATATCATTAAAATCAGGGGAAACTGGATGGCCCACGTGCCTCTGAAAGACGAGGCTCATAATGGGCAGAAGAACAGGGGAGAGTACGGGCATCTTGGAGGTATGAACATCACCAAACCTTTGCTTAGGGTTTTGCTGCCTTTTGCTGCTCATTGTCTATCACATTTACATTTTTAAAGGCAGCAGGAAGCCCTAAGCATATTATTGTCAAATGTCTTGTTAAATGATAACATATAACCAATTCAAGTTGGGAAGTAACATAAGTAAATACACTACAAACATTCAAGTCCCTCTGAATTGGTCAGGACCTGGCAGATGTGTTGAACTCATCTGCCTTATTGTAAAATTGTTTTATATAACTGAGTAAACAGACGTTTCCAAGCTTGGTGTAAGTTTGCATGCCAGAAGAACATGAGGTATTTACTGGGAACCTCATGGAGGCTGGAGTGTAGGACAGAGGAGGCAGCACTCAGGTGAGACAGTCTGCCTAGCTTGCAGCTCCCTAAAATATTTTTATTTTCAGTGAGCTGTTAAAGTATCAATGTGAGGCACACAACGTTCAGAGCACCAGAGGCAGGTTATATCTGCTTGTCTGAACACCAAATCTGGCCTAACCATTCCAAAGAGTTCAAGAGTGAATAAAGTCTGGGCAGACACTCCTGACAGCCCGGGCCAGGCGCAGCCAGCTCAGCTGCCCGAGGAGGGCAGCAGTCCCACCCACACCAGTGAAACGTTAAGCTCCCTGTGTAACCCACAACCCCAGGCAGTGCTGCCACTTGAGAAATTAATCATCCACAGTTGCAAACCAGCAAAATAACACTGCTCAGCCTTCACGCTTACAATTCTTGCTCCTCAAGAAAGAAAGATTTTAAAAATTATGATTTTCTGTTTGTTTCTGTGTTTGTTAGGGGCAATTTTAGTTACTACTTGTTCTGTTTCAGATTGGTCTGATTTGGCCAAGAGAGATGAGCAATACAGATTTCAGAGACAAGAGATGGCCCATTATAAATCAAAATAAACCAAATGCAACATCCCTTTAAGTTTCTGCAAGAAACACCTTTCAATTCTTGACTCGACTTGCAAGATCTCACAAAAAAGAGATCAACCAACTGTTTTTATAACAACTGCACAAACTGCAAGTACCTAATATTTTCAGCTCCCCTCTCCAAGCTGAATATATTCTGCAATTATTTCTTTCTATAAAACACCTGCAGGGAGTTCTATCTTTAAATTATTAAGGACAAATAAAATGAAATAAAATTTTTTAAAAAATGTAAGAAGAGCTCTCAGGAAGGATATTTCCAGCATGCAAGCAGAAGTCAAACATAAAATACACTACAAAATTCTTTCATTCTTTCTGAGCCTCCAGCTCTGGAGCGAGGGTACTGCTATCAATGGCTACTGCCACAGTAACACATCTTGGGCACAGCTTCTCATCCTGATCAACCTCTGCCTACCATCTTTGTAACTCCAAATTTGTACAGCCAGAGCTAAGGGAAACAATGCTCAGAAAAAAATGCCTAATTACTATCCCATCCCATCCCATCTTTTCCCCCAGACTAAGAGCCATGATTATTTAGTCTTTTTTTTCTTGTAAAGATAGCTGTGATTTATTTTTTAAAATACATTTATGGGATTTCTAATTGAAATACTGCTAGTTCAAGACAGTCTCATCTTGCTTTGGTGACTCAAATATAATACAGGGTGATTTTTAACTATGTTCAGTTCTGTGATTGTCTCTGAAGACTAGTTTTAATATAAACAAGCATTATATGAAGAGAAATTAGGTTACGAGAACTAACTGAAATGCAGGGAAAATGGATACACCTGAGTCATTGCTGCAAGCTACTGCAAGCTACAGAGCTCCCACTGCACCTGAGTTGAGAACAACAGCACAGAACACCTTGATGCTGTTCAATGGAATCTTCAATGATTCCTTCAAAGTTTTGCCTTCAAGTAAGTACCCCTGCTTACCCATATCAGTAATCCAGATGGCTATTCTCTCATAGAAGAAATTCAGTATCATGATGATGACAAAATTGAGGCAGGATGCTGTGACTGAAGTTGCCAGCTGAGGGGTCAGTAGCCCGCTGATGGGCTGCAGCGTCTGGGTGTTCTCCATGAGGCTGGCGAAGGCAGCGTACACTGCGAGGCGATACACAATCACAGCTATCATGCTGGCTATGATCAGGGACACCTGAGGAAATGAGGGACATTTGAAACACACTTACAGCTTAGTATAGCTATATTCTATAGCTATATCCACGCAACTTTAAAAACAAGATGTAAACCATCATGCTTTATATTTTTAAAATTTTATTCTTTGTGAGTATGAGTTAAGCAGCAATGAAACGCAAAGCACACAGGCAAAATACTTTGTTATACTATATACATTAAAACCAACAAAATTGTTTTGTTAACCTAGGAAAAGCTGACAATCTAATACTGATATCTGAGAAAGTGCAGAAGAGTATAGACAGGAGACGGAAAGGACAAGTTAGATTAAACTGTCTGCTCTGAAACTCACTCTGCATTCATTGTTGTGAATTCTTCTTTTTGTTTGCCTTTACTACAATTTTTTCGGTATGTCTGTTAACATCAAATAAGTCACAGAGAAAGTTACCCCCATTCTAAAATGTCCAATCAAATTACTAATTAATGACAGATTCCCAGAGTCTTTTTTAAAATTATTTTTTTATCAGAATTGAAGTGCACTTTAAATGACAGCGTGAAATCTGCAGTACAATAGTAAACGCACGTGTTAACATCATGATTAAAAACAATTTGTGCTAATGTGATGATTAGTAATGATCAGCATCTCTGATATATGTTAAAATGATGATTCAAAAAGATGCTCACCCAGAACAACACTGTAGCTCCTGAGATGCAGAATCGCACAGCCTGGCTAGTTAAAGGCAAATAAGGCTCCATCTCCTGAAACAGTCAAGTACAGCACCGTTCATCTTATTCCCACATCTTACTCCAACATCAAGCAGCACACAGAGCTCTCACCAGCTGGGTGAAAAGTGCTCATATCCAAGGGAAACCATTCAGAACCCTGTCCCTCTAAAGTGGCAGACAGAACATAATTTTGAGTGTGCTGGGGATGGGGCAGGGCAAAAAGATCTGACAGAAGTGGCCATAAAACTGCTACAAGTAAAGACAGTACCTGGAAAGAATGGTTAAACTTTTGCAAAATCAATCAGTAGCTAAAGGAAAAAGACCAACTTCCTGAGATGAGCAGGCCACAATTATTACTGTAACGCTAGGTTAGCTGTCAAACAGCTCTGAGTCCACAACTGGACTCAAGTTTAAGAAATTCTTCGTGCCGAGATTCCTTAAAATTTGTAATTTGGATGCGCCAGTCAGAGAGTGCTTTTCTCCACTCCTTCAATTTTACTTGTTTCTTCAGTTGAAGAAATTACTATGAATGTAGCTGCCAAGCTCTGCTGCAGCACCAGGCAACTGGGTCTTAGCCTTGCCAGTATCCCCAGACAGCATATGAACAATTTTCAATGCTCATGTAAAGTTTTTGCAACCAATTCTAGTTCCTAAAATATCAGAGTACGCTTTATGAAAGAATCTTCTCTTTAAGAACTAATGCCAGTGGAAGAAGATCTAGTGAAAAATAACCTGAATTTGATAAATCTGTGGGACAAGGCACTGTAGAATGCTTACACTCCTCTTGAGCAAAGTGGCACTGAGTACTACAGATGGCTGCAATCCCAAATGTAATGCAGGCAGTAATGTGCAATGACAGAGCCTGTTTGAATCGAATGCTTCATTATTTATATAAATTAGAATTCTATTGTGATCAGCGAACCTAGATTTTAGCTATGATCTAGTTAAACAGTTTAGCACCATGAACGAATAAGTTAATGACAGCCTCAAGACCAGCAACTTCGGCTTCAGTGCACTTAAAACTTTGAATCATGAATAATGACAAAATTATTTTCTGAGTGAAGCAAAACCATCTGTGGGACACAAGAAAGTCACTGTCCTGTACCCACACAACCTTACTGGTTACTGCAGAATTAGTTTTTTTGAAAGCACTGTCCTTCCACGTGTTCAGTATAGCACATGCTCTAGAAGGAAATTACACTACTATTACCTGTACAGGTTAGCCTATAATTCGGTACTGGTAAGGATCACTGATAAACCCTGCTGCAAAAAAGCTTCTGAAAAACCACTGAGACAGTAAATTGAAGTGTCATAAAATAAAGGTTTGTATAGTCATTGAATTTTTATGGCAACTGTTAATGCACACTTAGAAAGTGCAGAGGAGTGCGGTATCTCACGCTGAGATAAGAGAAGTGTATTACAGTCCATTTCTATTTCCTAAATAAAGTTCACAAAACCCTATCTCAACTAAGGGATCTGGATTAATTTGGAGAGAGAACAATCTTCTCCCTCAGGACAGCTATACAGCTGTCTCCCTCAGTACACCTCAGCCTCTGGCTGTCCTCTGGTACAGCTGATTCACCTCACCAGGCTGCAGGTTTTGGTCCATGCTGTACACAACCACTGCCAACAGTCAGCCCATTACTGCCCTGTCCTAACATGATCACCCTCTGTTGCAGAGCACAAAAGGGCCAGCAGCTGCCTGCTGGACAGAGCTCACCCTGCTCCTTCCCTCAGCTGCAGCACAACCACTGCAGTCTGGCAGGGTTTGGGCCCTGTGCAGCCACGGAAGAGGCGGGGGTTGAGCCTGAGCATACACAGGGATGCAAAACAGCAAATAACACATAACTGGCAGGCATGTGTTTTCAATTAGTAGAGCTAACTAATGAAAATTGATTTACCCGAACCTGTTTTCCTGAACATGCAGAGATTAATACTTCAGCAGAGCTACACTGTTAAACATAGTGCACTGTTATCAAAGAGCTCTGTGCAATGTACATAGCACCAGTTACGGCAGCAGAATTAATGCTGCGTACGTGGAAGGGCAAAAACTCTCTCTCATGAGAAATAAGATTAGTGTATGTATTTCCTAATGATTAAGGAGACAAGCCCTGAAAGACAAGGCTTCTGTTTATAGAACAAAGACTCCTCCCACGTTCTGGCTAAGCTTTTATTTCTTTTCTGAAGACTGTGTTATCTAAGTATACTTAGGACTAGCAACAATATGAAATTCTATGAAACGGAAAAGATGATTTAAAATACATCAAGTAGATGTAGCAGATGTTGTGCTGGAATGCAACCAGCTGATCCCTAAATTTGTCAAATAACTCCTACCTAAAATAAATTTGAATGAAAACAATTAACATCTAATATTTATATAGAGTGTTTAACAGAGTTAAATAGGGTCACTAACTGTACCTCAATTACATTTCAGAGAAAGAACTTTGGCAACCTTCACCTCTCTGGTGTTCCCCAAACAAACTGGTTGTGTATCAGAAGCAAAACCATAGCTAGACCAATTTATCACTTTAGATCACGGTGACTGCTTCTTCATATGTTGTGTAGGGGTAAGAAAGAGTGGTTTTAAAGGCATGGAAGTTTCAGAGACTGCTACCCTGAAATGTGAAAGATGCTGTAAAAATGGTGTCAAAGCCATAAACTTTGCACTTATTTTCCTGATTTAATATACCAATTTCCACGTTATGAAACTTTCAGTATACAAATGAATTTGCACACATGTCAACGCAGCATGGTCACACCTGAGTTACAGGATTCCTCTTCTTTTGGGTACATTTTGCCTCGTACTCAGGCCTCAGCTGGAGCTGTTGCTGTTCCTCTTCAAAATCAACCAAATCCCATTCATATTTCAGTCTTGCTTGCCGCCTTTTCCAAAACTCCAAGAAAAGTGTAACTACAATTTGAAAATGTTAAAATAGAGTCAAGGAAGAAGTGAACAAGTTCATGAACCAAGTTAAACATCTGCACTGGCTTCTCTTCTGTGGTTTATTATTTATCCTTACAGTGTGACTCACCTATTTTTACTGATTACCTATACAGTTCACAGATAAGATCACAGTATGGATCCAGTGATTTATTAGCTAATTGAATTCCAGGAGTGGATGACAAGGAAGATGCCAAGACAAGATAAGGGTATTTCCATGGTTATGATGACCATGTTCAATTACAGTTTAACTACTCCGCATATGCAAAAAGCAACATGGAATTACGAAAAGAACCTGATAATTCAACTAATTGATGTGTATAAACCTATAACACATAAATAACTATTACAACAAATAAGCAGAACAGCTTTCAAGTAGTATGTTCAAACATTTCTGGGTTTTTTTGATGCTTATTTGATACCATGGTCATTTTAAAGACAGTGAACGTCTGATGATTTTCATATGATCAAGACTTGGGCTGGCTTAAGAATTTTTTAAGACACTAGAGGGAACTGATTTCATATATAAACAACTACAAAATTTATAATACTATATAACATTTTAAGAGCCCTTTATAAACTACTTTAAAATGCAAACGTTTTGTAATCTGATTGTTCTTATTTGAACCGGAGAACTTTTACGGTTTAGATAAACACAAGAAAGCTTATCTTCTGCAGTTCTAAACTCTTTGGCTGGTACTTCCTGAATGACTAATCCATGCCACGCAAATGCTAGTGCTTAGAAACCAAGCAAAGTTTAGTAAAACAGGCATACAACAAAAATCTGATTAGATTTTTAAAAATAATTTTGTATTAAAGAAGTGAGTGGCAAGATCCTTTGATAACAAATACACTGGTTTTCTATTAGCACACAAGAATCTTTGTGAGTTAATAAAATACCTATATACAAGTTGAAGATTTAATCATGATATTTCATACAAACAGTATGAAACAAGAGAAATGTATTTAAGGAAATAAGAAACAACAACTATGCTATCCTGAATTTATAAACCTTCATAGAGTTGAAGAAAAGAACATGTTTTTAACACAGTATGATCTTAAAAGTCTGAAGAAGTATCATTAGTGTGAAACTATGGTTATAGAGGCCAGAAATCTACCTATTTCTACATCATCTAAACATACTACAATGTATGAAGTTCACTGGAGTAGAACCCAATGAATTTTCTCATCCCAGAAGTACAGCAATGCAGTGGCAATGATGGACCACCATCCAGTGAAAGGACACAAAGCTCCCCACTCCCTCACACGGACACTGACGATGTGCAGGGCTCAGCAGAGAGGACTCTTATATGGGCTGCATAAGGTTGGAACCCTCTGGTTACTAAGGAACGAATCAGATGTTAGCAGTTAAGAGTACACAATGCTTATGATATTCTTATGGTATCCTAGATGCCTGCTGGATTTTCTTTGGGTTTTTTAAAGTCTTAATTCCTCTTCAACTTTAAAGTAATTTCACTCTTTCATCACTTCTGCATCTGAGGCAGGATACTAAGGTGAAGCCATTATTCCCCTTCTTCCCACTTCCTGTGTCCTTCAGCAGCTTGGCCAAGATCTTATTGCCTGACATAAAGCTTATCAAATGTACTCACCCCATATGCCCATGAAAATGGCAAAAAAAAGAGTTGCCACGTTGTCAAACAAATGGGAATACTGCAACAGAATATCCAGGAACAGGTCAGTACCAAGACAGTTTTCAGGATGAACAAAAATGACAAGTGGCTGCAGAACCAGATACAGACCTGTGAGGACTCGCAGGTTGTGTTTAGTCTCCAGTATTCACAGTCTCGGTCACAAAGTGGGCACATGATGATCTCTCCTCCAATTGCAGGGTCACAGATTTCTTTGCTAAGGAGGAAGACATTGTAAAGTATCTGTTTCCACAGCATCTCAAAAGCTGTTATATGAAATTTATTTAAAAAATAAATAGGAGCTTCATTTGTTCAAAGCTCAACATTTGCAGCTTCACAGCAAAGAATGCCACATCTTGTCACATTCACTGGTGTTAACCAGTGGCTGGTCAGGGCAAGCCAAGAATAAAGCAGCTGCTACAAGGAGTAGAATTAACAATTCCCTCGGTATGGGCTTTTTGGCTCTACCAGCAATGAATCAGGAGCCTGTCAGGAGCTGTACTGCACATGCACTGCTTTCAGGCAAGATATAAACCAAGTTATTTCTCATCGGGTTAGCAATGACATCAAAACACCTTTTCTAAAAGCAGAGATACCACTTCAGCTTTGACATCTGCAGTAAAATTTGCTACTTCAGTTTAATGACAGTGGGTGAAGTTTACAATCCTGTGATAGTCCTTCAGTATCCAGAGGAATCTCATTATGTATAGCAGTGTTCCCAGATGAATTCTTAACCTAGCTAAAATACAAGTCTCAAAATTACATTATTCAACAGAATCGATGGGAATTTTAACCTGTTACTCATATTTCATGGTTAAAACTCAAAATTTTATGGAAGCCTTCTTACAGAAAACAGTGAGCAATGAAAAGTCAACCCTCTTTTCCTCTCTCCATCCCCAATCCCTGAATACAATAAATCTTTGGACTTCTGATAAAACAAATACTATGCTCATTAAAAAAAAAACAACCAAACTGTGGCTTCTAATATACTGGATCCCTCTTTGATGGGAGAACACTGCTGATCTGTTTTACTCATGCTTTTGGTTAGTACGAATGATGACCTACACAAAAAGGCCAGACTGCTCTGCAAGATAGATTAAATAGACAAGCTTAAGGCAACAATAAACACTTAAACGATTTTGAGAGATCTAAGGGGTACTCTCAGGACATATTGCAGGTTCTCCAACACAGAAAGCTATGGCCAACAAAATACTGCTTTTCACCTACAAGTTGAGTCTTACTAATTGATAGTCACAAGCTGCATTAGTGGTCCACCACCTTTTCAGTCAATAAAGACAGCTGAAGAACAATTTTGTCTGCTCTGACAAGCTTTAAAAGCTTGTTACCTGTTGAGTAACAACAAGAACAACATTTTTTTGCAAGAATAAAATTTTCACATTGCTTAGCTTTTGCCCAGGGATTTTCAGCATTATACTCACCTGCTCATATTTTCATCCATTGTAAACAAGCCATAAAGAAAACAGATTAAGCCAACAACTGCTGCAAGGAATAACATCTCGGTGTAAAATCCTAGCCAGGCAAAATAGATTCCAATCTTCTCACCATAGTACTTTCTGAATACGAAAAAAATGCAATTAACAGGAACACAAAGCAAAATTTAAAACTGCAATAGAGCAAACTGGCCAGAGTAAAAGTCAAATACTTGGCACAATTCTCTTTTAATAGAAGAGTAAATGCACTGAAGTACTGTGGAAAATGAGGTCTGAAGCTGGCCGTGAGAAGTTACTCAAGCCACATGAACAAGGTGAATTATCAGGATACATGGCATCTTTTGTCCCTTTTTTCCTCCTAGCAGAAACTCTTAACTTTAAAACACTCTTTCTCTTTTCTACAGGCTAGTGTAAGTGAAGATTTACTTTCTGATTTTTCCAAGGAGTTACACAAATGAAACAGCGCAACAGTTCTGAAGGTATGGTTAAAACAAATAGATAATCCACAGAAATACAACCACTTGTGTTACAAACAGGGAACTGTAACCTGTGAACAAAGCAACATTCTGTTGTATCACATCAGCTGAATCAAGAGATCTTAAGTGAGTATAAAATTTGGGTTAGAACTAAGAATCAAGCTTCCAAACTGATTTTATCAGTATTTTTTCAAGTCTGCATTGAAATGTCAACATTTCAAATAAATCTTTAACATTTTTTTGCAGAGACTGAGTAAAAAAACTGAGATATTCTATGTATGTGTTTCTCTACAGCTGAATTATCTGTAATATGCCTGACCCCAGGAGGACTGGCTAGATGGAAAGAGGCTTGATTTGAGATACAGCATTTTTCCACTTCTCAGTAGAAAGCTGTGTTATGTCCTCCCAGGACACAGTGCCCAATTAATATCCAGTTCTCAATGGATCTTAAAAGTGACAAAAATTTCCTAGCAGGATCAAGTTACAAATGAATATACACTATATTACAGTGAAAACCAAGGAAACATAACAAGCCCCAGGCAGTATTTCACCTGATCAGGTCCAAGGGCTGCTCTTTGTAGAAGCGCAAGAAACGAGCCCACTCCATGTAGAGCGTGTACCTCTCACTGTCACAGTTTGGGTCGCTCGCCTTCTTCCAGTACTGGCACTGTGAGCAAATCAGAGTAAGGGGAAAACACCTCACTGACAGGCTCAAATACTACGCTGAAAGAGACACGCAGTAATGATGATGCACCCTTCTTAAGACTGTGGTGTTCGCCATTATCAGGTACCTTAACTGTCAAATACTAAGAAAATTTTGCAACTTCATCACTTTCCCAGAAATTAAACAGCGTAAAATAACCACAGTTTCTGACAGCTTTCGTAGTTTTATTTTGTGCTATAGAACTCTGCTTTTAGAAATATTTGGCTATGTCAATTATTCAGTTTGTAATCTTGGTTTTCCTTTAATCTGAATGTCTCTCAATCACAAAGAAAAGCATGAAAATTGGTTTCTAAATAGGAAGCAACCAACAGAAGTTTAAGCAACCTAAAGCTGCATTTTGAAAATATTCTGAAAGATTAAGTAATTATTTTTAGACAAAGATTTTTGAGTTTATCTCACACATTTTAGAATTTTTTTGTAAGATTTCTTAGCATTTAAAGTTGGTTATAGTTGCATAGAAGGTATTCTTGCTTTTTACTGTCTGTGGTTTTGGTAGTCCCAACAGTATAAAGTACTTCCCAGCCCAGACTAGCATTCTAGATCCTAATCAGCCAAACTTTCCTCCTGAAAACGTGAGGAATGTCCATTCACTCATTTATTTTTATTTTCTAAGGAAAAAAAATGATTGTCAAACATTTAAAAATATAAATCTATATATAGTATTTAAAAATGTCTTATGGTAGAATTCTGAGATATAAATAAGCAAGTTAAGTTCACTAAAGCATAGTGACATCTGAAATAACCATTAAAAACAAGAAGAGAATTTATGATTTGAGCAACAAACTAAACACAACGTTTAGGAGGAAAAAAATTTTAAAGGGAAAAAACCCATGTAAAACACTGGGACCCATCTCTCTCTTGTTTTCTCCATGGAATTTCAGGACTAAATCCGCATGTGTCATATTAAAAACTGACCTTACAGCAAAACTAAACACAGTATTTACTATTCTTACCATTTTTCCAGTATGTGCTCCCCAAAGCTCACTGGGAGATGGACAAGTAACCATTCCACACTGAATTGCAGGGTTCAGGCAACTCATCTGACTTCAGTCTCAAAATGGTATGATCCCAGGAGTTTTTCTCTAACTGCAGGTAGTGTGCAGCACTGTGTAACTACAGCATGTGTGTGTACACAACCTATACACACACACTACTGAATGTGTGCATCTGCAGTGGGTATTCATTCCTTGTTATAATCTAAGGTACTACTGCGTGGTCTGTGTCATTAACATTCCAGGAATATGATGGAGTAAGTCTCTAAAGAAATGATGTGACTGACACGGATTCTAAAAACTCTACAGGAGGAAACATTTCAGCACATAAAAGCCAAATAGTATGGCTGACAGGTATGTCTTGTGTGTTATCAAACAGAATCAATTACTGGGACAAATCGAAATGTTTGAGTACATTTTCATATCTCCCGGAACAGCAAATGTCACAGTAGGTAAAAGAGTGCGAACACTGGGAAATGCTCAAGGGAGCAGAAAGCTGAAATACTTACATCATGAAGAGGATATGCAGCTGTATAGGTGCCATTGTTTAGCAGTCTCTTAATCCCAAATTTTTTCTTCCCTTCTTCTGTTCCATATGGGCAACGTGTAAGAATATAATTAACCTGAAATTCAAGGACGAGAATTTCAGACCTTTCCTATTTTAAGGCCATTTAATAGAAACCTGTAATAGATGTGCACTGTGTATAATCTGCAAGAACAACATGCAAAAGCAAAAAGTATTCCTTCAGAAAGCTTTATCCCATGTAAGAACACTGGGGGCTCAATTGCCTTGCAGACATCCAGAAGATCTGTTCCAACAAATATTATTCTATATTTCTAAGCAAGATGCACAGGTACCCAGGCCTCTCTGTATTTACCTCAGTTACCACAGTGTCTATACTCACTCCTTCCTTGCATGAATATTCTGAGGGGGTTGTGTAAATCTACATGTAAACATAAGTAGCCAAATTCACATACGTACTATTCTGTTTCTCATGGATGGTGAGAAGAAAGTGCTTTCATCATTAATGAGGTACAGCTCCTGCTTGTCCTTGCTGAATGGTGCTGTGAAATAATCTGGTTCAGGGTGCATCACCTTCTCAGGCAACCTGAGTGGGAAAAGCACACAGTCCAGGGGGTTCTCCACCATAGAGGGAATGTCATTTTCCTTGATGGGAACTTTAATGTTCAGCACTTCTGCATATGTGATCAGAACCTCCCATGGCGCATGGATCTTCACAAAAAAAATCTTGCCATCTTCAGATTCCTGCTCCAGAAAAGTTAAATCAGACATTAGACCCAGCTGTGTTTTACTGCAAGATTTATGGGAATATTTTTAATATAAAATGTATTGTCTTTTATATATTTTTGAAGGATTTTTAAAAAAAGGAGGGGGGAATAGAAGAACTTTCTGTGTGTATGTATATATATAACTGAAAAGCCTATCTGAGTGGTTGGCTGTTCATAAAAATAATCTTTGCACTACTAAAAGCTTACAAAGGCTTTTCAAACTATATTAATCTCATACGCTGAAGACTGAACATTCTCATTACACTGGAAACACGAAGAATAATCTTATCATAGGCCTCACGTAACATGTATGTCCCTCTAGTGTTGCTCTGCATTCACAGCAGAAGTCGGCAATCAGAGGAGTTTTTAATACTGCTCAATGAATTCCCTGCCTATGGGTGTTACAGGGTCTGAACTTCATCAAGAGTTACTTTACTCAACTTAGCCTCTGGCACGCTGACTGCATCAGTCAAAACTCATGTTCTCCAGTTATTACACCAAACAGTACCACTAATCAAGCATCCTCAAGTTATTACAGGGTCCTTCCTCATAATTACAACATCCAGTGGGCATAACTAATCCATTCACTGCCTTCCAAACTTGTTACTCATTATCAGGTGGGATTAAAATCAGCTGTAAGCATACTCCCCATTTATGTGGATTTAAATCAAATCACAGCTATTTTGCCTTCTTGTAATGAAAGCAAAGACTTTCTTTTCGTTATGAAAGCAAAAGCAAAAGCTTCCTCTTGAATCAAAATTATTCTGCTTCCACAATTCTTATCAATATATCTGGAGAAAGGACTCAAAGAAACATATTAATTTTGTTTCTCCTAAATTAGTCACCCTCCACTGAAATCCACGAGTATAATTTATAATTTTTCTCAAAAAAACCAAAGTGGTTTATTAATTTCCAGGTCCATTCTTTTGGTCCTAATTTTTCTTTGTTTTTTACCTTCTTGTCTTCTGTTTCTAGCTCCAAACCAGCCTTTTGCAGGTTGCTCTCAAATTCTTTTCTCCTTTCCTGAAGAGAAACAAAGACGCTTTAGTAACTGATGAAGTTAGCAACTAATTGATCACTCACCGATGACTCACTGAGTTTTACTTCTCTCAGCTGCCCTGATGACAATCCCTTAAACGTTGTGTGACCTTCTCAAAGCAAGCAAAAACCAGCCGAAGCATACCAGGCCACTTTCGAGTGAGGGCCAGCTTTGTGATGGGAACACACCAGGAACTGCACTGACTAGCCAAAGGACACCCATAGGGCAGGAAAAGGCTTGCTCTGTGCTGTCTGGGTCATCAGAGATGCAACTGATGTCTTGTGTTTTGGGCACTTCTGACTTCAGGAGGCTGGTGTGTGGGGTGTGTGTCTGTTCAAGTTTAGCTGGATTTCCAAGAGAAAGATGAAAACAAAAATTCTGGAAGCACGTGGAAGATTGCTTACAGCCTCATATATTTACCAGTTATACAATTACACCTGATACAGATATTCAAGTACTGATTACAGACAATTCAAACAGTATTTCACAAACATCACTGATAAGACCAACAAATCACCACATGTGCTTAGCTTGCATAAAGTCAGCATGGACTTCATGCAGAGATAACAAACCTGCACGTGGCAGTGTGTGGTGGCTGCACGACCTGTGTGAGCTTGATATTCTTCTTGAACTCTTTTTTTTGCAAAGTAATTCCTAGGTGGTGTCTTTAGGTAAGACCATTTTCTTCCTCTCCTTCTCTATATAATTTTTGTTCCTATTGAGAGACTGTATTAATTCCCTCTTAATTATATACAATTTGCTGAAGAACTGCAAGAATAACAATAAATTAAGCCAAATATTGAGCCCTACCCTCTTTAAAATGCACAAGCTAGACCACAAATTTATTTCTGGCTAAACCCTGCCACGCTGCCTAATGTTTCTTCTATTGAAAAGTCTCAAATGACAGTTTTCAAACATACTTAAAAAACTCAAAACACCACAGTTTTCAGACAGTTTTCTTTTCCTGCATGTCTGTGAGGAGCAGACTGCCATTTTTGCATTTCAGTTTGCATAAACTACTCATACAAATGAATACAGACCGAAGAATAGCTTTCATAGCCCTCAAATGTTTTCCTGTGTTAGTGGCCTCTCATTTTCATGTGTCACATCTGATTTGGCCAAATATTACTAGATATTAAATTAGACACTGGACTATATAAACTTGTGAATATGATAACTCCTGAGTTCTAGCATATGCTGGGGGCAAAAGCAATTCCATGCACTATTTTTCCTACAAACCTGCCTAAACGCACCTGCATAAACATGCCAGAGAACTCTGGTTTGCTGACATGATCATCAGATAGAGAACAACACAACTAAATGGTGATTTAAGAATGCACGTTAAGATGCTATAGAAAAGCTGACATTTAAGCCTAGTATCCAAAGCTACATGCTACTCTGGATTACCTTTTCTCCTAAGGAAGCATGCTGGTGTGTATTCTTTCTCCAGCAAATGCTGGAAGAGAGCCAAGCCAGTCAGCTCAGGTGGTTCTCCGCCACCAGACACCAGCCAGCTTCTCCCCAGCTGTGCAGCTCAGGAACAGACAGAGCCAAAGGGTCTGGCCCCATCTTACTCATCTTTCCTTACAATACACTTACTGTGATAAACTGCAGTGTTCTAATAGAAATTATGCTCTTTTTACCACCTTGCTCTTCTCCCATAAGCCCCCTCCTGAAACCCATGCAAGGTACTGTACTTTCCAGTTAATGGGAAAAACATTTTTAAAAGGAAATCAATCTGCTGCCAAAAAAAAAAAAATCCTCCTCCTTTTCTTGCCAAATACTGGATTTCTTCATGTCACCGTCAAAGGCTTAAAATGGACAAAACGTATCCTTGGGCCAGAGCTGGTTGTTTTTAATGTGCACTTATCAGAATTTTAAACTTACTGCCCCAAACCTAATAAGCTATACCTGGTGCATATATTTCTGACTCTGCTACAGATGCCACTCTGCAGTCAAAGAGGGACAAGGGAAGCTCTGTAAGGCATCACATCCACCATATTACATGGATATCTCACATAATGTGGGATAAGCACAGACTATCATCTAACACATGCTGGGCTGTAATGAACCATCCCAGTAAGATTAACAAAGTAAGATCCAAAGTCCAGCAGTACTATTATGCCCAATGCAAATGCAACACTGCATTATCAGGTACCTACAGAAGAGAGACAACTTCTATAAACCTGATTGTGATAACAATGCTGGTACAAGAATGGGTAACAATGCAGGTCCAGCTCCTGGTGGGTACCTTCCAACTCAGTATATTCTATGATTCTCTGATTCTATGAACTGGCCCTGCACAGGACACCCCAAGAGGCACACCATGTGCCTGAAAGCATTGTCCAAATGCTTCTGGAACTCTGTCAGGCTTGGTGCTGGGACCGCTGCCCTGGGGAGCCTGTTCAGTGCCCAACCACCCTCTGGGTGAAAAATCTTTAGTTCCTAATACCTAACCTAAACCTCCCCTGACTCAGCTTCATGCCATTCCTTTGGGTCCTGTCACTGGTCTCAGAGAGAAGAGATAGGTACTTCTCCCTCCTCTTCTCCTCACAAGAAAATTGTGGAGTGTGATGAGATTTCCCCTCAGTCTCCTCTTCTCCAGGCTGAACAAACCAAGTGCCTCTCATAAGACTTCCCCTCAAGGCCCTTCACCAGCTCCATGGCCCTCTTTTGGACAGTCTCTCAACCTCTGTCTTTTCTTATACTGTGGTGCCCAAAATCGCACACAGATCTCAAGGTGAGGCTGCCCCAGTGCAGAGCAGAGTGGGACACTCCCCTCCCTTGCTGGCTGGTGATGCTGTGCCTGATGCCCCCAGGACACAGCTGGCCCTCCTGACTGCCAGGGCACTGCTGACTCAGTGGACTTGATTGTTGTGGGTCCCTTCCAACGCAGGAGATGCTGTGATTCCTTCTGCAACTACCAGCCAAACTTCTGCAAAGCTGCATGGGGAGGTCCCAGTTCGGACCGAGCCCAGCTTTCAGCCACTCCTGCAGACCTGGGCATGCAGCTGCTAACAGGGCTAACAGCAGCAACAAGCATCTGATACTTGCTACCCCAGGCTCCCTAACTCTGGCCTAGCTGGTACCTCTAAGAAAGCAGAAGTTTCTGTCTGAGATGATGAAAACCAGGAAAGGAACTAGATAAAATTTCCTTCTGTATCTCTGTACCCCACTGGGGACAGGGGGACTTTGCTTCCAGTCAACATAGGAGCGAGTTACTTTGCACAGAGATCCCTGAGTCCTAATGCTCTGTAGTTCTTGTGAAGAAATACACTTATGGACAATAAAGACTATGTCCTGGTCATACATCAATACTTTGTTAGATATTTTTATAAATTCTGTTTATTTTTTCATGTTCACATACATTTCATAAGGTGGTGAAATATTTCTACATGTGCTGGAGGCTTTAAGGATTAATATAAAGTATTGTCTCACAAAAATGTAATCCTTATTTTTGTTCAGAGACCTTTGTGGTTTGAATTTACTCATGTAAAGAGAAGTTATCATGTTATAGAAGGCAAATTCAAAACAGCGTTGAAGCTGGAATGTATCTGGGAACATCAACAAAGTTAAAAGTTGTTCTGCATGAAACTAAGGGAGAAGATGAACAGACTGTCTCTTACATCTGTATCAGGGCTATGTTGAAACACACAAAGAAGTTATTTATCCCATTCTTAGAAATGCAGAATAAAGCTGTTTCCTTGAGACAAGGAAACAAAACCCTTTGTCACAACTGTTATTCTCCTCGTATGAACACTTCTATTCTTAGCTGTTCCATTTTGCTGTATCATTGTATCACCACATAAGAAACATTTCTTTCTATGATAACTGTACAATAGCAAGTACAGTGTATGTCAGACAAATTCCAGAGGCTGCAGTTCATCAATATTTAAATCTTGTTACCACAAAGACAACAGCACAGTACTTGTATGCTAAGAAGTCTGTACTAATTTATGGACATACTAATTGCATGAAGATCTATGCTGAATATAATTATAGGGCAAATGCAGATACCCCAGGAACTGTGTAAAAAAAATTGGTATCTCCATGCCTATTCGTCCAGTGACTGCACACAGAGTTAATCCACAAGGTCACTGACCTTCCTCCATGGGGCCATAAACTCTTTTGCAAGGAACAGACATACACAGAATTAAATCTCACAAGATTTAATGTGGATGTTTAGGCCTTTTGAAAGACAGAGATGTTTCTTCCTAGGAAGTGCATTTTTACCTCATAGAGGAAGGACAATATTAGCTACTAACTCTTGGGCTTTTTCCCAAGTGAATCCTTCAGTCAATAACGACACCCATGGACACGGACTCTGGTCTGGCAAAGATTCCTACTACCCCCTAATGACCCATAAAGCAATGAGAAGGAAACTGCTGCACACAATATGAGTGAGTGACTAGACCGACCATCTGACTCCTTTTCCTTCCCACCTGAAATATTACCTAAATAGTATTAATTTCTTCCCTCATTTTAAATAATTCAAGTATGACTAACGGAAAAGCTTAAGAGTGGCTTTGACAAATTTTGCATGGGTATCTTTCTTCTCTCTACATTGAGTGGTCTTTTGTTCCTTCTTTTTTAAATGCATTTTGCTTCATGGGAGAAGAAAGCATCTAGCTAGGAGTACAGCCCGACAAAGGGTCTGGGGGGGTTTGAAAAAGTATGCTTGTATACAAACCTATGGTACCATAGCTATCAAATAACCTGGTCTCCCAAGAAAATCTTTGGAATGTGGCTAGCTGAGCAAAGCTGAATGAGATGCTGAATTTGGGAAAAGCATCAGACAGAGACATGACAAATTCTTGGATTTTTTTAAGGCAACAAGAGTAAGATGCAGGGACTGCGCTCTACACTGGATTGTATTTGGATGCAAGGACAGGCAGCAGAAGTTCTTAAGGAAAACAGTATTTCCTTCATAAAAGAATGAAAGCAATATGCAATTTTTTTTAACAGCCCAATCTCGCAGTATTTTTCCAAAGGAAATTTGAATTTTTAATTACGAAATACTTTAATATGACAAGATATAGATGGTAACTGTTCTTTGCCTCACTGACCTCTAGTTTTGATCATTATTTTGTCAGAAGCATTGGTATATTTAGTTTTTTTCAGATACCCTTATCTTTCTGAATAATATGATGACTTGAAAACAAAGTTCTTTTGGTGTCTTTCTCCTTTTTAAAATTTTTTTGATCACGAATAAACTTTGGAGTTATATATTGGAAAGTTTGTAAATGTAACCTCTCCTGACTCTGAACGAAGGCAGCAAATACAGAAAAAAAAAATTGAAATCCTTGTTTTTTTTAAATATTGTGCTTTATATAAAATGTCTTGTCTTGACTGCCTCTCATTATACCGGATTTTTTTGTATAGCTCGAATTTATATGTTAGCCAAGTTAGACCTCAAGTGTCAGTGTGAGCTTGTAACAAACAGGTGTCATTAACTGAGTCCATCTGACCTACTGTTACCATTCAGGCAACTGGGTCTTGCTGGCAAGTTCAGGGATAATCACTAACTGGCATTTTAGAGAAAGTTTGTTCGTGAGCTCTGTTACATAGGAGGGCTCTTATCAAAGCCACTTTAAATATTCTTCTAGAAGAATGAATACACATATGCAGAGAGTAAGTCAAATACAGGGAAAAGCTGCAGGAGGACATGCTGTGTTTGTGCTACTCAGAGTATATATTAAGAAAAGAGACTCAAAAGTATTAACGGAAAACTGCATCGAGTCTTGGAGCTAAGAATCTGTTTCTCTTCTAACTACAGTCAAAGGGTGTGAAAGAATAGTTATTGTTAAATCTTGTTTGGATGATCTTTGCTTCTTTAGAAGAATCCTCCTTAATTTGAAAGTATTTACAGATACAAGTATTTACAAACATTTCTCCAAAGTCTCAGCTAGACTGTTAAACGAATACGCAAAATAATCTGGATTACTTTGCTCAATTGTAGAAGATACTGCTCAGCCTAAGTAACGAAGAGTGATCAATTCAATAAACACAGACCCAAAAATCTAATAAAATTGGGTCCAGACACACAACAGGAAATTACACAGAAATTTCCATACATGAAATTGTTTTTCACATAGGTATAAAATTTTTAGCTAAATTCTACTTCAGATGAGTCTAGTGATCTGAAAGGGTTAGTAACTGATATTCAGTTTATTATAAATAAAAATTAAGAGGACTTCAAAAAGACAGACTTACCAACTTTTTTTCCCATTCCTTATTAAGATCGTCCACATAGGAGAGAACAAAATCAATTCTCCTCACGCCATCCCTGAAGAAAATAGAATCTTTGCTTTGATGTCTTTTATCAATCTGTAGAAGATACAAGCATGTGAATAAAAAAACAAATATTGCTGTTCCTCTAAAATATAACAGAAGGCAAAGAAGTTTGCCCATATTGCCACAATTCTTCAGTTTCTTACAGCTGAAGATATATATGGGCAAGTTTTAACAAGGGCTACATCTAGTTTAAATAATTTCAAAATTAACCACATATGTCTGCAAGCATTACATGTAAATAACTGGTACAGGAAAAATAAATATATATATGTTAGTGTAGCAACACTTGTGAATACTTAAAGCAGGTAGCAAAATGTAAATTCCATGCATTTTCCTCTACATAACAAGATTCACTAAATCAACCGCCACAGAGACGTGTCCCAGCAATGACCACATATAAAACAGTTCACAAAAATACAGGGGTGATGTTTCAAAATTAAGTATTTACTTTCACAGGAAAAATATTACACCTAATAAAAGATATCAGTGTAACAGGGTAATTATTATTCCAATTGATCTATTAAAAGTTATATTTTAATTTACCAACATGCCAGAATGTCTTGTAACAACATCCACCTTTTTCACTATTAGGCCACAGTGATTAATGTTAGGCAAATAAAAGACTAACCCCACTCTCCTAGGGAAGTTAACTCATCTTAGGTAGTATTATTTATTATCGTATCAATATTCACCTATCAAATCATGTACAAGACATACAGCAAAGTGCTTTCCATAGAAGCTAATATTCTAATTCAAATGTAACTCTGTGCTGTGGAAGGTTGGTGTTATTTTTTCAGCCACACCTGCCAGCAAAAGCGTATTTGCATAGGGCTGAATTGGAGTTTTATTTTATTAGAGTAGGAACAAAACAGAGGATTATGTCTCTGTCTTTTCCTTTTCATACCATGCAAGGATGCACTTGAGAAAGCATTGAATATTTATTTATATCTGTGAACCTTGCTCCCAGTTAACAAAAGGCGTCACACAGTGAAGCATGTTATTACTGCAGCCATCCAAGCCACTTGCAATAGCATTCATCACTGCTTTACCCTGAGACGGCGCTTCAGGAACAGATTATACTTCCTTCCACTCTGCTGGAATAACCAACAAGTAGTTAGCAGTGACTGCATAATCTCCATCCTCAGAGATCACACAGCCTGATTAAGCTAGGCCAAGACCGTGCAACCTGAACTAAGTTTGGAGCCAGCCTTGCCTTGAATAGGAGGTTGGCCATCCAGAGGTCCCTTCCAATCCAAGTTCACTGTAGGATTCTATGAAATCATGTTACTGCAAACATTCACCATTTACCAGGGCTTTCAAAAAGCTGAATAAATCCATCAACTACAAAGCAAGTTTACAAAAACCACCTGTTCAAAAAACAAATACTGCCCTCCTGTTATCCTGTAAGAGCTTTCCAGCCTCAATAGTCTAGTCATCTCTCTAAGAACTAAGTGACCTCACAGGTTTCAGACAGATGTGCTAATTGAATGCTGTAATGGTCTATTATGAAGAGATAAATTTTCTTTTCATGTGGCTACATAACTGCAAACTCACAGGATTAATATGGTATTATATCAATATTTATAGTTACCCTATATTTGATGACTTCTGTCTAGACACCCAGCAGAAGCTGGGGTATTGGACCATGTCCAATCAAACAATCCTCCAAGTTAGGAGGATGAATGGGGCCTGCAATCCTCACCTTGGACACAATCCAAAGCCCTGCAGTAGGAAACCCTGACTCAACAGGACAGGTGACAGGAGAGACCAAGATGTCAATAAGGCTTTAGTGTGTAAATGCTGGCTGGCAGCCCCACACGACATTCAGATCCACCCAGACTCGCCAGCGCTGCTGAATGCTTGCTGAGGAGCCCTTGGCTGCCCCGCTCCCCCAGGTGCCTCTGAGACACTTCTCCAGGGCCAAGGCAAACAGCTGGACACGGGGAGTTGGAGAGTGTAAAGCAGCTGCTGGAAGTGGCAGCAACCACTAACACTGGCACAGAGAGTGCTTCAGGGAGATGACTGCGGGCTGAACCTGAGCGACGGGCACTGTGCTAAATGTCTCTGCGGCCTCGCTTGCCCACCCTGGCACACTGACAGTGTGCCTTGGGCAGTGTGGGCAGCTACCCCCTGATGGGTTCGTGGTACCACAGTACCCAAAAAACAAATATGTTTTGCAGGTTATACCTGAATTATTTAATCCTGTATGTTTTTATGGGACTCTGAGGGATTTCTATTTCTGGTTATTCATCCAACAGGAAATGCGTCCTTAGAGGTCACTTAGCACAGCTCTCACCTTGTAGGCATGGAACTTCCTCCAAAGACACTCTGCTACTAAATATCCCAGCCCTCTTTATATCCATGCTTCAAAGACAGGGAAACTTGTCCTAGAGCAGTACTTTTCACATTATTATTCAGTCAGAAAACTGCAAGTTCCTTAAGGGCCTATGTTCAGAAACATCCCTCCCAAATTCAACGCCTCGGACCTCAAGGTTTCCCAAGTGTCCAACCCCACAGAGCCGGGACTGCACATTCAGACCTGAGCACCCTTCCCCTTCTGCTTTTGTATCTTGTATCTTTTTTTGTGGGAAGGTGGTTTAGAGCAGCATTTTCAGTAACAAAGCAGTAACCAATACCAATCGGAGGTGGAGGAACCCATTGGCTCCATTAGTTACAGCACAGGGAAGCACCTCTGGCTGTGCCTAACAAGAAAGATGAGAGGTTACATTAATACCATGGAATGGTTTTTATGATCCCCATCAGCACATCAAGGAATTACATTATTATAGTCCTACATCACCAGGCAAAAAAGCTCCCTGAAATTACAACATTAAATTGAATTGTAACATTCGCTGGCTTAAAAGATAGAGTCTACAAACAAAATATTTATTTTATTAGCTGCATACCTTTGATAATCACACAGGCAAGTTAGAGTTCAAATAGACAGTGTAAAAACCCCAAAGAACTACATTAAAATGCATCTAGGTAATTTATGAATTAGCAATCCATGGCAGAAAAACTTTCAGAATACAGAAATGTAAGGTTTGAAAGCTGAATCAAAATACAAGAAAAGCCTCCATAACTGAAAGGTTAGGAAACATTCAACGGCTTAAAAACGAAGTTATCACCTTCACTTAGATCCCCAGTTTGCATGGAATATTTATATACTCCTCCTTTTCACTGAATTAAAACATGCTACAGGAAAAACACATGGATTTAAGTGCTACTATGCTAAATATGAATATTTATATATTTATACATATATATGAACTTAAACATAACTTTATAAATACATATCTAAATTGTATAAATGTATTTCCAAAAGTAAAATGTTCCTGGAAATACATCTACAGAATATACACAAATATACAGGTACTCTCCTGAAAATCAAAATGGCAAATTTCTGGTTTATGCACTCAGTTCTCATTTAACCAGAGTCCCTTTCCATGAAGTTTTCATCATTATTCTTCCTTGAAGGAATCCACACAACTGATGAGCTTACTCACTTTAAAGATGTGTATTAACAACACTCTTAACACCATCCATTTCCAATTATCCCAATTTCCAATTATACTTCATGCAGGCTATAAGGTTGCACACAAAACTATAACCTTTCCCATTCAAAGAAACACAAAATCCCATGTATTTCTTGTAGCTAAAACTTGCAAGCTGCTTTTTTCACCTTCGCTCATGTTTCAATTCTGAACCACATTAAAATCTGAAAGCTTGAAAACATGCATTCCAAAGCAGTTTAAGACACCAAGATATTTGCACTGAAATATAAATGCGCATAAAAAGCCTCTCTGGATAAAAGAATACATTAAACAAGAACAGAACAAAGAAAAATAAAAAAATAAGCTAGGAGAGCATACATGTTAATGGAAGACACCAGAGCCCAAAGTCAGCAAGCAGACAGTTTTAATACACCTCAGCATGTACTTCTTCAGTTATTTTAAATGACTTTTTGTACTTTTTCTCCATAAAACAATAATAATTATTTTTTCTGATATATTTGAGAATTTATATAGTTATCTTGTCTGTGAATTTCAGTAAGTGGCTATTCTGAGCCTTTCCTTATTATTTACTACAATAAAAAAAAAAGAGGCAACATATTTCAAATGATGTCAGTGTTTGTTTCTTGCTCTTTAAAACATTTTAAAGTATCATGCTGACTCACAGACCCCTCAGGCCATCATGATAAAAAGGAATCCCACATTTGTTAATAACACCAGAGTCAGAATACATTTTATATCCCATCAAACCAAAACAATGATAAAAAAGCAAACTTTCCAGTTTTCTCCACCAATCTTAACTTTTCAATTTTGTCTATTATCCTTTTGATTTGCTTCAATTTATCTTTTAAGTCATCACTAGGAATAAATGCAAAACCACATTCATTTTTATAAGCTAGAAGAAATTGTTTTTAGAAGGATGGCATCCTTGAAACTGGAAAATTTTCTGGTGAGGGACGTTTTGGCATACTATAATAGAAGACGCCACACAGATTCATGCAAGGAAGCATGAATACTTCTCACTGCTTACCACTTGATGTTCAGGGATGAGTAAAGTAGTCTCAGTGCTGTTTAGGCCCTGCCAGTTGCATCACGGGAAAAACATAATGTTGTTAGCGTTGATGCAAAGGATGCTTTAAAATTAAAGGCTAATTCAGAAGAAACAGCGTAGTTCCTGGTTTAAGTTGCTGAAAAGCTCTTCTGAGTGATAGATGGATTCTCAGCCGAGATAGTCAGAGTTTAAATCAACCTCTACTTCCTCAGAGGAGCTTGGTCTCTAGCCTAAACCACCAGCTTTTACATTGTCCATACTGATTTTTAAGCATTAATAATTACAATTTTTGATAAGAGTTAAACAGTATTCCTCATCATTTCCATTAGAAAAAATACAGTCTAAACGAGTTGGTACAGATTACCGGTCATAAACTGATGAAGAACAACTGTCAATAATACTCTTATTTATTTTGATATCAAGGAGAGAAAATGTACACAGCATAAATGGCTGTGCTTGCATTTGGAACAAATGTGCTGCCCCTTACTTCGCTATTTTTTTAAATACAAACTGAAATTATACAGTGTACACTGAATGAAAACAAATGCAGGGAGACAAATCCTTAATCTCACAGTGTAGACAAGGTAAATTGGTACCTGTAATTGCAGTTACACCTAATGAGACTAGTGGTAATAGATAAATGTAAATATGAAAATGTAATCCAAATTCAATGAGGGTTTCCCAGCTTCCAGTTCTGACGCACACCCAGTGAGGCCTTACCCTGATTTTAATTGCACAAGATCTGGGTGCTCACTGTTTTCCTGTATGTTGGTGTGGAGGCTGCTGCAACATCCTCAGGCCAGACTCCACACAGGTATGACAGGAACACCGAGAGCAGAGGCCTCTGCAGAGCACAGCCATCCTACACACATGGCCATCAGCTCTCCGGGGTCCTGGCCCACCACTGTGGCCTTGCAGCAGCGATGAGTTTTGAGATCAGGCGCTGCTATTGGAATGAATAATGGTTTACAACAGCTCAGCAGTTTCTCAATATCTAATCCTGTTAATCAATAACTTATCACACTTTCGTTTTGTTTTGCTTTTGTGTGCTTTGGACACAAACCACAGAGAGATTTAAACAGTGGAACCAAACACTGCAAATCCATTATGAAAATGCAATAGTTCTCTGTGGAATTCAATTAACTTTCAATGGAAACAGAATACTAACAGCATTTTATTATTGTAGTATCGTTTACTGGTTTAGAGTTGTAAAATTCCAGAAAGTTTATTACCCCAAATCCAATTTTCATAAAGTACTGTTTTTTATTTTTTAAATAATATTTTGCACTTTTTTTACAATTTTTCGTGACAGAAACCACTGAGGTCCATTCCTATCCTGGTCACACATCAAGTAGTACACACACACATCTTTACATTCTTTCTTAATGATGCCATCTCTGGGTATTTGCTTATCTGAATAAGTCAAAAATGTCCTTTTCAGAATGCAGTAAAATAAACAGAAACATTGATCTATTTTTTGGCAAGGAATCCCCCTGAGAAACAGTGCAAATATAAATAGCTGCACTGTGCTCTTACTGTAAGGTAGTCTGAACTGGGTTTAGAAGTCTAATCCTTCTGTCGCTGATGCTACTGGAAAAACTTGCACTTTTAGCAGAGAACTAAGGGCTGAGACACTTAAGTGGAAGTTTTCCTCCAATTATACACTGTAAATATTTGCCATGTAAAGTACTGTACAAACCGAACATCGATGAAAGCACAGCCTTGCTTTTCAATGCTGTCCCACGGCCCCTGACCTCTCTATCGCACACACTGCCCCCCATCCACGCTGGTACTCTTCCATCTGCTTTTATCCCCATCTGCTTTTATCCAGCCTCTCCATCCTGTACTCCTCCCACCCACTGCTCACCACCTCCTCCATGGTTAGATGCAAATACAGGCTTTAGCCACCCACTGGTCCTCACTGCCCACACTGCTTCACTCAGAGACAAAACTTCAATACATTTAGTGAAACGCTAAGCTGTGAGGTGAAGACACACAGCTGGCAGAGGCCTTTGTACATCCCTATGCATTCTTTCCTGTTAGTCATGGGATCTTACTCTGCTCAGCATAACTGTCAGAAATTAATTAGCTCAAGTCATTAGGATTAACTATTTTTAAACCGGCGCTCATACCTTCTCCTGCACATTTCAAGTACTCTGATAGAAACACACTGATTTTTCACGATATGCCAAAGTGTGTGTACAGCACAAACGGGCTCCAATGTTGGTAACACATGACATGCAAAACAAGAATCAACTCAAATGATCCAACTTTGTTGAGATGAAAACCGAGAAGGTTGGCAGTGGTGGCAGCAGCATTGGGCTGGTCCCTCTTACTCTGGAATCCACTCTCTTAAGCCTTTAATACACTCTGGCTGTCCCCAAAATAGCCCTCATGTGTTTTTGTTAGACTTGGAAGAAGTCTTTTTGTACTTCTTTCTAGATTTTGAAACCAATTTGGTCCATCTTTGCAATATTAATAATCATATTTTATGTCTCTCTACATGAAGATCCACCAGTCTGAGTTGAAAAACGAACAAGCATGGAAAGTAAAGCACGTTATGATGGTGTTTCTTCGGAAAAAAACCCCAACCAATTATTTGGAACACCTGCAGCACCTGCTGCTCTGAAAAAAGACAATAATCTATGAGTCAAGCCCTAATTGTGGTAAAATGCACTGCTTTAATAAATTTGATGGAGCTTTGCCAATTTACTTCTGCTAACCTGGCTTAAATAAAGACAGGTTGTTCTCAGATTCTCTTATGATCAACTTACATTATGGAAAATCCTGATTAATAGGAATTTTTAGTAAGCATTTCACTGGTGCGAAATTACCAGAAAGGTAAAAATTTAATGTATAACTGTGCAAAATCAATTCCTACCTCCTTACAGGTAGAATAGGGAACAGTTTCTGCAGGTTTACACAGAGAGTAGTGCAGTCACCTGCCTTTTGTGAGGCAGACTCCAAACGCATACCAGGGAAACATTTTAAATTACTTTATACTTCTTAATTGGTATAACAAATAGTCCTCTATATAGATGGACTTCTACAGATGTTGACAAGCTACAAACTGGTGATTCAATTTTGCACAAAAGCTGCACTAATTTTGCATTTATCCCATTTGAATGGCCCGAATTTCTACTATTAGAAAATGTAATACAAATTCAATTTTTTAACCTTTCTTCCCATCTTGAATTAATTGAGTGATCTTCTTTCCTCTTAGGCACAGGAATTCTATTTTGTCAGTACGTTTCATCTTCATTTACTTAGTAACCTGAACAACTAATTACAAACCCTGAGCTGACACACCATTGTATATTTTTCTAGGTCTCTCTCTGCACAAATAGAAAGCACAGAGGAAAACAAGCTCTCAGGTTTTATTTCATTCATTTTCCAATTTGCTTGAAAGGACTTTTAGAGGCATTTATGTATCTCTTGGAACAAGAACTCCATAAAGACCGATTCAGGTAGATTCTACACAGAGATTCACTGAAGACAGTTGCCCATCCCTAACAGAAGTGGCTGTCTGTGTATTACTGATTTAACAAGGACATAATTTGAAGCAGTCCCCATTGTAGCACTTATTTGAAAATATCCCCATTATATCCTTTTTTCTCCCCCTTCTCCAGTCTGCTGTTTGTGGAAAGCATCTCCTTGCCTCCCTGCATGACAAAGCATCTAGAAATGATTTATGCTATAGGTCTTGGAATATGAAAAGCTGATGAAGTCCAAGTGATCTTATTTCTTTTGTCCCTGTGGAAGATTAAAGAATAAGAAAAATAAGGGGACTCAAGAAGAAGCAGTTTAACAAAAAACAGAGAAAAATCCAGGGTGAAATAGGCAAGAATGCAAAATCATGAAGGACCAAATGCACCACTGACTAGTGCTCCAATGCTTTTTGAGTCCTGGACTTCATCTAACTCTTGTATATATGCTGGCAGGCTTCACTACAGACTGTTCTGCACTTTTTGTTTTACTTGCATCATTCCTTATATCCAAACTACATATTCCTTTGCAGATTACAAAAGAAAGAAAAAATACCCCAACCACTGAATTATGGATGGGTAGCGTTTCTGCTCTCCATATTAAATCTGGATTTATTTTTTCCCTCCTCTGTTGCTAAATCAACAATAAGGCCTTAGCTTTTCTCTGTGCTGCTCAACAGAAGCATACTGTTGCTGGATGTTATGGTTTTCTCTTCCAAAGGAAAAGACAGCCTGAGCATACTGAAGTAGCGACCTGAATGTAAGTTCATTTAACTCTTTCCCAATGTTTTTTCTTCATTAATTCCATTTCTGTTTTAAAATTACTTGACTTAAATTGGTTTAGGAATACCAAATGTTCATATTTTTTAATTGCAGAAACATTATTAAGTGACAAGAAAATTACCAACCTATCACAGAGGTAAAATCATTAAATAGAGAAACGTGCTACCTGTCAAAACAAGAACAAAGCATATTGACCTGAGCTCACAAGGGCCTTGGTGAAAGGAGGAGAAACCATGCTGGGATAGAAGACCCTGCTGAATTCCTACAGGAATGCATCAAGGATGTTAAAGGCAACCTAGCAAAGAACTGAGGGAAAAGAAATTCTTCCAGTTTATACAGAAGACAACTGAAGCTGTGACAACATATGAAGACAAAAGATTAGCATTATACGAAAAAGATCCCATAAATATTAGGGCGATCTCACTATTGCAGTTAACTAATAGAAAAACTTGGAAATATAGACTTAACCTGAATTCTAGGACATTAATAATCAAGAACTAAGCCTGCCACGGCTGGTAAGAGTGTGACACTGGGCAAGAAGATTAAGAGTAACTCTGTAACTTTATGTCCGGCTAATGCACAGAAAACAAAAATCGGACAAATGACAGTATGTTAGGATTCACTGTGTAGGATAGGGCAAAGCACAGAAAATTACTGACTTAAATGTAAGCAATCATCAGATAACCAGCTAATCTGCAGAGACAAACAAGCTGTCTCAGAGCAAGCAATGAAAACAACAAAACAAAACCGCCAAGTTATCAAATACTTACTGATGTTGCTAATATGACAATACTTTGTGATATTTAATAACAAAGTATGAAGAAAAATAATTATGTAAGGAAACATGTAAGTAGAAAACAAGAAAAAAGGCTGCATGAAGTTACCAAGGAGAGATTTTTGAGAGGATAACCAGATATATTTTTCCCAGCCATGAATGTGCTGAAGATAAAAGCCTCCTCCTTACCCACCCCATCATGAATCTTTCATCCTTCAAACAAGGTTCAAATTCCATGTCTCTACATATATGACAAATGTTGCACTCTTTCTCCCATGTTTCCTGCCTTTTCATATGTCTTAAGTCATGAAGTGACTTCTTCCAAGCTTTGGTGAAATAGGTCATCTCCATCCACTCAGAGACACTAGTAAGCAGCTCACAATCAGCCTATCACGGTATGATGCCCATTGTTCAGTGAAGCATTTGATATGGCTGTTCACTGAAAATTTTCCTGGAGAAAAGGATGATTACAACTCCTACAATAGATTCAGAAGTGAATAGGGTGAACATATTAACAAGTTTTAAAATGGAACTGGTAAATTTATGAAAACATTGGGATGATATGGCTGCACACTCTAAGAAGACAAAGATCTGTGTAATCTAGGAAGCCCTTCTGAGTTCTCTCTTCGTGTGATCATCTCCAGAGTTGGCCCTTAGAGGATGTTGAGGACATATTTTACTTTCAAGAAGCCCAGCAGAACAGCTGCAGCTTTTCAGCACTCAATTCAACAGACATCATTTCTGATCAGTGCTCATGGCCAGTATGAGACTCTGTTTTGACAGAAGAGCTGTTTCTTTTCCTATCTAAAACTTCCTGTCTTCCTCTAAGTGTGTAACAACAATAAAGAAATCAGACAACAGGAATGAAAATAAAATACCAATGTAAAGATCACGTATTTTTAATATTTGTTTTGAACCAGCTTCTCAGCTGAATACTGGCCACACACTGCTACCTCTCCAAAACATTGTGTACTGTAAGCAATGAGGTACTGTGAAAAAAATTATAGCTGATGATGCTTTCCATATTGCACATGATGAGGTACTCTAATAACTCAAGTCTTCATTTGCTTTCTCATCAGTCTTGCTGCACTGCCACAAGGTTCCTAGAGCAGTGGAACTCTAGCGTGCCTTGATTTGCCCAGCAAGTCAGCAATATGATATGCAGCACAAAACAACGTTTGGTTTGTGCAGAAACAGTATGTTTTTCCAATTGTCAAAACATTTAAAGATCGTGTGATTCTGATTTCAAGACTGATATAGGAAACACCATTAAGCTCATACTGTTTTCTACCACTGCTGTGTTGTAGCACTAAGACTGATAAGTCTCTTCTGAGACTCAGTGAGTGTCATGTCATATTCATGGTTTTGCTCTTTCGAAACAGTACAGGAAGAAGATTTTTACATGGATAAAAAGGAGGTATAAGATAATCTAAAAGAAATACTAGTTTTGAAAACTAACTGTCTTTTTCACAACAACTATTCTTCTTCCTTCCTACCAAGTAGTACATTAACTAACACCATTCATACTGTACCTTACCTCAGAGCTGCTTGGGATTTCTGATCCTGCAGTTGAAATAGTTTCAGGTCCGTTGCATTCTTCCCCTAAGGAACATTGAAAAAGAGATTCACATAAATGCATCCCTTTTTTTAAAATATTGTTGTATCTGAAAACGATGTGGACCTTGAAGGTATGGAACTATGAACAAGTAAATGATGGAAAATAATACTCATAATATATAATATATAAAATCTTCAAGAATGGTTCTTTGGAGGGGAAAAATGCTGCAAGACACAATATACTCAGTCTGTGCTACCTTGGTGTAACCTTGCATTCACAGAAACATATTTTTACCTGTGACAGAAAAAAGTCTATTGTCATCACTTATCTTTCTTGTCTCAAATATCTGCTAGGTCTAAGAGGGTCTCACACCCAGAGCTTTGTTGCCTTGGTTATGGAAGTTCAATTACCTGTGGAAGTGTTTGCTAGAAATCAAATTACAGTGCGGTTTTTTGCTAAGGGGTCAACGATGCATAATCTCAAGATTACAAGTGCCCATGTAATGGAGATAGGACAACAGGATCAAGAATAGTAATATGAACTTAGTTACTAAGCTTCTTGTTCAAAAAACAAACAAACAAACAAACAAACAAACCCTAAAAAACCCCAGCTCCAAAACAACAATGATAAAACAAACCAAACAATAAAAACCTGCCTTAATTTCAATGACAGAAGTGAACTCCAACATGACTTTCCCACAAACACAGCCATTTCACCAAAGACAGTGTTACTAAAATGTTAATGCTAAAGGGAAAATCCTATTTAGTATCTCCATAATCTTAAACTGGATTGAGACACTGGCTGGGTTTGTGCCTCTGAACTTCCACTGTCACCAGTTTTCTCTGTAGAACAACTCTGAGCCCATAAGCTAGGTTCCTGCTCTTAGAAGCTTTTGTAAACAACCATCTCTCTACTGATTAGGCAGATCAGTCTCTTAAATCAGGCATCTAAATCACTCCACCACCAATGGAAAAGGATAAGCAGTTTTGAAAACAGCTGATCAAAATCTAGACCATGCACCTAAAAATGGTGTCTCTTTCTTTCAGGAAAGAGGATTCATTTTACTTCTTCCTCCATTAAGGAAGCATTTATACTCAGCATTGCTGAGTATAGCTTAGACTGGACAGACTTACACTGGACCACTGTCAAAACAATTACAGTTAGACTATTTCTGCCAATAAAACAAGTCTACTTTTCTTTTTGTAATCTGCAAATATATGATGTCAAAATTGCATCCAGGTAGGATATAAACTGGTTCTTCAAAAATATATAATAAGCTATTTAAGTACAGCTTGAGAGCGTTTTGTTTCCTACAGTTTTTTTTCTCTAAGTTCACTTACAGAAGATGGTCTCTGTAATTTATAACCACACACGACAGGATGAGAAACCAGGCAATGGTATGTAAAATATAAAAAATAAGTTTCTGAATGCCAAGACATTTAACACTGTTGCATGCTATTCTGTTAAAGCAAACGACACCTGGAAAATCTGTATTATTAGATACAGTCTGAACACCTGGATAAAGAACAGGAGCATCCCCACCACACTCTACTACCTGTGCTGCCTAAAGCCCTGGGAGGCAGGTGGCTACTGCAGTCTTGGCCAAAGGTAAGAGCCCAGGGCCCAGGAGCAGAAAGCCCAAACATTTTGTCACACAACTCTCCTGTTCCAGGCCAGAAACACTCTGGCACCTTATCCCTGCAGCAGGAATGTTCAATTTTCTATGCTGCTGAGGGAACTTGAACTGATTCAATGGCCTTCGTGTGGGTTTTTTTCTGGATTTTATCCTCTCTGTAGTTGTGAAAGTCTAACCTCAGAACAAATATAATTCAGAGTTCCACATTTTAAACACTTTCCCAATACCACAGCTGATTACTTATGCAACTTGTGGAAGGAAATCCTCTTGATATCTCTGTTCCACTGGAATAAACCTGAATAATTCTAGAGTAGCACAAGAGAAAGTAAAAAGAGAATGAAAAACATGTATTAACTGAAAAGTACAACATACTTAGTATGTTCACTCCTTGTAAAACACTTAATCAGATTCCTGAACATCAGCAGCACAAGCAATGCACACCCAAATCATGTAGGAAGATGTAAAGAGGCCCTATCCCAGAACTGCATCAAGCACCATGAATGGAAATGCTCAGTTAGATCTTAACCAGGACAGCTGCCAACAGATAGCCAACAACTTACTTGGAAATCACATTGCAAAAGGCTTGGCTCATTTGTGATACCAACGATTCACATTAACCAAAGTCTGATTTCCAAGAGGCTCCCAGCAGAAAAAAAAAGGATAGAGGATACAGACAAAAGGTTGGAAGGTAAAACACAGGTTCGTACGATACCTTCTGACTGTGATGGCTTGAACTTGGTGAGAATCGCAATGTCATCTTTAAAAGGAAAAAACACTTCAGTAAGAACCAGAAGTAAAATTCACTTTACCATGAGCCTATTTCATAATTCTTCTCTATCCTTTACAGTACAGCCACTATATAAAACAAAAGAATAAGCCCTGGACACCAGAGGCTGTGACCTAGACAGAAAGCATGGCACAGGCTCCTCTTGGAACACCAACATTCACCTTTTTGTCCAGGCACCTTATTCAGCAACACAAACATGAGTGCCACTTTTCCTTATCAGGAGCAGGGAGGACCATAATAGTTTCTACTAGCCAAGAAAACATTTTGAATATTCTTCATGAAATTACTGCTTCATATCTAAAGATGGGAGTAAAACAGTAATATTCTGATGAAATTCCATATTTAAGGGTATGTCCTTGTTCTTCAACACTAAACGCTCTTATGTATATAAACAGATCTAGAAATATCTATACGCCAAGAACAACGAACAAGGACACTTACTGAAGTAAGTGGCCTTTTATTATAAAATTTGTTTGTATAAATTGCAGAAACTCTTTGAAATGTTTTTTGCTCAAAATTAATTCTAGTACAACTCTGTGACTACTAAACTCACTAAATTATTTCAGAAATGTATCATTTTAGTATTCGTTCAAATCACTGGCCTTCATGGGAGTGCACATATCCTAGCTGAAAGAAATGCCTCTTTCCCAATGTAACTGGTGTCTTCAACAGCCCTACAATTCTTCATACGGCTATTTGTAACTCCTCAAACACATGTGCCTTGGCAGTGTGCATGTTACTGTAAATAAACAAGCTTCATATGGCCTATAATTCTGCAGTATAAGACAACATATGCTGTCCCAAACTACACCCAACTGCAGGGCAACCTACTTAGAAACTTTTGGTATGCCACCCCTAAGAATTACAGACCATTTCTACTTCAATTACAGACTCGAATGATCAGAACAACAGTAACCCACAACAGAAATCAACATTCAGTACTGAAGACTGGAGAATATAATCAAGATTCATCTCTTAAAATAGAAGTAGTTTACTCACAAAAAAGGTACTTTCATTACTGTAATCTTGTGATTTCTGTAACAAGCATAAAAAATGGCTTCCTGTGTAATTAAACAATTAGAAATTCTACAATAGTTTAAATTTGTTCGCAGTGCTGGAATCACTTTGTTTTTCTACATGGCAAAACTGATGAGTTAGGAAAAAGTGAAAGTACATGTGTTCAGTGCTGTTGCAAAAAAGTAATGATGGCATCATAAATCAAGACCCATAGACCCTATTTTCTGATAATAGCTGCAGCAAGGTAAGCGGCGCCACAAAATGAGCTGCATATTCTCCAGGAGAAATGCAACCTGTCACAGGTCATGTCCTGGTCACAACAGTGGTGCCTCAACTAGGCAAGTAAAAGCCCAGGACACAGACCTAACCACAGGACTTCTCACTTAAGTATTGGTGCACTTTGAAGAATGGTTTCAGCTTCCTGCACTTTGCTAGATGCAGAAGAAGCACAGTCCGGAGGATACTGGAGTCTAGCCTTCAAAACAGTATGGACGAGTCTGCCTTGCTAGGGAGAGAAGGGATTTTAGCCATACAGGTGTGGCTGGACTGTGCTACTCGTCTTCGAAAGCCAGTGAAAAAATCCTGGGCTTTTTTAATGACTAGCACAGACACAGCCACTGATGCTCTAGCCCCTTTAACTACCTAATCTACAATTTCCCTGGAAGATGACAATCCTTTTACTTCAGCATCCTCAGTAAGTCCGAGTCTGCTGGGAGATGGCAAAGAAAAAAGCTTGGCTGATGATGTTGCAGTTGAGGTACAGCTGGGCACAGTGCAGCTGGAGTGCAGATGCTGCAGTCTGGCACAGTTCAGAGCAACTCTGCATCAGAAAACAGAGAAAGAGAAGGTTTTTAAGTTTTCCTTTCTTCCAACTTCTATAACCCTGATTCCCCTGCACCAAGTACAGCTCTTGACAGATTGTTTATACCACTCAAAACATTTACATATTAGGTGCTTCTAAAATCAGGTGGCAGATGAAGAGACATTTCTAGGGATCAAAATTTTTGTTTTGCTACTAAAACTAGAAAATCATCTGCATTTGCACACCTAAGACCTCTGATAGAGCTATTCCAAAGGAAAAGCCACAGACAGGATTCTCATGCAGGTGTTGATAAACTGCACTGTTTAGCAGCAGTAAGACAGTATTACTATTGATTCTGCTATTTCAGTATTGTTTCCAAAATACTGCTTTCAATTATTTCCACAATTTTCCTTGACACAATAACAGCATCCTTTTCAGCTAACAAGCAAGGAGCTTTCAGACCACCGACACTGTTCTGCATATGTCTAACACATTGGCATACTGGTTTATACACACACCTATCCCTAGAGGGAAATTTTGATGGTCCAGGTAAAATGAAAACAAACAAATAAACCAACCAAAACCCTAAAAAATCCTGAAACTTACACTGCAGCTGTTATGAAGTAGCTACTTTGTACTATGAAGAAAATTCACGATATTCATCTTTAACATGCTATGAAAGCAAATGTTATTCCTAAATGTCTTCATCATCTTAATAAACCCCCCACCATTATATGATCACTGGCCTGGCCAACAGAAAAGAGAAATGAGTCACTCCTTCCAAGTAAGCATCATAATGACTACTGCAAGTGCTTCCGTAGCTAAGGAAAGCAGCTTTAAAATGACTTATCAACTGAACTTATTCACATACTGATCATATCCTCCAGAGCTGAGGAGTTACCATGGGAGACTGGAGATCCACCTAGCTGACTTCCGAGAAAGCAAAATAAGGTTACTACTCCAGTTGGCATTGTCTGAAGAGTAATAACTGTGCTGCTGAGCCAAGGGTGCAATCTTAAGATGACGTCTGAAGTGGTGATTCATGCACACACAGAGATGCTTCTAAAAATTTAAAACTAAATAACAATGAAAATATTCTCAGTGAATCCAAGAAAATCTATTGGGTATATTTTAAAATAATTTTATTAGACCCTTGAAAAAAAGAAGATTGCATTCAAGTATAGGCTGCTTCACTGACGTATCAATTTTCTTCAAGTGTTTTATTATTAAACAAGCACTTCCAGAGAACAGGTATTTATCAATACATCAGAAATAAAAGAAAAATAACTCCTTTGTATAGGCATAAATATTTGGAAATCTGCTCCTAACAGTAAGAAAATCTTATTTAGCATTTGGAAAAGACACAAAGTCCTAGTCCTAATCTCTAGTATAGTAACTGGGTATTTTAAATCAGAACGGGATGTTTACCCTCAGCTGCCTCCCTTTTAAAGAACCGCAAAACCACCTCCCCTTTTGATTAAAAGCCACCGGGATAGCAAAAAAGGGAATACACTAAATAAAAAGAGAAGTTGTGCAAATCTGTTTTTAGCAAAAAACCCCACAAGCATAGTGTTGTAACACAGAACTTGAATGACATTTTAATGCAATTCAGGCAACAAGCATCAGTGTATTTCATGTACCGCTACAGACAAGACTTAAAGCATGCTGTGAGTACTCAGATCTTCCAGGTACCATCGTTCTGCAGAATGACACACACAGACTGATTAACAGGTTCAAATGTAGTTAAAAAAGAAAGCCCAGACTAGGAATAGTTGGACAAAGCCAGGTATTTTTAAACTGCACAGCATTTACACGCATGCAAGTAAGGGGGACTAGAATGACAAATAAACCTCAGGAGAACAGGGTGGTAGAACCCCAGACTGCAGGATTCCGACAACTCATGAAGCACTAGGGCTGTGCTTGCTTGCCCTCAAGAGTATTTATACATTCAGGGACAGATTTCATCAGCACTCTCTGACTGCACAGGCAGACAAACAGCTCCAGCAACGGCCTTGCACATACATGAAAGTGCCACGTGCTCTCGCCTCCTTCAAGAAAGATGAAGAAGGAGGAACTGCAGGATTGTTTTTCATCACAGCTCAATGGAATCATGAGCACCTCAAGAAATGTTAGGCACAGACTTGCTTTCCTAGTGTGCCCTAGGAATATATGCCTAGAGATACACCGAACATCTCACAGCATCCATCATTTATTAGTGCATTTCTCCAGCTTCCACTGAAATCACTGATGTAAACCCTCAGGCAACAGTCTCCAATTTCTTTCTGCATTCACAATACACAAGTGTCCAAAAGTAATGGAGGGCCCAATGCACCATTCATTCTGAGCACACACATTACATTCCTAGCCTTGTATAAGAGATCTTCTATAGATGTTGTAAATGGAAACAGATACATAAACTGGGAAACTAATGATGCAAGCATAGCAATATATTTTTTTTAAAAATCACCTCGAATTTCCTGTCCTCTGGTGGTATTCCTCAGTTTCATGTTACCCAGACGTTTCAGATGGCCAATTTAATCTGTAAATTTTTGTTCCTTCTGGTCCTTTATACTCTACCTCATTCAATAGATTTTGGTTATGCTTCCAATGAAATGCATCATTGGAAATGTTGCTAGTGTATTCACCAAGTATTTAATTTTCTCACATTAAACAACATAAAAATATACCAGTATAGGAAGACATTTTATAAACAAATGCAAGATTTGCAAGATTTACGAGAATTGCAAGAATTGGCATTTTTGTCCAAATTACTTTAAAAATGATGGAATAACTTTGGAATTCCTATACTGATCCCAAAGAGAAACTATTCCTATCAATCAAGAAAATGATCAGGGCAGCGGACCATGGCTTCCATTGCTTAAAGTTTTTTTATGTAAGCACCAGTCAATTAACAGAATTGAAGTAGGCAAAGTGGTTTGAAAAACCAAGTAGCCTGAAAACCACATCTGCTAGCCATTACTTGTTGGCATGGTATATTTCTAGTACACTATAAATTGTGCATTGACTTTCTGATTTCCTACCCAACAGTTAAGGCAACTCCTTTGAATAACAAACCACAGGGCTCTTCCTAATTTAGGGCTAGTGCAGAAAATGAAAGGACAACCATTTGCATCATGAGTTCTGCCCACATGGTTTGCTGGGGTTCTGCTATCTTGCCAAAGGCCTCAAATTTCATATTTACCCTTGTGAGCCCAGTAAAGAACATGAGAATCCCTTGGGATTTCCAGTTAGAAGACTGCACTTCACGAAAGATATACTCACTTCCTAAAAAAATGTGTTTGGAACTTCAACAGGTCTACTGGTCCTCACTGAGAGCCACCAGAGAACAAAGGCATGAACACCACAGCTTTAACAGCCTTAGGTTTTGATGAAAAACACACATCTATATAGCATAATCTAAGTAAACAAATCCCAATAGACTCAGCTCCTCCTACACACAGTGTTTAATCTAACACAAAATGTTATAATTGCTACAACAAAATACACAGGGTTACACAATGTATAACCACACACACAATGTTCGATCTATAAATAATTCCCAACATGTTATTCAGCTTTAGCACATAGCAAATAACTGTAAATCCTTCCATAACTAAGTTGTAACTGCAAAAACTATCCCTAGCAATACAACACAAGAACCTTCCTTCCCCTTTCTGCATTTATATACACATGCACGTGGAAAGCTATCACCAAATACAATAAAATTACTGCTAGATAAGAAAATACAACCTGGTAATTACACTGCTCTTTGGTTCAATCCCCAGATCACAGTAAAAAACTAGTGCAAAAGTTCACTACATTATTACCTTGCCTCAACATCTGATCACGTTTTTACATTACCTATACCTTCTTGATGATATGTTTAGGTTAGATGTCTATTTGTCTCTTCCACGTGCACAGGCAACTCATTGGTCTAAAGATACTAAATATGAAGACAGGGGTATTTGGTTTCTTGGTGTTTTTGTTTGTTTGTTGTTTGGGTTTTTTTTTTTACAAATTACATGCCAACAGTTCTCAAGAACAATTTTAAAAGCACGTTTTCAGCAGCGCCCTTATATCTTATCCTAGTGTTTCCTTGTATCACAGTAATTATTAAGCCTTTGTACATAAAGATTTAAGTGTACGTCCATTTTATAATACAGTTATCAGTGTATTTCTGGTGGAAACAGCTCAGAACAGCACAGCACACCATGCAGCGCCTTAGCTGCAAACAGATGGAGAGGAAATCACTGAGAGAACATCACTCTGCCTTACACCAGAAGAGATGCTGGTGGCTTTCTTGGTGTTCATTCGGCATTCACAATCCAGAACCTCTTCCCCCCAGCTGAGTCAAACCATTCCTCCAGGAACTGTTGTTGTGGAGAGACAGCTGCAGAGCATTTTCTTTCACTTTCGGAGCAAAAAGGTGAAATTGTAGGCCCCTTGTTACAAAGAGACTAAAATGCTTTCACCAGTGATGGCAGGACCATCACTCAGTTCTGCACTTGAGGGATTTTAGAGGTCTTTTCCAACCTTAATGATTCTATGAATCCAGCTGTATTTCCCAGCTTCCCAAAATGTGGCCTGAATATCCCACATAATTGCTACTGGGTTTAAATGGCATGCAGGGGACTTAATCCCTCCTTTGCTACTCACTGAACTGCAGAGAGTGAGTTTAATCTCATATGCAGGGCTCTCACCTAAAATGAAAATGTTGTCCAAGAGCAATGTTGTTTTTTTTTTTAACTGACACAATCTTTGGAGAAAAATCCACATTTAACAGCTGCAGTGGAATGGGCTTGACGTTTTCATTTTCACGTTAAAAGCACCACAGCTACACAGTGATATGATGCAAGTAGTTGGGATGAGTTCCCAAAAGCAGGGTTTCCTGCTACAAACAGGAGTTTTCTGTTACAAAGAGGTTTAACTTCCAATAACCAACCTGTATTTACACTGTGCCCCCGCAATGACGCATGGCAGCTAGCAAAGAAATTCCACTCAGAAACCAGACCAAGAGAGTATTTTCTCCCCTGCCTTTTATATTATGAACTATGTCTAAATTTCTTTTATTTCAATACCTAGGAATAAACTTTCAAACAGCTTTCCTCTTAAAAACCCCTTTGGTTTAGCCCTGTGGGAACATGATATCCCATTCAATGTTTCCACAAATAGATCAGAAATTACTACATACATTGCGACAGTAATTAGAGACAGATGTCGTTTTGCATGGAGGCCTGTATTTTACGTTACTGGTATGAATTCTGATTAAATAAGTGAAGTATCATTTTACTAAATGACAGCAGTATCTGGCCCTGAATGCTGAGGTATTGCAAGATGCCAACACACTGGCACAAGAACCATTTGCGAGTCACGTCATCGGTTTTCCCTGATGTTTTTCCACCTTTCTCATAGGGAATACAAGCAAGATGACAACCAACCTAAGTAAGCATTTGAATTTAGATCACTTAGAGCGTTTTGAGTGCAAACCAGGCTCCTGGAAGTTTTGGAATAGAAGCCATGTGTATAAAGGCAGCATACTTCAAATCATGGCATGGAGCCAACAGCAAGCTTCCAGAAAACTGGCAGGCTTGGGATATATCCCACAACACAGCTACTGTAGCATTAACATGCTGGGGGGGAAAAAAGCGAAGGTAGACATAAATAATCCCAGCAACACATCGCAGTCTTCTTCCTCTGATACTTACATTCCAATTTTGCAAGTTCAGTTTTCTTAGACTTGTATTGTTTGTACTTCTTAGATTTGTATTATATTTGAGGTAAATGACACACACCTTCCAACAGAATGCAAAATCACACACACAAAAATGGAATTTTTTACCTCACACAGATATAATTCAGCAGGAAGTGAGAAAGCTTCCTTCAAGGTAAGTGTTTTGGCACACAGGCTCTAAACAGGCAAGTTAAACTTTCTGCTGGTGGTAGACAGCTTTGCATCCCATAACCTGCTCCCCAGCATTCAAATTTAATGAAAAGCAGTAGTAAACCAGAATTAAATACACACATACTATCCAAATACAATCAACTCTTTAAGGAAAATAAGCAGCAGATGTTTACTCTCCTGCCTTGTTCCTACTGACTTACTCAGGCCCTGCTTGTGCACATTAGACATCTAGAGCCTTAGGAGGCTTTTCCTTAAAGGCACAAAGCATATGTTTAGATCCACAGGAAGTCCTGCTTGCAGTATATGCATACTGTTAACTCTTCTAAACAATAATTTAAGAAAGGTTTTGGGGGTTTTTTAATCTTGAGAGACTTTTGGGCAACAAAGTAACATAAACTTTAAAGAGCCTACTCACTTCACCCCATATTCAATTTGTTTCTCTTTTAGAAAAGTGCTTAATTAACAAAATTGAACTGAATTAGAACCTAATTTTGTATGGAGAGTTATGTGCTACTGTATGGCAAATCCTCCTTAACCATCCTTGGACTGAAACCCCTCAAATCTCCTTATATTCACTATTTATGACTATAAAAAGCCCACAAGGCTCATGGGAAAACTGAATACTGTGGAATGAAGTTTACAAATCTGACTTCATAGAATCATTCCCTAAATGGGAATATTTCGTGTGTTCTGTAAATATTTTTTAGTCTCAAGGTACTTCAGAAGAACACCTCATGGAGAAAGCAGCTCAGTCCTAGCACTTTTCATTGCTCCCAGGCAGTGAGATGGACGATGACTCAGGTCTCTCACATCCCCTTTGGAACAGGATTGCTGGCCAAGAGGCTCTAATATCCATCTGCTCCGGTTCCTAAGAAGCCTGCCAGCTCCACTAGGCCTTCCCAGAGAGGGCAAACCTTCGTCTGACACTTGCTGCAGACGCCTGCCTCTCCAGAGCTGGACACCCCTCCTTGCTGTCAGTATAAAGAGCTTCTTTTGGATAATTTCACAGTCAATACTGCCATCATACCTCTCTGAAACAAGACTGCCAAATATTTTGAAAAACACGATTTGCCACTACTGCTTGAGGTGTTTAAAATGGCATTCTATAGGTTTTTCTAAAAGAGACAGTGTAGTCAAACTGTGAGGGAGAACAGATAACCCGAGAAGCCAAGACAGGGACTTAGCGGTTCTTTCCTGCTTTAAGATTTTCACTCCTAGGACTGATGGTAAAACATTATTCCCCAAAAATAAATTTTTCTAGGTCAGCATTTTCCTTTTTTAAAAAAAACCCTGTATAGTCTCACTCTGAAAACATCAACATGCTCTCTTACATCTGATTGTTGATTCACGTTGCCAGGTGAGGTGCTGATAAACACACACTTGCGTCACATTATTTTACAAAATCCTAATATGACCACATTAATTATAAGTTATGACATACCATACTGACATGAAGTGAAAACTGTAACTTGGCTATAGCAAAAAAGCAAGGCCCCGACACAAATCCACTGGCAGCACATCCCCTGCCGCAGGGTCTATCCGAAGCTGAAGGGTGCCAGCGCATCTGGGATGGGGCGAGGGGGAAGAAGGCTGCTCACACCTTCCGAAGTGAAGTGACCCGGTCTGCTCCGAGCCTTCTTCTAAGGGCAACCTCAGCTGCTGGGAGCCAGCGCCCGATCCCAGCTGGTGCTTCGGGGGAGGCTGAAAGTTTGCTGTCCGGCAGAAGGACCTTTTTATCTGCTGTGTCTTTTAAGATAAAAATCAAGCGGATTCTCTAGTTTTTGTTCTTGGCAGGGTGCTGATGTGAGAACCTTCATTTTCAAGGTTTATTTGGGGATTATAAAGACCTAGTCATAGTTTGATCATGCTCATGGAAAAGTGGTTTTGCTCTTCTCAAATGGAAGCCGAAGGATCAAAAGCTCGATGCGGGAGGGGTCAGGATCAGCCGGGATCAGCCCCATTTCACAGACGTCGGCCTGCAGATCCCGGGGAGGAACCAGAGTCCCCCAAGCCCCTCACACCACGCTCGCCTCCGCTGCCTCCCACCCGCGCCGCTTCCATGGGGCCCCGCGTCACCGCTGGGCAGGAAGCGCTACCGTCCCCCGGGGGGCAAGGGCGGAACAGAGCCGCGATGCCCCCTCCCCGCCTTCGCCTACCGTCCGCCGACAGCGCCATCTCGATGAGGGTCTCATTTGCTTTCCTCCCCAAGCGATTCATGGTGGCCACCTTTCCGCTGCTGCCGGGGGGCGGCTGAGGAGCGGAGCGGTGACTCAGGGCAGGGCGGCCGCCTCATGCATGCGCACTGCCCGCGGAGGCGGAGCGGTGCCGCGCACCGGGGCGGGGGAGCCGCGGGAGCGGCTTCCGAGCGGGCGCGGTCCTCAGGGCCCGAGCGGGGCTGTGCCCCCGGGCGGAAGGGCAGCAGATCGAGGGGTATCCAGGCCTGTACGGGACACCCCGCAAAACTACGCAGTGTGTCTGAGAGCAGAGTCCATATGTGTGATACGGGCTCAGCCGTCCCGCCTGTGCCCCCTCCCAAGCTGCTTGTGCATCCGCGGGAGCACAACGGACCTGGACGCTGCGCAAGCACTGCTTGCTCAGCGATATCTGAAACAGCCCTCTGTTATCAACACTGTTCTTATCACAAACCCCAAACTTAGCCCCATAAAAGCTGCTATGAAGAAATTTAACTCCTATTTCTTAAGGCTCAGCTCACAGCTGCTGTCCCTGCTCCTGGAGCTGCTACCACTGCCGTGCCTCTAACAGCCCTAGCTTCTCATCACTTCCTTCAATCATCTGAGACAGTTTTCAACAGTCTTTGTTCAGTACGTGTATTTAATATATTTTTTAGTTCGTTAATATAAGCTCAGGCCTTCTATCAAATTAACTTTTTGTATATTCATCTTTTTCTACCTGAGTAACCATTTTACGCACCAAACTGATGGAGTTTTGTTACTTAGGCAACTGTAACACAACAGTGCTTTCATGACCAATAAGAATTCATGGAATTCTTAATAAAAAGGAAATCAAGCTAGTCAGTTGAGTTGCTGGGCTTGTTTTCAGATCTATATATGCTGCCTTTATTTGTGCAGCATAACTGCTTCAAGAAGTATATTTTTAGTCAGGAGCAAGACCTAGAAATGTGTCTGGTTGCTCTCCAAAGCCTAAAATGTTTACTTGGGGTTTTAATGTCCCAGTGCAGGATGGTTGGAACAAAGAGGATGGGCTTGGTGCACCAAAAGGTGCCCTGAAACAGCTTGTGACTGCATACAGTGCACCAGGTCACAAGGCTCCATTTAAGAGCTGTACTTCCAAGCCTTTAATTCTCTCCTAGTGCTACGTATCTTGGATAAATGCTTTTATGCCCACAGAAGATGCAATTAGAGTTGCTATTCAACAAGAGCCAGAAACAGCCAGAACTGCCACGATCATTGCTCAGTCTTCCTCCTAATTACACGCTTGTTCTTCCCCACTCCACTTGGCAGCGAACCCAACCATACCTAAAGCTGCGTAAATACCTCTGCCAGAATGCCAAAGAAGATTTTACTGACCCCTGTAATTGCACAGGCTGATAGTGTGTTGAGGCACTGACTTTGTGCAAATTACACAGTGGCCTGTGGTGGGGATGGTACAGAAGGATGCTCTTCCAGAATGAGGTATCTGTGGAGGCACACAGGAGGCCATGCAATACCCAGCATTGGATTTTCTTGCATATTCAGAGTTGAACCAGCCATTGTCTGACTTCGTGGTTTCACAGTTTGCCCAAGTGTTCTAGGACCACACTTTCCAAGGGCACACACCTTTTTCCCCTCCCACCTTCCGGTTTCACTCTGAATGAGGAATGTTGATAAGGTGATGCATGACTTATGTCAGCCTGTTAAACCAAATGAACATTTTGTTGGTTTGGGGTTTTGGGGGGCTTTCAGTTCCGCAAATCACAAGCTACACATAAAGACAAAATAAAGGAAGAGATGGGGAACCACACAACGGCAGGACCATTTTATTCCTAAAATATTAATACAGTAGCCAGGTACACCATAATATTTCTGCTTTTGGAGTTCAAACACTATTTCTAATACAGTGCACACATAAACCAAAAAATAATAAAATACCGAGAAGGCTGTGGGTAAAGGTAGCAAGCATCACCAAAATTGCTAGCAGTGAATACATTTAGTATATTCAGCAGCAAAGGGTAATCCTTTGTTTGTGCTAAAGGAGAGCAGGTAGTTTTATAAGCTCCTCTTATAAAGTCTTCCTTTCCACTGATTGGCCTTTTCCAAACCATGCAACTGATTTTTAGGCCTTCATATTTAAAAAAATAAATTATTTAAACACAGAACTGGTGGGACTGGAGGACAAGATTTCAAAGATATCTCAGTGCCTATTGTTGTGTCAGGTACATGCCCCACGGCTGTTCAAAAGAAATCCTAGCTTACAACCTGAGATGCCGACTTTTAAAATTCCACTTAGAGGATTGTCTAAAACTTTTGGCACTGAAGCATCTTTGAAAATATAACCCGAGTCTTAAATCATGTGGAAAATGGAGCTTTTGTGTCTATCAGTTAGATGCTCTAAAAAAAAATTAGTTCTTTATCAGTCCTCTGGGAAGGAATCTGCTATACAGCCTTTGCATTTACCACTTGAGGACCTACCTGTAAGTCATTCAAATAACTTATGCTTTCTGGATTCCCTCTGCTATCTATGTCATATATCCATGTTTCAGTCTCAGAAGGTGTTTAATAAGTTTTATATATATATTTAGAGTTTTATTAAGTTTTCAAATCAGACTGTGAACACAAGTCAGAAATGCTGAAACATGAGTTTGGAAGAGAGACAGGAGCAAAAGGAGAAGTCGTGTCTCTCCTTCCAATCCTTCTCAGCCCGCTCTTTCTCCTCTGATGGCTGAACAACCCCATGGATGTGTTTTCTGCGTTGTGAGATTTCAGCACATGTGGACTACATCCCAGAAATTAATGTTGCTGCCTCTCGTATTTTCAGGAGTGTGCTTTGTCAACCAGTTAAAAGCTGTTGAGGATTTCTAGTTGAAGAGCTAACTTATTTATTTCCCTGTCTATCAATTAGCTCTTTAGAATATAAGTAGTAGTGTAATTTGGAAAGAAATGAATCATTTGGACACCTGTACGGCCTGATACTAAACATGCTTAGAAAGGTAAAGTGGACTTAGATGGAATTTAGGTACCCAAACCTATCGTTATAATAGCCCAAACTGCCATTCAGTTATTTTTTTAGGTTTGGTGGGAGTTTTTTTGCTTGTTTGTGGGTATATTTTTTGTTTGTTTGGGGGTTTTTTGTTGGGTTTTTTGTTGTTGTGTTTTGGGAGTGTGGTGTGGCATGGTGTGGTTTTTTTTAATGCACAAGGAGCACAGTTTCTGTATCCTAGGTGTGTTGGTTTTGCACAGTCTGGCTTTTGGTAGCAGGGGGGCCACAGAGGTGGCTTCTGTGAGAAGCTGCCAGAAGCTTCTACCATGTCTGGCAGAGCCAATCTCTGATGGCTCTGAAGATGGACATGCTGCTGGCCAAAACTGGGCCAATGAGAGAGGCTGGTATCGCCTCTGTGATAACATATTTAAGAAGAAAATCAAAACAAAATGGGACACGTGCAATTTTTTTCCTAGCCAGAGAAGGGGAGGAGGTGAGAACATGTGAGGGAAACAACATAGAGACACCAAGGTCAGTGGAGAACGAGGGGGAGGAGGTGCTCCAGGCACAGGAGCTGAGATTCCTCTGCAGGCCATGGTGATGACCATGGTGAAGCAGCTGTGCCCCTGCAGCCCATGGGGATCCACGGGGGATGCAGAGATCCACCCGCAGCCCGTGGGGGAGGTGCCGATGCTGGAGCGGGTGGACGCCTGGAGGAGGCTGTGGTCCAGTGGGAGACCCGGTGGAGAGAGAGGGCCCCTGCTTCCAGGCTGGAGCAGCCTGTCCTTGGAGGATTGCCCGTGGGAGGAACTTATGTTGCAGCAGTTTGGGAGGACTGTTTGCCTGTGGGAGGGGCTCATGTTGCAGCAGTTTTGCTGCTTGTGACATTGGAGACACGTTGGAGAAGTTCACAGAGAACTGTCTTCTGTAGGAGGGACCCCAGGGCCTCGCAGGGGAAGGACTCCTCTCCCTGAGCAGTGGAAGAAGATGTTGGGCGACGAAGTGACCCGAAAACCCCCACACCCTGTCCCCTGTACTGTCTGTGGGAAGGAGGGAGGGGCTGGGGGGAAAAAGGTGATTTAAGGGCTTATTTTACCTTCTCATTATCCTCCTCTGATTTTGTTAGTAATAAATTCACTTTGTACCTCTAAGTTGAGTCTGTTTTGCTCTTGGAGTGTTTCTCGCGGTTCTTATCTCACTCATGAACCCGTAGTTAAATTTTTTTCTCTCCTCTGCCCAGCAGTGGCAGGGGAGGGCAAGTGAGTGACTTTCCTGAGTGCCTGGCATTTGGCCAGTGTCAAACCAAGACAGTTTTTTGTGAGAGGTAGGGGGATCTATGCCTGCATGCCCCACCAAAATACTGTCATGATTTGACATTGGCCAAATGCCAGGCACCCACAAAAGTTGCTCACTCGCCCTCCATCTNTTTGGCCAGTGTCAAACCAAGACAGTTTTTTGTGAGATGTAGGGGGATCTATGCCTGCATGCTCCACCAAAATACTGTCATGATTTGACACTGGCCAAATGCCAGGCACCCACAAAAGTTGCTCACTCGCCCTCCATCTTCTCTAATTGTCCCAGCCTTGGCCAGCAGCATGTCCATCTTCAGAGCCATCAGGGATTGGCCCTGCCGGACATGGTGGAAGCTTCTGGCAGCTTCTCACAGAAGCCATGTTTGTGCACCCCCCTGCTACGAAAAACCAGGCCATACAAAACCCACACACCTAGGCAATAACATCTGTTAAAGTTTCAACACATGTCTGAAGTGTGGGAGATCACCGGACAGCTACTGCGAGCGAAGGGTATCAGTCTCTGCTGATGTCAGGCTGCCACACCAGCCAGCGGGCTGCCGTAGGTGTGGGGAGGGAGCGACCAACTAGGCAGGAGACAGGGATGGATGAGGTACTGTGTGCTCGCCTGTGGAGGTTGCCGGGGCAAAGAAAAGAATGTAATAGCCACTGTCGAAAGAGAAAGCCCAAGGGAGATCGCAGCTTGTCAGTGTTTCAGCCTGTGCGCCACAAACTCTTCCTGCACATTACTCAGTGGCTGTTTGAGATCTGACTCTTTCTTCTCGCTACATGCAGTTCCGCAGGGAAACCCAGCTGCTTGAACACCGTGGTCAGGGGCTCAGAAATACAAGCAAGGCTTGCTAATGGGCATGTGAATTTGTGTATAGAGAGACAGCTGATTCTTTGTGCCTGCTACCGTACAGCCCTAAAGCCATCAGGAAACGGAAAGGGAGTGTCATAAAGAGCTGTGGTGAGAAGCGGCAGAGTGCTAACACTCTCAAAGGAAGTAAAAAGTTTTACAAAGTATGCAAAAGTTCATCATTAGTCACTGCATTTTTTTGCTACGTTATCACTTTTCAGTCAGCTGGAATTGCAGAATGCAGTGCAGACAGCCATAAACACCTATGGTGTCTAAACAAACAGATGACTTTACAGATACGTGTTTTTCTTGGCCAGAGTTACTACACATTGACAATAGCAGAACTAAGACCAAGTACTCGATTTGCACTGTCCCCAGGGCAAGGAAAGTGCACGGGCGTGGTCCCAGCCCAGCCGTGCTGACCGCGGGAGGAGCAAAGGCTGAGACGCGGGCATCGCTCTGCGCTCTCTGCGTGAGCAGCAGCGGCTCGGAGGGAACTGCTGGAGATCAAGGAAACCCTAACGGCAGCCTGGATCCCCTTTCGGAAACAGACAGACATTTAAGTTCTGTAATCTCGCAGTTACACTCCCTTAACTGGATTGCCCGATGTACAGCTGCCATCAAAGCCTTCTTAAAGCGATAATTCAAAGAAACCACAACGCCCTCCTCTCCCCCAAAAACCACCAACCGGAAAAAACCCCCTCATACCCCCCGCAAAAAAAACCCCAAAAAACTCAAACCAAAAAACCGAAACCAAACAACCCTCCCAAAAAACCCCACAACCTAAAACCAAACCAAAACAAAAAAACCCACCACCAAAACAACAACAACCAAAACAAAAAATACCCACCCCTAAACCAAAAACAAACCACCCCCCCAAGCCCTCAAAAACCCCAAAAACAAACAAACAAAAAAACCACCAACCTTACAAGAAAAAATTTGATGTGTTTTGGGAGGTCGAGAGAATTAATCTCTTTCTTGCTGGTAGAGAGATTCTTAAGGATGGTTGAATATGTACAAAGTCTGTTCACTAACAAAGTGTGGGGCTCGATACTTCGCTCTCGTCATGTCGCCATGGACGTAGTTCCATTGATTTTGCTAAACTGCTCCTAAACAACATGAGTGAAGTTCAGTGTTTAATTGTGATGGGTTGTGCACTCATAGGTACACTCACAGAACGGCTTACCCAGTAGGGTGGGGTTTACCTTGGGAAAAGGCTACTCCATCAGTTCTGGCACTTTAATGATAATGTTAAGATAAGAAATTGCATCATCTTAGAAAATTTTTGTGTCCTGGTGAAATCAGCAATATTTTTGCTTGTCCTTTTATGGTCAAATTGGTTTCTCAGGGTTTAGTGCCCTCTGGTGGTGATAGTCTTTTCTCCTGTGACAATAGAGATGCTGACACCTCATGCTTAACTTTGGTTTTTGTCTATTGCTTGTTGATTATCCCAACGTGATAAATAGATAAAATAAAGTCAAATTACATTATTTTTTAACACGGAGGATTGTAGAGTGAGTAAATGAGTCCAATATGTGAAAATCAAAGCACTGAAATGATGCAGGGAGCTCAGTAGCTCTAGCAAAAATATTAACAAAATCAGTTGAGTTCAGTGTGCGGTAATCACCTTGGACAGTAAAAGCAGAACTGAATGATAAAGATTCTGTAAAAGTACAAGAGAACAAAAAAACCTGCAGTTACATATGAGATACACACAAAGATTCTGTCATCACAAGTAAATTCTTGTTAACCGCAATTTCTTGTGCACAGCTTTTAATGATTTGTACATCTCTCATAAATGCCCATTTTAAACTGTCCTTGATTACATATTTTATTACAAAGTGTATTTAATGATATCAAGAGATCAGCTTTTTTGTAAAAAATTCTAGGAAAAGGTAAACTCCTCAGTATGCATATTAGTAAGTGACTTTTTGCAATATTCAAGCACAACTTATGTAGCTGGCAGGCTGGTGATAATAATAGAAATAATGGTAAAAGTGATTGTCTGTTCATAAGGACAGTATTGAATGACCTTGTTCTTCTCTACTGTTTACAACATTCTCTGTGAGAAGATGATAGTTATAGCAATAGTTATAATATGAGCTTTAATAAAATATTTCACATTTACTGTTATAAATGACTGTTAAATTCTGTATATTTGATAGACCTATATTTGGTTTTCAAAGCTTCCATTCATTGCAGTGCACATATATAGCACTCCTATAAACAACATAGAAGAAGGAAGCATCCTTTCCATGTTGGCTTCTTGGATATAAAATTATCAAGCTACATATCTTTTTTGAGCTCATTTGCTTGAGTAGACTGCAGTTTAGCTCCAGCGCCTTGGCTGAAGGTTTTAATCGTTTACAACCTCATGTAGCTTCCAATTTTGACCTTTTTGCCATCAGTCCCATTCTCTTTGTCTCATGCAAAAGCAGAGAGATGAAGCTGCAAAGGCCTCTATCTTACAGAGTGGTCTGGGCATAGGTTTACAGGTAGCACTTCTAACCAGAAATTAGTGAAGATAGATGGGCCAGGAAAAAAAAAAGAGCAATTTTCTATGGAGTGTAGAGACAAGGAGAAAAATAGTATTTCTAAGAGCAAGCAAGATGAAGGTGTATAGGGGTGTTTGTCTCAGGGAAGCCTGTGGGATGGTCATAGGGAAAAAGGAAGGTGACTAGGATGTTTCTGCAATAACCAACCCTACCCAAACATACAGGTTTTCCCAGATTCCTGGGGCTGTGCACTGGCTGATACCATCTCCCAACACAGCTGCGTGCTTCAAGGGGCTGTTGTCTGGCCTGTGCTGGCCTGTACCCCAGTGGATGTCGAAACGCTGATATATGCTGGAAGGCAGCATAGGAGGTAAATTAAATAGTGGATGATGTCAGCCTTGATCCAGTACTACTTAATACGGTCTTGTTTCTAGTTCTAATAAAACTGAGGAGTGGCAGCTCTTGGTTGCTGCAGCCCTTCAGTTTCCTTCTCATTTTCACAATTTCTCCATGCAAGTGTGTGAGGTACAGTGACTGTATGGTTTCCAGCCTTTCCCCAGCCCCTAGCCATAGTTGATCCCTATCTCAGATCCTGTCTGAGTAATGCAGCACTTATTTCCCCACCCAGGGGAACCCTTATGCAGAGTTGTCAGGGCTGCCCCAGCTGGCCTGTCCATTCTGTACACAGCTCAGCCTGGGCATACAGATCAGTTGTGTGAGCTCTGCAAACATGAGAGGCATCCAGGAGCAGCAGGAGCCATGAAACACAGGCACCCTCAGCCACATCAAACAGAATTGTAAGTATTGAGCAAAAAGTAAGGTGACAAATTAAAAAAAAAAAATCTAAAAATCAGTACTTTAAGATCAGAAGTATGAATAGTAGGATAAAATCAATATAATCTAATAATTTATGTACACATTCTAAACAGAAAAAAGCAGAGTCTGGGAGGAACAGAGTGAAAAATAATAGAATCAATAAATAAGAAAAATGTAATATTAAAGTAAAATATTCATTGGCTGGGAAATACATTTACAGTTTCAGGGAAATACCTAAAAGCCCTCAAAATGCAAGGAGATTCATCTCCTTTCAAAGAGGCCTACCAGTGCCATCAATAAAATTTGTTTTTTTGCTCTTTACCTCTCACTTCAGGTAGGAAAGCCAAAGTGTAACACAGATAGGCCAGCACATAATTCTGTCATGTCTGTAGAGCCAATTTGCTGTTTGAACATTTTTTCAGTGGCTACCTCTCAGAATCTTAATTCTCCTTTCCTGTCATTTGGCTGAATACATTACAGGAGCTATGTATCTCTAATAAAAGTCAAATCTCTTTTCTTGAGATCATTGCTACTGTCCATAATACAGTTCTTCTCATGAACTGTAAATTGTATTGTTTAGCAGAAGACAAAGTAGCTGGGCCTTCTTACTGTTCCCTCTTGGATATCCATTCAAGTGCGTAATATATGAGGAAGAGTCTCATTTGTCATTTCTTGTTTCTCTCATTTTAAAAGTTCTAATGTTTTCAGTTTCTACAGTTCAAATGTGAAAAAAGGCAAAAAGGTACCATGGTAGTTACTAATTGGATAATTTCTGAAATTCTGAAATCCTCAAGTCTTACTGTGCTAATTGTTGAAGACTTTTCCTGATTGCTGAATTCATTACTTATGCTATACTTTTGGATGGTTTCCTTTGGGTTATATCTTTAGGTAGGTCAGTCTGCTAAAATAGCTGGTATTGGTGTACCTGTCAAATGCTTGAGATTACTGGCCTTATCCTTATCTTCAAACATAAAAGATGAAGACAGGTACTTGTTGATAGCCCAATGTATTGTAAAGGAGAGAAAGTGATATTTGTGTAATCTGGTACACAAACTGTGGTACTGCAAGTACGTTAGTAAGTCTATTATTTAAGAGCTCCTGTTGGTTTTTTTCCTAAGGTAGGCCTATAAGTCTAGAATAACCTTTCATTTTCTTGGATCAAACCTCATTTTTCTCAGTGTTCTCCAGCACAATCATATACAGCTTCCCAGAGACATAGTCTGGGCTTCACAGTTTTAAACTGTGCATGGATCAAGAAATGAGCTAGTATAAAACAGACTGTACTTTTTGGCTGGGCTTTTAAAACCAGTCAATTGCACAAGGAGTCAGTGATCATATTTTACTTCATGTTCTTCTATGCGTTACTGAAGAAGCTACAGTATCAAGATTTGCTAGTGTAGTGGGCTGATTCTGGCTCTGAATTCACTCACACCCTGCCCCATCTGTTCCAAAGGGTGCGTTAGAGGAGTCAATGTGACATTACACCGGCTTTCCTGAACCATTCCTACATTAATTAAGGCAAATGATGCTACTTCATTTTATAGTTCAAAGCACATCTGCATGTTTTGATAAAAGTCTTGAATTATTTGAATATTCAAGGCCATTTACCTTTTGATTTCCAAGTGATCGTTGGAAATAGAAGCAAAGCCTTGTGTCTCTTACTGTCTTTAAGTACAATAGTTCTTAGCCCATTTTTACCTGATGTTCCCCTAAAACTTGTCTGACTCAAGTTAATGGAGTAGGCTTATTTAATCTCTTCGCTAAAACTTCTGAGGAAAAGTTTCATAAAAATTGACCTTTCAGTAATAAGTCTGTGGCTTCTGATGTGATTTAATTTTCCTGAGTCTGGCACATTGAGAACTAAAATGGAATGACATTTTTTAGAAGTGTCAGTAATCAGTGCTGTTATCAATCATTAGCCAGCAAGGCACCACCTGCATCAGCTAACTTTGCCTTGGCCTGCCTAATTTTGCCTTTTTTTCTTCATTTCCTTTGTACTTTCACAAAGTAATGAAGTTCTTAAGCTTCATCCCTCCATTTCTATTTCTAAAATTGATATCCTCCCCACACATTTCCCGTCATGCTCAAATGAAAGCTGAAACCGGCAGAGCATTTCTTTTTTACCTTGTTTTTATGAACATTCATGTTACTTTAAAATAATATTTCTGACTCTGTTTTAGTATCTCCATACTACAGCCCTTAATAAATGCTAATGGTCTGTGAGTCCATCGTTGTTTTTCTATCTGCATGCCCCAGAACTTATGTTTAAAATCTTTTATTCTTCTTCTGCTGTACTGCTTTTTGCAGACATCTGATAAGCTTTGTTCTGAATTAATTTTCAAGATCCTGCTTTGCTGCTAGATTGGGGCTTGTATTCTCTAATACAGTGCAACTGCATATGGTTTCAGGGTCAACAGCAGTTGCAGCACGTGCTTTAATCAATCTTTCTTAACACTGATCCTTTTAGCGGTCTTGTCAGACAGTGGAGAATTGATTATTAGTATTGTTTTACTGTGGTACATCTTACTAAATCATGCAAGAGAGTTTTCTCCTCCAAAGACCAGCAACTTTAATACAGTCCTTTCCTGAAGCATGGTTAGTGTCCTGTGCTGCTTCATGGGCACTTTTTTTACATTTTAAGAATCCCATTTCACATGTCTCCTGTATTCTTCCACTAATTTTTTTCTTGTTGGTGTCATTCACTGTTTTTAGAGCTTGGAATTTTGTAATTCTTTCTATTGCTTTTCTCTCACAAGAAACTCTTGACACACAGTTATGTTCCTCACTGTGATAATGTGGTGTATCAAGTGCAGTGACCATGACTACATGCTGTATGAGCAGCTGGATTTGAAACCTTACCTGTGTGGATTCCTAACACTGACTGGTTTTAAAGCAGATGAAAAACCAGGCCCAGATAGTGATAGGATAAGCATTGTCATCAACTACTCTTCCAGAACAGTTCCCCGTGTCAATACTCATAATTAATTTGATTGAAACAATCCAGTGATTATCTGTCAATTCAAGTTTCAGTGATAATTACACTATACACCTCAGCAGTTGCTTACCTAGCAGGCAAGGACTATGTCAGGAAATAGGGCCTGGGGTGAGTTGTATTAAAAATGTACAGAGACTGTCCTCAATTTTATTACGTGTTGTGAACTTGGCCAAGTGAGCTTGGCTTTGTGCAATAAATTATTTCCAGTGATACATTTCAAGATGCTATCAATTTGCCAGTGAAATAAGTTGGTTCAGCAGGGTGTAGCCATATCTGAGCCAAATCCAAACAAATGGCTTGGCTAGGGCCCTGTTTTGCTGTTTCAAAATGCAAAATAACCAGCAGGAACCACGAAGAGGAAGGGGATCACAATTGCTTTAATGTTACAGTCCATAATAGCAATGTATTTAACTCCTGTCAGAGTAACCTGACCTTAACTTAGTTTTTCTTTCCTACCTACATTTGTACCTTTTTATCCTAAAACCTGAACTACCTCATGTACAATTTAATGTCACCCAGATGTAAAAACCTAACCTATTCTCCTGCTAATTCTTTTCTAATTTTTCACTCTTGTGAATTCAAAAGGCACTGCTTTGATGTGGTCTAGTCAGCCTTGGTCTTTGGCAGCTTTGCTTCTAGACTACCTTCCAGCTGTCCTGCTGTGTTGTCGACATGACCAGAAGTAAGACTTTTGTTCTGATGGCAAGAGGCTTATATAAAAATATCTTCCAGTACAGAGCCTGAAAGAGACTTAGATACCAGAGCTGGCAGGGTAGTGATTCTTATATGTGATGGCCACATTCAGTAGCTAGGATTTGTTAGACATCTGTGTATTTTAGGATTAGGATCTAAAATACACATTTAGTTGTTGAAAGTTGGAACAAGGAAAAGGGACAGGAAAGACAGACCACAGAACAAGATATTAATCCAAAAGTTTCCTTTAGCTGAGACTTTTTTTTCTTAATATTTCAGAATGAAAATGTTTTCCTCTCTGTATGTAAAAATATGATCTGAGAAAAACAAGTTCTGTCTCTACTTTCCTTCACAATTTACAGCTTTCATTGTGTTAGTTTCCTGTTACAGTCTCACATTTCGACGTAGAGTGAAATTATCTATAATCTGAATAATAATTCATGTAGGTTTGCTACCATGTCATGTACAGTGTTTTATGCCAGTGACTCCTGAACTTTTTTTTACCAAGGATTCCTCTGGCACATAACTTCCCAGAGCCTTCTTCACCGCTGTTCTCCTCATCCCACTGGTGTTGCCTAGCTTTTCTTACCCACTCTCAGATCCCTTCCCTTTCCACTTGATCCTGATATCACCCTTACTTCCTTTCCTTTCCTAATGGGCCTTCCCTCCTACCCTTATGTTTGTTTATCATTTTCTTCTCTGCCAGCTCAGAATATATTTTCCTCTTCTTGGAATTTCAGTGCTTTTCCCTTAAGAAGGAGGTGAGGGTATGGTAACAGTAAAGGGTTTTTCCTGCTTCTGGCCTTCTGTTTTTTCTGCAGAGCCACATATTCTGCCTTTTCCATCCCAGCAAGACTAGATTTCCTGCTTGCTGAAACTGAGATTGATGGTTCAGGGGATAGGTGCTGTCACAGCAGTCTCCTGGTGTCCAGCATTTACCCCTGGGGAGCAGAAAGTAATTTATGTCACCTTTGAATGCATCCCTGTCTCTTTGTCTGCAAGTATTTGAAATTTAACATTTGAATATATAAAATGTTTTAGCATCAGACTGCTGTGGGTTGTTGCTGATCCTGTCATCCTTTGGTCCCAGCATGTTCTCTTTGGAAGTATTATGATATCATTCAGAGGGAAAAAATATTTATCCATTTGAATCTAATGGTGGTGTAAATTTTATGGACCTAATCCTAAAATGTTCAGTTTTCCCATTTTCAGACAAAATTTGCACTGAAGTTAATGGCTCAAGATTTTTTATTACTGTTATAATTCCATTGAAAAAGAGCAAAAGCTTGTCAGAAGCATTCATTTTTGGATAGCAATGCATTTCTTTCTTAGATGAGGAGAATCAACTGGCAAACAAATATAATTGAGAAGATTTTTAGGCATTACAGGCATTACACAATGAATAGAGATGCTTTTCTGTAAGGGTTTGATGTGATAAGTTAGAAATAAATTTCATTTCTTTTAAATTAGCTTCTGACATTCCCAGAGGTTTTGTCTTGGGTTTAGAAAGCAGACAGAAGAATACTGTCCCCAGAAGAAGATGCTATCCTATGTGATTTCTTTCTTCTTTGCTTGCAATCAGTCATTCTTTCAGTGGTGCTCATCTTACGTGCAGCTCCTTGGCTGCAGGATATTTCGTGCCTTATGATACCCATGGCTGTAGCTCACCATCAAATGTTCATCCAATTTACTAGGTTCAGTCATCTGTGGGTAGGGTCTGGAACATGGTATTTTGATTTGATTTAATGTGAAGAAGTGTGTTCTTCCTTTCCTCCATTGTTAAAGGCTTTCCAAGAAGTATCCGTGCCTTGTTTCTGGCTCTCCCAGCACACAGCAGTGTGGAAGGGATGGAGTTGCACAGCAGTACCTCATGGAGCTCCCTTGAATTGCTCCTCCCGGACACAAACTAGTTAGAAAGATGCACAAAGGTCTCATTTGGGGGACATCCAGCAATATTTTGTGTGTGTGTTTTATCCACCATTTAGACATTCACTGTCGCCGTTGGGGCGGCCGCGACACAATGTAGACCATGCCTCGGACAAGGGCAAAAAGCCGTTTATTCAAAGAGACAGTGTCTTTTATACACTTTTGTGTGTTATCATTCATGTTACACATTCATTGGCTGCTAAATGACTACAATAGACTCATTGGCTATTATTTAACTACAATATACCACCATTGGCTAGCTATAACCTAAGCCTACAGGCAGTCAGGAAGACAGGAGGTGCAGATATGTTGCTGTTCTCTCCTTCTATTGTTTATGCTTCGTGCTTCTGCTAATCTTACAATTCCCATGGGTAAAACTGAATTCTCAGGGATACACTGTGATTGTGCCTAAGTTGAGATCTGGGAAGGTTTCAGACCAGCAGTCTGTTCCCACAGTTCACAGTCACTGGCTTTTTTGGATTCAGACATGGAATAACAGATGTATCATTCAAACTGAGAGCCCAACGTTATTTTCAAGAGCTAATGTGAATCGTTTGAAGTTGATCCTTTTAGTAAGAAGTTTGCTATTCTTGAGACTTTTTGTTCTATAAAGATGATTGCTTCTATTCTGACCAAAACAAGAGAGAATTGGCACAAGGTTAATTATGTAAGGCAATGACAAGGATATTAACCTGGCAACAGAGAAATGCCAGATCAGCAGAAATGATGAGTGAGAGCTGTTGGTGGAGAATCTCTCCTACCCCATGGAATCTCTTGCTATTAAACATTTTTTGTTCTACAGACTTGTTGACAATAAAGATTAAGGAAAGCAACTCTAATCCACTAGTTTGGGCATTCTTCTGGCATCTTAGAAAACCAACTGAACTGTGTTTTTCAGCCCCACAGGCATAAAGGTTTCTGTTAGAACGGCAGGAGTGAATTATGGATGACTACAACACTCTACAGAAAATTACATTAGCATATGTAACACAGAGAGGGTTAAGTATAATTACAGTAGCTGTACACAGCAAAGTGTGGATGAGTCAAAAAACACTGAGACAAATGCTATTCCTGCTGAATAACCTTTGTGTACTTGGAGAAAGAGATTGCAGTCTTCCTTTGGTTTGTATAAGCTGAATATTTGCCTGGCATACTTTTTTGCCAAAGCCCAGTATGTAGCACAGATGTGGGGTTAATGTTCAATTCACATTAAGCCACAGATGAAATCTAGGATTCAACAATTCAGATTTTATATGCCCTGAAATGCTTACAGACTGAATAAAAACTCTTTGCTTCCTTCACATAGTAATATATTAGGTTCTCAGTTGTTGCAGGTTGGAATAGTAGAGATGATCAACGAGGTTGCCACAACTACATGTTTGTCAGGGAAATAGGGAGTGGAAAATAAACACATGAGAACAGGGAATTTTTGGAACCATAGTAGAAGAGTATCTTAGTGCCGTTCTCAGTCTGGAATATGTATAGCTGCTGCCCTACCAGAAGAGAGAGTTTCATCTGAATTGAAGTAACTCGGACTTTTGGAGGCTTTTATTTAGGACATATTCAAGTCCTTCTAAAAAATCTTCAGCTTTTAGTTTAAGCTTCAGGTAAGTTAATTGCAAGCACCTCTGAGTACATAATGTCACTCCATTACCTGTTTCTTGGTGTAACAGGAATATTCACCAACACTTTCTTTGGAAAGGGAAAGCCATTTTGTCAGCAGTAATAAAACTTTTGACTACTGACTACATCTAAATGAGAGACTTAGGGCTTATGGCAATTATCAAATGCTGCTGCTGATGTAATCCTGTAAAACTTGATGTACATTTGCTTTTCTAAAATTTCTCTTTATCAGCATATTAAAGGAAGCTGATGTCTGTACATAGCTCTACAAATGCTCTAGTGTCCGGCTCAGTTTATTAAATGTATGGTCTTTCCTGTCTCCATTGTCCTAGTCTCTCTGTTTTTCTCAGCAAAAAATAGATTCAATCTTATCAGTGCTTAACCTTGTGTTTTGTTACTTGTTAGCTAGCCTTGTGTTTTGTATTTTAGTACCAAGACTACCTCTTAGATTGCATAACTACCTGACTGTAATTCACCCATTCCTTTGCCAGAATGCTTCTATTGTTTCTACATCCTGCTTATACAAGAATGTTCACTGGTTTCTTTGCCCTGGAAGAAGGTTATTCATGAGTTTAAAGGTGATAGAAATCTTCCTTTTCATCTTTCCTTCTCTCCTCACCTCACAGCCACTGTGATAGATTAGTGGAGTGATTCTGTGAATATCAAGTGTAGAAGTTGTGGGGTTCAGCCCTAGTGCTTCCTTCTCAGAATAATCCAGCTGTACACAGTAATCTTGCTGAAATTAATTGCTTACTGGCGCGAGAGCTGTGTGCCGTGCAGGCCTCTAGGTTCTGTCACAGCACTACAGTTACTATTCATTCTATAAATGAATCTGCTGTATTGTTTTAACAATGGAAACTAAATGCATCATGTTAAAATCAAATCAATGCCATCCGGATCAGTCACCAGGGGTCTCTTGATCCCTTTCTATCACGGCTTTTGTTATTCAGACATTCCCTACAAGCTGTCAAATGGTCCTACTCAATAACAACCAATAAAGTAAGCACCCCTTAAAAATTTCCCCAGGGAATCTTTTTAAATTGAACAGGGAGTAATATATCTTGTAGTGTCAATAATGCTGAAAATGTTAATTTGGTTGATTCTACTATGTGCCTTCTCAAGTGATATTCCAAATGCTGTTCTGAGAAGATGACTGCTACTTGAATTCACTCTGTTGCTCTCTGCCTGCAGCACCAGTTTCAAATCTGGGGCAAGGGCTAGCTGAAATACCCTGTATAAAAAAAGAGCGTTCTGGTGATCTGATTGCTTTCTCAACCTTTTAAATCTAACAGCTGATAGTGATTCTCCTAAATTAAAATCAGATGGCAAGGATGAATGTGCTGATAAGATGTTCTCAGATGGCTGATTGAGTCCCTACACACAGCAGAAATTGTCCATCTGCTGAGCATAGCATGAGTCTGATTTATTGTACTATGCAAAGCTGGTTTAACACTGGTATCAATAATGTAATTTTCTTTATTATATATACTGGGTAGAAAAGGATTTTACGATGCAAATTCAGTCTATTAAAGGCTTTTCTGTGAATAAATTATACTAGATGGTCTTTTAATTCTTGTTAGCACAGATTTTTTTTTCACAGACGTCATTTTTGGGCATTAGACAATTTTTTTTCTCCTGCTGTTGTGAAAGAAGAACTGCAAGTACTGACATTAAACATTTTGGGAAATTTGCTCTTCTTTTTATAATAAGGGAAAGCAGTCCTGCCAAAATTCAAAACTTCCGGTGACTTAAGTATTTGTTTTACTGTATTATTTCTTAAGTGCTTGATATCACCCTAAATAAACTAACTAAGGGACTGTTTCTAAAGTCTCAATTGCATTTTTATACCCTATGCTTTTATTTATTGTTTTTTTAAAAAAATTATATCTGCAGTGGAAACAAACTGACAGCTTTATGTGTGACTACTAAAATGTGTTTTCAATATAAATTTGTGGATGAGGTAACAAATGCTAAAAACTTCTGATTATCCCGCCAACCCCGTTGGGATGAGCAGAATTAGGGGAAAAAAAAACCCCAGTGAAACTGGTGAGTTCACTTTAATAACTAAAACAAAGTAAAACATAATGTATAATATAATGATAATACTAGTAAAAATTGTGATTAAAGGGAGTTGGGGGAGAGAGAGTTAAAACCCAAGAAAGACAAGTGATGCACTATAGCATTACTCACCACCTGATCGATGCCAAACCCATCCCCCAACCACAATCAGCGCCACTTACAGGTAACTCCTTTAGGTAACTACCTTTACAGGTAACAGTTTATACAGTGGGCATGGTGTGAAATATCCGCTTGGCCAGTTCGGGTCGCCTGTCCTGGCCATGCTCCCTCCCTCCTGGCCGCTTGTGAAGAGGTGAGATGCTGACAAGTCTTTGGCCGGCATTAAGCCCTACTTAGCAACAATCAGAACATCAGTGTGTTATTATCATTACCCTCATACTGAATCCAAAACACAGCCCTCTACAGCTACTAGGAAGAAAATTAAGTCTATCCCAGCCGAAACCAGCACAATATATAAAGCGAAATCACCGAAAGCGCCTCGGCGAGTTTACTGCTGTTTGACGGCGCGTGAGCCGCGGTGAGGGCCGAGCCGGCAGGGGGCGCTGTCAGCCCGCGCGCCGCGGCGGGAAGGGCCTCGCGCTGAGGCTGCGGGAGCGCTGCGCCGCCCGTGGGACACCGTGAGGGCGGCGTGCCGGTGGGCACGGTTCGGCCTGGGACACCGTGAGGGCGGCGTGCCGGTGGGCACGGTTCGGCCTGGGACACCGTGAGGGCGGCGTGCCTGTGGGGCACGGTTCTGCCGGGGACACCGTGAGGGCGGCGTGCCTGTGGGGCACGGTTCTGCCGGGGACGCCGTGAGGGCGGCGTGCCTGTGGAGCACGGTCCCTGAGACACTGTGAGGGGGCTGTTCCTGTGGGACACCGTCCATGGGACACTATGGCGGGGGGCATTCCCATGGGACACGGCCGGCTCGGGCTGCCACTGAAACGGAGTCCTTCAGCTTGGAAAGTCCTCTGAAAGCAGCCAGTTCAGCCATTAGCCCAGTAAATACCTCCAGAGTTGGTGACTCCGCTGCTTCCCTGGATAGCCTGTACCAGTTGCTTCACAACGGTTTCTGAGAAATTTTTTTCCTAATTAAATACCCTTTGTAGGGTAAAACTAAACACTCCTTTTTGGTTTATATATTTTAAAGGCTTGAGGTGGTTCAAGGATGATGAGTAATTCTAATTCTAATAGAAACCCTCTAATCTTGTCACATTTCTCAGATGAGAAGGGAGATGGTTCTACCCAAGGAGTGAACACTGAGCATTCTTTATGGAGCAGGTGCTGTTTCCAGGAGAGCTGTGAGCAGTGCTGCCGGTGGCCTTGGTTACTTATACTTGCACCAGGGAATGCCAGTGCCTTGGCTGTGAGATGGGATTGCCTTGTGGTTAGTGTTATAATAAACAGCCCTCCTGAGAGGGACTTGGGGGTGCTGGTGGATGAGAGGCTGAACATGACCACCTATCTGACCTTGCAGCCCCAAAAGCCAAGCCGTGTCCTGGGCTGCGTCCAAAGCAGTGTGGGCAGCAGGGTGAGGGAGGAGATTCTCCTCATCTGCCCAGCTCTTGTGATACCCAACTTGGAATGCTGCATCCAGCTCTGGAATGAGGTTCATAAGACTTGAAACTTAAAGCTTCTTTTGTTTAAGTAAATATAAAAATAAGTAAAACATATGAAGGCTTCCTTTTCAAATACTTTATGGCCAGGAATGCAGGCTTACATCACTGGTTCCAGCTGTCTGCTGTTACTGCAGGTTTGTTTCATCATCTCTTTTCCAATGTTGTAGTGATTGCTACATGCTGGCAGAAATCTTTTAGATGTGTGGCAAAAGCAGAAAGAGGGAAAAAATTCTAGAGGACTATCCTTGGCAACAAAGTTCCATACATAGCAAAGGAGAGGTTTAAGTTTCTGCTCCATTTTTTCTTGTGTTACCTATAAATGAAATCAGGTTTAGTTGGGATAGCTTTTCATTGCAGGTTTTGTAGTGCAATGCTCCATCTTTTGCACAAAGGGTATTCAAAGAAATGCCATCTTTAATAAAATATCAGCAAAACCTTGTGGGAAAGAACTTCTTAATTTTCTGGTAGCATGATGCTGCAGAAGACTCCCTGTTTGTGTCCTTGCCATTAAATCACCAGTCTGAGATGATCATCAGTTTCTGTTACCCCAACCTTCAGCCTTTCATCTGAGACAGAAAAACTTTGATGTGCACTTTTGATGCCTGAAGAGGCTACCTAGAACAGAGACTAGACAGAGTTAGGGAATAAAGTAGGTATTTATTAAAACTTAAAGCATCATTTTTGCCAAGTGATTTTCTGCAAATAAATTAATGTGATACCTGTATGTCCTAATGTAGACCATGGCAAAGAACCACAGTTAGTTGTGCTGCCATTGGATAAGCTTGATACCCTTCCCCCTTGATTAGGGGGAATAAAACAACAAAGGACAAATACTTTTAGTTGAAGGAACCATATGTGTGCATGGATTCTTGTCTGTACTTGATTATTTTTTAGCCCTTCATTTTAATCCTATCTGAGTATTTCCCAGATGTCAAAATATATTTACCCTTGTAATGCACATAGTTTTCTCTTGGTTTTGGTTCTGTAGGAGAGTTCTCTCTAAGTTTTGTTGGTTCATTTTTGAGAAATCCTGCTGTGTATTTCCAAGAAGTATGTCCAGTCTTCCTCAGGCTGTTAATCAGCAGCCTGAAATATTGCAACAGCAAAGATTACAGACTCTCATCAGGGAAAGCAAGCATAGGCAAGCACTTAATTGTCAGAAAGGGCACAAACATCATCAAATTCCAATACTGCAACAGCTCATTGATTTAAAATACACTATTGACAACCATTTCTTTTTTTTTCCCCCCCACAGACTTGCTGTCAGGAGTACTCTTCAACAACATTTATTTAGAAGTGTAAATTCCCATACTGTGGGGATTTTTTCCCCTCGAGTAACTTAGTGCTTTGAGTGATCCTGTTGAGTTTGCAGACATTGTATCCTAAATTTACGTCTTCCAAATCCAGGTGACTAATGAATATATAACTAAATACAACTATGCCAGAATGCTGGTGTTAGTTTATCACAGTGTATGTGTGATAAATGTATGTATAAGTTAGATGAGTGCAGTTCTTTTGGACAAGGTATCGGATACTGTCCGGAAACGAAATGAGAATTCATAGAACTAGGTTGGTTTCTGTGAGCCAGTGTATTTCTGTCATTGTCTCAAGTAGATCCTTAGAGATCTGCTAGATCCTTAGATGTTGTGCCTTAGGGTATTGGTTTGTTTTCTTTTAGAATAATAAGTTTTTAGAGACTTGGCACAGATGGGGATGCCCAAGTCTCTGAAATGAGTTACAGACTTTAGAAGCAGAGGACCATTAATATAGTTAGGCTCCTATTGTGCGAAGCACTGTGCAAAAATTAAGAGAAAGGAAAATCTGTGCTCAAATAAATAATCACCTCCAAAACTCAGGAGATTGCTGAATGTTAGAAAATGTCTGGGTAATTTTTAGAAAATATTTAGTTGATGAAAAATCCTTTTGACGCATTAAGGCACTGAAGGTATTTCTGGATGGAAGATAAAAGCAAAATTGAAAGGCAGGTCCCCAACAGGCAGCTCCATGTTGAGGCTGAGGAAGCTGCGAACTGCACCTTTTATAACCCAGGAGTGCAAGGGAAGGAAATATGGGTTTGGGTGCACTCCCTTGCAGCCCCCTTGGCTGGCAGAAGGGGAGTGGGGCTTTTGTGCTAAAATTTTGGCAGACTACCTAGAATGGGTCTGTAGAAGGAAACGAAAATTTTCTTTTTGTTTCCTAGCTAGAAGAGGTGCAAACACATGTATTGCCACCTTCTCTCTCTTCTGGTAATCCCTTCTGGTGGAAATAACTATTTAAAATATTTGCCTAAAAATATTTCTTAATATAAACATTTCCACGATAAGCAGTTGTATTTTCTAGTTTGGTTTTGGTGCTCTTTGAGAAGTCTACTACAAACTGCACACAGCTATGGAAGCCATCTTGCTCAAATTGGAAGACTGAGAAGAACTGCCCTTAACCAACTACGAGATGGAATAATTTCGGATTCAGACATAAAAAATAGAGTCTGGAGATGGTATACATAGTCTCTTTATTTGTTTGAATATCAGTAGAAAAAAAAGTAGTTGCCATTTGCAATAATTCTGTTCCTTAAAAAATAAAGCTAAATTCACATTGGATATGTGCATGAGAATTGGGGAATTATGGTGTTGAGTCACTTACATTTTTAGAACAGTTGAGCTTGCCAGTGCTAACCTCACTTTCAAAATAGGAATTTAGGTTCCTAAGTAATCAATGTGCTTATTAAATTTTTATTATAAATGGCTTTCTTCAAGCACTCTGGATTTGGATTGTGAGCATCTCGACATTCTATCCATACTTCTGAAAATCCTAGAATGAGTAAAGATGTTGTGTAAGTGGACCAGCTGCCTATCTTTTCCTCCAGGAAGTTTCAATAAATTGTTTTTGATTAGATTAGATTTGATTTTGGCTTTGAAAAAAATTGCTGCATAATCTACTAAGCATTTCTCAAAAGCATTTTGTACAAACAAACCTCAGCTGTTTTTCAAGGTATTTTCTAATGTAGATTTATGGGTGTCTTGAAATCTAATCTAGAAATACTCTGGAAAAATATGTCCTTCTAAAAAAGCATGCCATATTAATAAGACACAAGCTTTTCAGTCTTCTCAAACTCAGAAAAAGGAGACAGTAAGTAATTTTTTAGATGTGAGATCAGTTAGTCACTACCATTCCTCATTACACTGAACTGGGAAGCATACTTGTTTCTGACAACCTGCAGTTTGAGAGTACAGTTTGCTTCTTGACTCAGGCAGTGGTGATTTACGTGGCAAAAAAAGAGATTGTTTTTCTTATGCTTTGTTCTGTAGAATAACCTGACCCTTGCCCTTCTTCAGACAACGCAGGACTGAGGCACTGAGGGTAGATTCTCAAGGGGATTTCTGTTGCTGCAGTACTAACCTACATAATTCCTAATTTTGCATACCCAGAGGGCTAGATGAGTTCACGACGCAGAGAAAAGATTATGAATTCTGTCACCCAATCCTTGCATCTTATATTTACCTAAAAATGGGTTTGTAATTCATCATGCAGAAATGGCAAAACCTCTAGGAGATGGGGAAAGGCTACCTGAGAGGGCAGCCCTGAGCTCAGTGCTTTTGGGGAGCTCCCTGTCTCTCATGGCCCTCCCCAGCTTCTTGCTGCTTTTAAGAAACAAATGTTAATTTCCTCAAGGACTTAAATTAATTTTTGAATTCCAAGAATCCATCTCAAAATAGCAAATTATTTTTAATTTTTCTATGCAAAGAAGAAGACGTTTACAAGGGAAGATTGAGAACAACTTGTCTTGTTGCTTCCAGTGGGCAACTGTCCTGCTGAAAGGTTTGCTAAGTCCAGGTTTTATAATGTGGTTAAGCCTTTTGATCTGGATTTTCCAGTTCCTAAATAAATATTCTGATGACTTTATGGAGATTTCCTATTCTCTCTTTCATTGGGTTGAAATAGGCTCAGAGTGTATTGCTGGCTGCTGTCTGTGAGAAACGAAGGGGAATGTCAGTGTTATGTGTAACGGGAGTTTTTAAGTAGGACATGTCCACAGACTTGTACTAGAATATGGAGACAGGGATATATAAAGGAATTCCAACCTCAGGGTGGTCAGAAAAGCCTTTATCCAGCATTCCTTGATGAAGTCTAAATGAAACCCTATAGATACCACATATTTTTCAGGTTGAAGTGATAGAAGAGGAAACAAAACGTCGACACAAAAAGGCTCTTTCAGACAGGAGGAGAATAGCAAATACAGTCATTTTCAGAAGCGTCTTGCCAACTGCTACTTGAAGCCTTGCTACTGCTAAAATAACTGAAACCTGATATTTTGTTCAGTCAGGGAAATGTCATACCTAAGTAATTTCTTCCTTCTTACTGTGATTGTTTTTACTCCCTGGTAGTTCATATTGTTAATTTGGTGTTATTTAAGCTTGAACTACATCTGAGTTACCCCAGTTAAGGATTTGGCTTAGAAACTTCAATTTAATTTGCACATCTTAATGCTTTAAGTATAACTTAATTTCCATATCATTAACATAAAGAGGGGAAACCCCACTCCATGCCTGAGAACATTTCTTCCTTTCACATATACTTAGTACCAGATTTAAGTGTTGGTGAGTTCTCAATTTTTTTGTACATAAAATGGAAAATATGGATCAGATTGGTATCCTACTCTCATATTTTTGGCATCTGAGATCCAGAATAAAATTCAAGTGCTGACCTTTTAAATAATGCCCTGTCTAATTTTGCATTAAATTCGTTGAAGAGAAAGGACTATCCTTTGGATATTGCTGGATATTTCTAGAGTGGATATATTTTCTGTGCTGTCTGTGGTGATTCCTGTGAAATGCTATTAAAAGTGAGAGATTACTCTGTACAGTTTATGGTGGGAGCCTTGCTGATAGAAGCAGATACTTTCTATTACATTAATGTTCCATTTAAGTAGCAGATTCCCAGACACAAACTTTATATAATCTCATTCCCCATACGTGCAATATATGTGTCTCTGAGTATGGCTTTGTAGATTCATTTAGCACCTAATGCACTTTTAATGAAAGATGTTTTTTAGCATCTCTTTGTAAAGCTTGTGATGCAATGGTTTTTCATAGTGCTTCATAGAACAGGCATTTATAATTTTCAACAGAGTTATGCAAGTTTGATATTCAGTTTACTGGAGGGAGGGGGGAGAAGAAGGAAAAATGAAAGCGAACTAGGTCAGAAACCTCACATACAATCCAGTACAGCCTCATGACATTTCATCCTGCTCTTTCTGCTGAAAAGTATAAGTTAAACTGATGAGCTGTTTCTGCTGGAGAGCTCAGATGCAGAACTAGTAAAATATCCATCCACTTATGTATCTCATCAAAACCTATTTGACAAAATACCTAATCAAGGCCATTAATTATTCACAATTCCAGAAGAATAGAATTAAGTGTGGGAAGAAGTTAGTTCTCCCACACAATATCTAATGTTGAACAGGATCCAGAAACCATTTGTGTATCTGCCTGTGTCTGGCCAACCAGTATGAAGACCTACTGTTTGCGCTGCAAATCCGTGCTTCACTTGTGGTTTAGGAAACGTAAAGAGGGTGGTGGTCATGGGGAAATTTATCTGAGCAGAGCAGTCAAGAAGAATGGAGGCAGTATGAGGGGCTTGCATCTGACTTTGGAAATCTAAACCAAAGTAGACAGATAACTGTAAAACAGAAAAGTAATATCTTGCTCATCAAATACAGACTGTAGTTATGGTGGTTTGGAATATTAGACCAGACCGTGAGCCAAAAGAAATTTAACTGGAAAAAACAGTGTTAATAGTTCTCTAGCACTATTTTAAAAAACTTGTCAAAGCTGGGGATCTAATTAATGCATTAGATCACATTTGTTGGTAGCAGATGGAGACCAGACTGTTTCTCAATTGGTTTAACTCGTGTTAGTGAACTAGTATAAAGCAGTACAGGAGTGAAATATTGTTTAGAAATATATGAGTTGAAATGGTTCAGTATTATCCGATTACCAGAACTAAAATTGGAAAACCTAACAAATATTAATGGGATAGAATTTTTAAATGATGAGAAATCATTATATTTCAGGAGTTATTAATCCTGAGCTTAAGCCAGTATTTTCTTATTGACCCTGCTATTCCGAATTTTTAGTCAGAATTGCTTGTACCTCTTCTATCCTGTTCTGTGTCAGGTAACTCATATTGACTACCACCAAGAACAGGACATAAAATTACATGAACCTTTGGTTTGGTTCAGTAAATAATACATTTTTCCTCTCTGGCAGCAAATGCTTCCAGAGCGTATGGAGTGAAATGGCAAAAAAGACAAGTGGGAAAAAAATCCAGCCAAAAATCTGCAGCAGTTCTTCCGTTTCAGAGAGATAAATCTATCATGGAAAATTCTCCTGTCTGTTTCTGTAGACCATGAGACAGCAGGTAGGTATTATTAAGATGAAATATTTAATAGCTTTTTCCTCTATTAAGATACTTCATAACCATCTACAGTAAGGGACGGCACCTAATGAGTATTGTTCCCAGTGGAATTTTGAACCAAGAATTTACTTAATGTATTCACTAGTGAACCCACACTTCAGATCCTTGCTTTAGTGGACCGTACTTATTTAATAAGAAACCTAAAAAATTGTACAGCTTGTGAGATTTTTATTATATAGCTTCCTTATTTCAGGGTGGGGTTTTTTTGGTGAGCTTAAATATGCCATGAACTTATGCTTTTCCTTCTACATGTCAGGACCTGGATGCTGGCCCTTTGACTGCTGTTGTTTTTTGGAGAGTAGCTGGAACTGATTATCCTTCAGTAGCTTTCTTTTTCCTCTTCTTCCAGAGTTCAGACTTACTCAACCTTGTCTAGATACCAAGCTAAAGTAGCAGTGAATTCTTAACTTGAGTTTCATGGGCTTCATTTTCTAGGTCCACTAATTAGATAATCCTGTAATTAAATCTCAAAAGTGATTCCAGCTAGTGAAGTGCCTTATGAACTGGAAAGACTGGACAAAATGCAGTACGATGTGTCATTTTCCTTTAGAAGGAAGATAGTTTCGCCCTACCGTTTCCTTTATATGTCGTAGCCTGTAATTGCAAAAAAATTAAGTTCACCTTTCTTCCTTGTCTTACAGAGTTGAGACCCACATGCCCCATTCTCTTGCCAAGTTTGGGTGTCTGTGGTCACTGGGGTATATACACGGGGAGTGCTCTTCAGCCATCCTGTTGAATTTAGATTGTTGTGTAGCAATGAACTCAGGATTCACTAGGCCACTAAGAGAATAGAGTAGAACAGGGCTTCATGGGTAGGGCACTGTGCAATAGATGGATAGCTTCAGTTCTGCTCCAAGGATTCATATTTTATTCAATGCTGTTTCATCATCTCCCCTTTCAACTGTGTTTTAAAAGGAAAAGAATAGTCCCTGCTTAGCTATTTCAAAGACGGGTCACAGACCCCTTCTTTCAGAAAAGGGCTAAAAGCTGTGAATCTGCAACAGATAAAAGCATCTTCCTGCAAAATGTGAGGCACAGAGTAGGTCACGGTCACATTTCAAATGCATCCTTGCGCTTACTGTTTCCTAAAACAGCTGCTTCCAAACAGTACCTCCTTGCTTTCCTTCCCCCACAGCAGAAAATGAATTCTTGAAATACTTCTCTCAGGAGCAAAGGGAGGCCTAAGGAAAGATTACTGACTCTACCTTTTTCTTTATCCTCTGTCTTTCTCCCTGGTAATCCTGTGAAAAGTGTACACTTGTTACTGCGGGCTAAGCATGCTGGAGGAAGGCATGAGCAAGGCTCAAGGCTCCAGTGTGCCTTATCCTCCTGGCAGCTGCTGGGTGAGGATGTTTAGTCTCTCCTGCCCCTCTCCAGCCTGCCTGGCTCTGGCCTGCCTGTACCACCACCTCTGGCAGATCTCTGCTTACCCAGTGGGGTAAGGTAGCAGTTAATCTTAACTGTGAGAAAAAGGCCATTTCCCAGTGAATGTCTTTGTGAATGGGGAAACAAGGCCTAAGGTTAGTGATGGGAGGCCACACAAATCCTCTTTAGAGCAAGTTTGGCAAGAGCTGAGCTCTCTTGAGCTCTTGACAGTTGGAATCCCAGATGAGTCCCCTTCTGCTGGAGCTTGGGTGATTAAGAATTTTTATGCAGGATAGAAATAATCTGGATGTTTATGCTAGAGGAGCATCAGTGCAATGGGAGATGAGGTGAATAGCTAGAGCAATCTTCAGAAGGGAAGAGTGTGAATTTGTGAGGGAGTGAACACAGAAATCACGAAGCTGGAGACAGGAAGAAGGTCAGAATTATCTTTAGACCAACAATAATGCCAGTGTCTAGCTCTAGTACCACATACTAATGTCTCTTTGGATGCCCTTTTAATCCTCCCTTGTGGAGCAGTGGTGCCTTGAGCAGGTATCTGGAGACCTTTCAGAGAGGTAGATGCTGGAAAGTGCAAGTTCGGCTATGGAATGCCTGACTTGCAAGTGCTTACTCTCCTTGTTAGCCTTGGCTTTGATACCATGGAAGAGGAGAAAAAAGCTAAAGGTGAAAGAGAAAAAAGCACCACAGTTTAGCAGCAGAAGTTTTCACTGTTGGTGTGCTATGTAGTGCTGGTTGCTGGTTATTTTCTTCAGGTTTTTGTTTACCCTAAAACTGCCCAGTGCTCATCCTCCAGCCTTACGAAACCCAGTCACAGTGTTTGTGATTTGTGATGGAAAGCAATCCTTTCCTACATTTTTTTGAAAGCCAGCCCTCCCGAAATTAAATATTCTTCCAGCTAGCAGCAAAGACAAGACTAATGAGTCATCTTCAACCTGGTAGCTGACCTTCATCTTATAAGTAAGAAAAGGATATTCATTAAATTTACTTTTTTGGTGTGATGGTGGGGGGCAGTGGCTGCACTGCAAAGCAGTCTGAGCAATCTGAGAAAATTAGTTGAATGATTCTGCTGCCATGCATGTGTAACTCCAGGCCATCAGGATATTCAAATGAAAACTGTGTGACTTGAAGTGTGATAAATAAGAAAAGATTTTTTCATTGAGCAAATTCTAACTTCACTATGCTTTGATTTAGACTTTAAATAGTTACAGGAGGAAAAAGTGCATGGTAACAGACAAAGGCAAACTGCAGTTTTTTTCTGATTTACTCTGTGTCCCCAAATTATTACATTAAACAATGCAAGGGGATGTGATGACCCTGAAACATTTTTATGATACTGCCAAAATATTTTCTCATATATTAAGGTCCTCCGACAGAAGCGTAAATATATACATTCAAATCCAAACATTGATATAGATACAAATGTAATGATAATGAAAGTAGCTGTCGGGACTACACTGGTCTTGAAAGGTGGTAGAACTGTGGGAAGACATTTTGGTGATGACAAATTAATCCCATCTGTCTTTCTGCATAGGGCTGGAGAACAATCTGAAATGATACAATTTATCTGGTTGCATCATTAGAAAAGGGTGTTGGAATATGCTGCATCTCTTTGTGTGAGTTGTGCTCGTTCCTCAGTACTGTTTCCTTGTATGCAAAACTTCCTTTCCCACTGTCCTTCCTCTTTCCCGACCTCCAGTATAAGAGGAAGAGGATATAAGACACTAACTTCTTAGAATCAGTGCATGATAAAAGCAACATAAAATATATGGAAACTTACTAGTCTTGATATATTGGTTTGTTAAGCTTTAAATAACATATGAGTTTCTTGTATCCCAATTTCCACACAGGCGTAATGTCTTTCAACCTTCGCTTGATAAAGATTGCTTCATGGGTGTAAGCAAAAGAAGGTGAAATAAAATAATGTAAAATGCATGGTCCTGTTACTCATAGTGTGTGAATAATGACTTGAATGAGACTATATCAGCACTGAAATTTGCTGTGCCTGGTTTCTAAATTTCTTTTGTCAGGATTTTACTTTTTGGGACAGCTTTTCCTGTTAGGGTACTGTATTTCAAGTAGTCAGTGAAGTGTAATGCAGTGAATCCTTTTCAGTTTTAGTTTTGCATTTTTATTCACTTGCTTTCCTTCTATCTATTTCTATCTAGGCTTTTATCAGAAAAGCGAATGCTTGACCTCTTTTCTTACCTTAATTACAAATCAGTTTTGATACTAAAATTGTAAATGATATTTCATGAACATTTGGCCTGCAACTTGGATAACAGTGGCAAGATGATCAAAATCCAGTTTTAATAAATTTCTAGTATATTTTCAGCGTGTCCTTGATCCTGTTGTCTCCAATGAGCAGAAGCACGTCATGTCATCGTTTAAATGATATATTGCCCATTCCTCTGCTTTATGTCTTTTCTGTACATGGACAAGGTCTCTGAGCACTAAATGCTAGTTTAGGCTTTCAGAGGCATTCTACGACCTCTGGTACCACTGCACCTCAGGTAACTTATCTGACTCATGGAACTGGCAGAAGAAAAGATCCCTTAGGGTCTGAGTTTTCTCACAGTGAATACATTACTGTCTTCTGCTTTTGAAGAAGTTTTTTCTTTCAGTATTACAAATGCCAAACAAAAATGCCCCTAAACTTGCTTTTCTGAGATTATTCTGTAAATTTGTGCAATTTACAATGAGGAGTTTTTCTCGTATTGGTCCCTACTTTTTTCCCATTCCAACTGCATACCTTTATGATACCAAGTTTTACTTTTTCTTTTGAGAAAATATAAATCCACCCATATATTAATAGTGATTTCCCTGTTCACACTTCCCTTACTCTTTTCCTGAATCTGATGAAATGGCAACATTTTGAGGGATTATTTTGGTCCGCCCCAGTACCAATTTCATCCTGATAACTCCCTTGGCCTCTCTTAAGACTTGTGGTTCAATTCAAGCCAGACAGACACTTGTTTTGCACAGTCGTATTTTATGCTTTTGAAACTGAGTCCAGCCCAGGTCTTAATTAGCAATGACATATTCCCTGAACTCTGGGTTGGTAAGAGAAGATAAACAACTCTAGGTTGGTAAGCAGAAGATAAACAGCAGTTGCAGCATTCTTGGCTAGGAATCATGCCCTCAATGCCTAGGCTTGATATTCAGGCATAGTCCCTAAGCTGCTTATGCTCATGTCCATCTGCTGAGATGGCAAAGTGCCTTGTCACAAGTTGTTTGGACTCCTGCCTTGAGCACAGAGGTGCCAGGCAGTGATCAGCAGCCTGCATGACAATGCAAGCATCATTTCTTCTAAAAGAACAGCTCCTTTAAGCAATTAGTGTATTACAGGCTGCTACCATGGGCCTCTTAGAGCGTGGCTACACCTGTCAGTAATTATGTGCCAAGAAGAGAATCCATGAACTGTACCAGAGAGCAGTCCAACCAGCGCAGTGCCATTTTTAGCTGCCAAGGAGACAGGTTGCACTGCCGCAGGGGTACGAAAACTCATCAGTAGTTCTCAGGGTGTCAAAAAAAGATCTCAGCAGGCCAGAAATGCCTGGAGGCACATCCAAAACAGTCGCTACAACGGCCCCCGAGTAGCAACTAAAACAAAGTAACAGTAACAGAACCTGTGTGACAGCTTTCCTCATAGAATTGGTAATTAAATCAAGATAAAATAGGATAGTTTGGTGCTAACCTCTTCAAAGAAAAATAGAAGACTCTGACCTTATTCTTTCCAGTGAATAAACACCTGTGATATGGAAAAGAAGGTAAAATTCATTTTTTATAGGCCTAATTAAGTAACCCTACAGAGTGGTGGGACTCAACATAGCCGTACTTAACCACTTTGCTAGCAGAAAAAACAAAGAGCAAGGAGGAAATTCTGAAAGATGCTCCATGCAACTGCAATAGAGGGGAAAGCTCTGAAAGGCAGGTCCTTTTTCAATATCTGTTTTGTCTCAGGAGTCCTGAACTAGCCTTCAGTTTAGGGTACAGTAGCTGCCTGACAACAGGAGCAATTCCGTCAGCTGGGGTTGCTAAAAGCATTTCATCTTGAGATGTTTTTAGATTGCCACAAGCCACTTGTTTTGGAGAGGAGTCCAGAAGCAGCTTCTAACCCATTCTGACAGCCTCATGCTATCTAGAAGTTAAATCTACAAAAAATGAGCTAGGATTTTTCTTAACAAAAACTTTTTTTGGGGAAATGAAGTTTTAACAGCTTTTACAGGCATTGCTCCAGTTAGCTCATTTCAAAAATGAAAAACTGTTTATATAAGATTTTTAATTTAAAATTTGGATTTAACTGAATAAGAATGTTTTTCTTTATTTTTAAACTGCATTGCAAAACATTTTAAATTGAGCAGATTTTGCCCATGCTAGTAATTTTTAGAATTTTAGTAGTCTATAAAGTTCATGAAATATTCATCTAAGAGAATCTTGAAAAAGCATTTCATTTTTATTTTTCTTCTAAAGCAGAGAACTGAAATCAGTTGTATCTGTGCTTCTCATTTTAGCCCTGGGGTAATTTAAGATCTTTGAGTTGCTGGAGTGGACGAAAGGACTCGTGAAAGTCTCTGTGTGTTTCCAAGGATGTACAATGAGCTGAAGGGCTGTTACCAGTCTGCTCTGGCTTACACGCAGCTGTCACAGTCTGTGTCAGGTCTCACTGTGACCAGTTGTAATTCTGCCATTAACTTCATTAGGACCAAGATTTGCCCTAAGCCCCAGCTGATATTTTGTGTACACCATTGGGGTTATGCTATTTTCTGCCAGATGATCATTTTGAGTGCCAGATGAAGGGATTTTGGCAAAGCCTGGTGAACAAAGGCTGTTGATTCCTTATTATGGGAAAGTTTTGGTTCTGAGACAGGTAATAGCCTTTGGATTTGCACTGTACAGCTAAGTTCAGAAACTAGTCTCTTGTGTGCAAAGTCATGATGAATGCCAGAGCCTGGGTCTTTGACACCTGCAGGTAACATCATAAACAGCAAAAAAGGCCTGTGAACATGTAGCTAATGTCATTTAAACACAGACTGGACTTTGTGTGAACCTTTCCCCTCTAACTGGAAAGAAATACGAAATGAGTTCCATAACAAAAGAATATTGAATACCAAGTAAATAACCCATTGCATTTCTTCTGTGTGCTGTCCAAAAGATTCTGGATTGATATTTCAACATCATGTCACAGATTCATTGACTGCAGAACTAGCTTATTCTTCAGGAAGCATCTTAGCCTGGAATTGTTCTGGCTGGAAAGTAGGATTTACTCTATTCACCATACAGTTTTACGTTCGTTGATCTAAAATTATTTTCAGAATAACAATGTAAATAGTCACGGCTCTACTATAAAATGCTGTCTGGCAGCTTTACTTTGTCCTTGGGTCTATAAGTATAAATCTTACTGATAGTAATATAGTTTCTTTGTATAGACCCAAGGATAAAGTTTGGTTAATGATATTTTCTTCTTACACAAGGTATATATATGTTCCTGCAGGTTTTTTTGGCTGGCCATGTTTTATGGTAGTACAGGTGACACAGAAACTAAGTGCTGGTCCCTTTGCCAGCCTCTCAGGAATGATGCTGGTACATGAGGAGTTGTTGCTTATATGACTAGCACCAGTATTCTTTTCTCTTGGGTAGCAGAAAACAGATGGACATTATTGTACTCTGAAAATCCTGAGTCTGATCCAGAAGATAAACTTGGAGAAGGAGAAAACACCTCTGTTTTTTCATTCTACACTCTTCTATGTCAAAACCTAATGCAGCTTTCCTTGAAGGTAACAAGACCAATTGCATTGCTTATGATGGGAAGAATAGCGGGCTTTGGTCTTTCTGCTGAGATTAACCAAAAGTATAATTTAAGGGTGACTGTGGCAATGTGGCGTAGTTATGATCTACAAAAATTTCAGAAAAGCATAAAAAACATAACAGTAGTCGTTGTCAGGACAATCCAGTGCAGCATCTTATCTTTGAAAGTAACCAATAGTGGGTGGCTAGGGGAAAGTATGAAGGCAGGGCAGATGGTGATACTTCACAGGATTTTCTCCAGTATTAAATGAGAAACTCAGACCTCTGTGATACAGAACACATAGAGTCAAAAGAGTAACTATTTTCAGTCTCTCATCTCCTAGTTTGAGTTTGAAATAACAGAACACATGACGGCTCCACATTCCATTACCACTAGCAGCTAGTTCAAAGCCTGAGCCAGGGTAAAATTATGGGCAAAGCATGCATCACACTCTACATTGTGTGAAAAGACTGTGCTGAAGAGCTTAAAGATTTAGGAGGAAACTGGATGCAGATTAAAAGGCCTTTTAAAACAACAGATGGAAACATTCCCTGGGTGCCTGCAGTCCTTTTCAAATATACCTGACAATTAATTCCTCCTAAGTTCGTATTTGTGTTTTGTAATGAAATGCTGCAGTCCAGCATTTTACCCTAAAGAAAACTTTTACTTCCTCGTATTTTTAAACATCCCTTGCTAATTAATAAGCTCCACTAATAGAAGGGTTAGTTCTTTTAAAATTAAAGCTAATATTGAGGCCTTTCTTGTTTGCTAGCTTCTCTGCAATTTACTTTTCAATGTTAGGACTCAGAATGAGACAGCCATAATAAACCTCCTTGTGATTCACAGAGCCTTTGCACTGTAATGAAAGCTGAAAGCAAAGAATATGAGAAACTGGTGGCTTCTCACTGTAAGTAAGAAAAAACAGGGAGGAGAGAGGAACGTAAAGGATGATGCTTCAGTAGTAGTGATAATAATGAGTCCATCTCTGTTTCCCTACTGAGCAGAGCAAGTTGTTGAATTAAGCAAACACGAAAAGGTCAGAGGAAAGAAGCCAACAATATCTTTTTTTTTGTCTGTAGGACACAGGTGGAGTTTAGATGCCCAGGGGTAGGAAACACGTCCCAGTACCCCTAAAACCCTAGCAACACCTACTTTCAGAAGTAGGATTTTGAACATAAACTCTAACAAGTTTGCAACAGCAAAGAACGAGGTGTATGCCTGGAACACCTGCCTTGCCCTTCTGCAGTCCAAAAGCAAGATGCAAGGGTTCCCCAGTTTTTCTAAATACCCAAGCATGCCTAAATGTCCTTCAGGTCAAGACTTGCATACAATTGACTACTTTCTGTCAGATAGAGAACTGTATGCTTTACTTCTATTTGAAGCTAACTCACAGTATGGTTTCTGTTTTCTTTAGCCAGTGACTGGGCAATTTAAAATACACAAACAGTCATAGGAAGAAAAAAGCAAGCTTTTTGATTTTCTTCCTAGCTTGCTGACCTATTAGTTTACATTTGCTTTGGTCCACTAAAGCTTGATTTTATGGCCTCACGGTAGTTCATCTTCTGTGGAAGGGATCAAGGTTGCCTTTCCTTGTTACTGCATTAGCCAGTCATCCTACATGTGGTAGGAGGATACTGAATGAAGTCCCTCCTGTTGAAGTGGTAAATGTACCCAGGTGTCCTGTCTTCTGGATAAATGGTTTATGTTATTACTCAATAACTGGAGTCCATCATCCCACAAACGTAGGGGTTTTGATAAAGTTGGCTGTATAAAAATTGTGATTTTGGGATTTGAATTACTTTGGATTTGATGGCTTTGGGTATGTATACATGAACAACTTAACTCAGGAGTCTGTTTTTAAAGCAAATGCCCCATTAAGCTCTCATTTTATCATGCTGTGTTTTGTGTCACAGGGTAATCTCTGAACACAGACTGGTTCCCTTTCTGATGAAATTAAAGTGGTAAACATATCTAAGCTTTGCATCTACTGTACTGTAGTAATTAGTGGGCATTCAGTTAGAGTTCCTCTGAAATAAAACTTTTTAAACTTGCATAGTGTGGATGTGTGTTCTCCAGCAAGAATTGTTTTGCTCTATAAATATGCTCTGGTTGTGCTGCACAACCTGTAAATGCAGGCATAGCTTTATGTTAAGCTTTGACATTTTATTCCTTTATCTCTATTGAAGAAATTTGGAGAAGAGGAAGGAAGGAAACCAATAGAGAACATTTCAGTGGACAAAAGCCAGCTGCTGACTGACACAGGTAAAGACATAGCTATATAACCACCTCACACAACATGAAGAAGAGAGAGAAATAGAAAGAGAAATAGGAAAATTATTCCCTCTTTCCGTTTCTATTAAATGGATTCTAGGTTCTGTAAAAGTACGGGGTTAAATATAATGTTTTCAGTCCACTTCAAAAGGACGAGTGGTTAAAGGTGTCAAAAAAAGACTTCCTAATGCAGCATTCACAGATGTGATTAGGGAATAGGAAGCATTCAGCTCCCAAGGACTTTGATTCATGAAAAAACCTTATTGGATCCTGGATAGGCAGTATCCTCCATGTGAACCTCATCAGGAATAGCTTGGAGTCAGCTGCAATTATTGCAAAAGCAGGCTAGAGAATTAGAACCAAGCTCAAGTAAGTAAGGGAATAAATCCATGAAGTGACCCTCCCCACTATGCACTCTACAATACTAATTAAAGAAAAATATGACACATGAGCAATGTTTATAAGTAAATATGAATTTATGGCTCTTTTAACTTTAATAAGGTAAAATTGTAAAGGCAGAATATTTTTCCCCAAAACACCTCTCTTAAATCTGTAAGGCTGTTTACTTTTGCAACAGTTTCTGTCATTTGCCAAGAATACAAGGATATTGTAGAAAACCCTCAGTGAAACAGTGTACTGGCAGCAGGGTTCCCTATGTCACCTCTTTCAGAAAGAGTAATTAACCAGGCTCCCCAAAATGGCATGAAAAAGAATATGTATTCTGTGACTTTCCACAGAGTATTTTGAGTTGGAAGGGACTCACAAGGATCACTGAGTCCAACTCTTAAGTGAATGACCCGTACAGGGACCAAACTCACAACTTTGGTGTTACTGGCACCATGTTCTAACAAAATGAGCTAATCTCAGGGTTAGGATTCTTCAAATGTTCTTGGATAAACACTTGCAGAAGTAACTATAAGTGAAAACATTAGCTATACCACAACAGTTGATAATCTCAAGAAATGACAGAATTGTATAATGTATTGGTTTTGCATGGCCTGGTTTTTGGTAGCCGGAGGGCCACAAAGATGGCTCCTGTGAGAAGCTGCCAGAAGCTTCCACCATGTCCAGCAGAGCCAATCCCTGATGGCTCTGAAGATGGACATGCTGCTGGCCAAAACTGGGCCAATGAGAGAGGCTGGTATCGCCTCTGTGATAACATATTTAAGAAAAAAATCAAAACAAAGTGGGGGCACAGTTTTTTCTCTAGCCAGAGAAGAGGAGGAGGGGAGAATGTGGGAGGGAAACAACATGGAGACACCAAGGTCAGTGGAGAACGATGGGGAGGAGGTGCTCCAGGCACAGGAGCTGAGATTCCTCTGCAGGCCATGGTGATGACCATGGTGAAGCAGCTGTGCCCCTGCAGCCCATGGGGATCCACGGGGGATGCAGAGATCCACCCGCAGCCCGTGGGGGAGGTGCCGATGCTGGAGCAGGTGGATGCCTGGAGGAGGCTGTGGTCCGGTGGGAGACCCGGTGGAGAGAGAGGGCCCCTGCTTCCAGGCTGGAGCAACCTGTCCCTGGAGGACTGCCCCCTGTGGGAAGAGAGACCCACGTTGCAGAAGTTTGAGAGGACTGTCTGCCCATGGTAGGGGCTCCCTTGCAGCAGGTGCGGTACGGCTGCTGCTTGTGATAGTGGACCCATACTGGAGAAGTTCACGGAGAACTGTCTCCCATGGGAGGGACCTCACAGTCTCACAGGGGAAGGACTCCTTTCCCTGAGAAGCAGAAGAAGATCTCGGTGATGACCTGACCAAAACTCCCATGCCCTGTGTCCCTGCACTGTCAGAGGGAAGGAGGGAGGGGCTGGGGGAAAAAGGTGTTTTAAGGGCTTATTTTAATTCTCATTATCTTCCTCTGATTCTGTTAGTATTAAATTCACTTCGCAACTTTAACTTGAGCCTGTTTTGCCCTTGAAGTGTTTCTCCCGGTCCTTATCTCAACTCATGAAGCCTTTGTTAGTTTTTTCCCTCTCCTCTGCCCAGCTGTGGTAGGGAGGGTGAGTGAGTGACTCATGGATGCCTGGCGCTGGGCCAGTGTTAAACCATGACATATGAGTACTCTGCTTGTTAGGTGACAACATAGTCTTGCAGATCTGTTCTTTTGTTTTTCTGAGACCAAGAAAAACATAAAGCAATGCAGACAATTTCTTGGAGTGATGACAGGGAACAATAGCTTTTAATTTAATTGTGGCAAAAATCCTTGTCTTTAGCTTGTAATCACTGCAATTTTAGCCTGCTTTTCTTTCACCTTGACGTACGACTTCTCTGTGCTGATAAAGTAACTAGTGAAGTTTGAGTTCTCTCTGACTTTCTGGTAGATTTATTTTCATTATAAAGTTTCAGGATTATTTGTCTATTTTGCACTTTTAACCTTTGTGTTGATGATTGCACTCATTCTGAAGTAGTGTTTGGCAGCCTTCTTAAAATGTGGCAGTCTTAAAAAAAATCTGAAAACTAAATGAGTTTGTACTTCAGGCATTTTTTATTCCTCTCTCTCCTGGGTGTTGTTTAATTACTTTATTCATCTCAGTACAAGTCATAACAGAAGATCTCTGATTTTTTAGGAGTAAATAACAACTAAGAGATAAGTGTCTTATGCATGCACAAAACAATATATGTGTTAATCTGTAGTTAGCTATTTTATCATTTGGGAGCAGAAATACCTGGAAGTACAGCCATAATGAAGGTCAAGTCAGGGCGGTTTTCCTGTGCTGGAGAAATCACAGCATACAGAATATATACTAAGATTGATCCTTTAAATTGCATTCAGGGAAGATAATGACATCTCAGAGTTGGGTTAGATACAGCACTGTAAGAGATGGGGATCTTATCACTGGAGCCTGCATGGTTTCATTTGAACCCATTTACCATTCTCATTAAAATCACTGTAATGAGAAAGAAGCTCTGTTCTATTTATAATGTTTCCTGTCAGCCTGCAGCATGCAGCCTGTTAGAAAGAAAGCAGCAAAGCACAATACTTGCATCTGTTTTCACTGCTGCTTGTTTGCTGAAAGGAAGATGGGAGGAGCAGTAGGATGCTGCAGTCAATGTGTGTTCTAGATCTGTGTGCAGTGCAGTTCATCCATGCCAAGTGGGTGGCTTTAGCACTCGGAGGATGAAATGGTAGGGCGTGAATTGATAACTGACAGAAGAATCATAGAATGATTAAGGTTGGGAAGATCTCTAAGATCATCAGGTCCAATATGACTATATGAAGTTGCATTCTATCTTCTCTCTCATTGCTTAATTCTAGGAGTGTCATGCTGATGGGAATGGTGAGTAGTAGAGAGCACTGGAAGGTAAAGTCTCTATTTACAGGAAAAAGCTATGGATTCTGCAGAGGGAATGTAAAGTTTCAAATTGCTTCCGCTGGGGGACAAGTCACTTTTACAGCATGATCTGAACAGCTGGCTTTCCTATTCAGATATGTCCAGCTTCAGGACAACCAAATGCAATGCTATGCATTGAAGAATGGTGACAATGTAGGTGACATTGTCAGACTTGAGGGACTGTGCTCGAGACAGTATTGACCAGGTCGTGCTGGGTAATCAACCCACCTTGAATCTGCTCTGCAAAGCTCTGGCTGTGAGAACACATGTGTTGAGAAGAAGGAACTTTCCTTTGGGAACTGGGAAATTATATTACTTGTGTGTGTGTCATTAGTGAAATTACAATTGTTCACATTTTAAAACGAGTTTATAAACTTAAAAAAGCCATTGCAAGACCTTATTCAAATATTGGTGATTTTTTTTGTAATTTGTGGTCTTCAGTGAATCAGTGATCTATTTGAGAACGTACATTTCTTCATTACCTCCAAATTAGTGTAAGGGACAGTGTATGTTCTGTTATGCAAGAATACATTATTTGAGTGCTGGTAGGTGGTCCCTCTTGTCTTCAAAATGTCTGTCATTAAATTTACTCTGCAAGGACCAGTTGTAGGTGTAAGGTGGAATAATGTCGTTATATAAAGTCAGTGTTTATACTGACAGTAAGGAAATCTTTGTGTGACTGATGTGAAATCTTTGTGCACTAAACAGACACCTACCTATTTAAAGTGCAGTGAAAATGGAGCAGTGCCTTTTGGTCTTCAGCACGGATGATGGACCAAGGGGGTCTCAGTGCCCTGAGCTGGAGGACCATGACTTCGAGAATGTCAACTCCCAGTTGACCTTGAAATTGTGCAGGATCTGCTGCTGCAGCTGGATCCCTACAAGTCTATGGGCCTGATAGGATTCATCCAAGAATCCTCAAGAAACTAGCTGATGTCATCGCAAAACCTGTCTCAATGATTTTTGAGCAGTCTTGGGAATCCAGAAAGGTCCCAACTGACTGGAACCTGGTGAACATTGGTTTGATTTGTTGTCTGAATACGGGCAAAAAGGAGAACCCCGGAAACTGTAGGCCTGCCAGTCTCACTTCAGTCACTGGTAAAGAGAAGACTATTCTGGGAGGTATTGGAAAACACCTGAAAGTCTGTGCAGTCATTGGTCAGAGCCAGCATAGCTTCATGAGAGGAAAGGCCTGCTTATCAAAACGAATTTCCTTTTATGACAAGGTAACTCACCTGGTTGATCGAGGGAAACCAGTTGATGGAATCGTTTGGGAATCTTTTGGGTTTCAGTAAAGCTTTCGATACTGTCTCTCAGAGTGACCTTCTGGACAAAATGTCCAGCACAGAGCTGGATAAACACATCATGTGATGGGTGAGCAACTGGCNGCCTGGGTGTACGGACAGACTGGGGGAGGAGATGTTGGGGAGCAGTGCTGTGGAAAGGGACCTGGGGGTCCTGGTCAAGGGCCAATTGGACATGAGCCAGCAGTGCCCTGGAGCCAGGAGGCACATCCCTGTCCTGGGGGCACCAGGAGCAGCATCACCGGCCGGGCCAGGGAGGGGATTGTCCCACTCTGCTCTGGGCTGGGATAGCCTCACCTCAAGTGCTGGGGCAGTTTTGGGCACCACAACGTAAAAAAGACATGAAGCTGTTAGAGAGTGTCTAAAGGAGGCCACAAGGATGGTGAAGGGCCTTGAGGGGAAGCCGTGTGAGGAGCAGCTGAGGGCACTGGGTCTGTTCAGCCTGGAGGAGACTGAAGAGAGACCTCACCACAGTCTACGACTTCCTCGTGAGGGCAAGAGGAGGGGCAGGCACTGACCTTTGCTCTATGAGGTGACAGGACCCGAGGGAATGGCCTGAAGTTGTGTCAGAGAAGGTTTAGGCTGGATGTTAGAAAAGGCTCTTCACCCAGAGGGTGGCTGGGCACTGGAACAGGCTCCCCAGAGAAGTGGTCACAGCATCAAACCTGACAGAGTTCAAGAAGCCCTTGGACAATGCTCTCAGGCACATGGTGTGGTTCTTGGGAATGGTGCTGTGCAGGGCCAGGAGCTGGACTCGATGATACTTGCAGGTCCCTTCCAACTCAGCTTGTTCTGTGATTGTGTGATATACCCTTCTATGTGCCTTTGGAGGAAATGCATTTCAGTGCCAATACAATGTTTGTTGCTTTGCAAAAGATCTGCAAGAGATGATCACCTGTCTGATTTCATCTAAATATAATGCAAATATTTATTTAAAATAGTGTGAGAAAGTATAATAGAAAATATTTTTCCTTACACATTTATAAGTTTATTCTGTCAAAAAAGGTTCGCGTGTGTGCATATAAGGGAAGGAGAAATTTTGCTGGTACCATGGCAACAATCTCTTTATTTCATAGAGTAAAATTTTGTAGCTTTGTTCCTTTTAATAGAGTAATTTTGTGTCTCTTTTTTTTCCCCCCTCCCATGAAAACAGCAGATTTTTTGCCTGCTTTCTACCCGCTGTCTTAGTGAATGTCTCAGTTTTCTTCATGTACATCATGTAAACCTGGACACTTTGAAAGACTTTTTTCAGAGACAGACTTAACTGAAAAGTATTTAAAAACTAAAGCACTGAATTCCATCTGCTTCATATACACGAATCTTGCTTAGTTGAATTTCTCTATAAGAAAATTAATGTATCAAACTATACAAAACAAAAGCAGAGGAGAGATAAAACCTAAACTTAGCTCTAGGTTGCTGGAAGTCAAAGGTCAAGTGCAAAGAGAACAACTTTATAGTGTATGCTGTTCCTGTCATGTAAAATATTCCCCTTTTTAAATTGTTTATGTAGAAATCAAGTTACTACTCATAGAAAAAGCTTGAGTTTCAGCTGTAAACAACCTGGGATGGGCATAAAATCTGGCAACAGTACCAATAATTTCAAAGGTTTGTCGGAATAAAAATCCTTATAGAAAATAAGAAGTGGTTATTTGCTATTCCAGCTTTCTAAAAATTTTCCTAGAATTCACCTTTGTCAGAGTACATATCTGAATTTCACAACATTAAGGAAATTCACTAATGACTCAAAGTGGAAGTTTTCTAATAAGAATATATCCTTCCCTTCAATTATAGGCATATACATAATGCCATTATAATTTTTTCTATTTATGCACCACTGCCTGTTCTTCAACTGGAGAAACTACTCTCCTAATTTATAATTATTCCTACACTTGTTTTTTTACAGGTTTACAGGTCTGAATTTGAGTCAGAAAGGCAAGAAGTGACTGTGTTCCTTTTGAAATAACTTCAGCCGCTGTATACATGCTACATTCATGCTTATATAATTTCTTGGATTGGATTTCTGAATATATTACAAGCTTTAATTTCCAGTATAATTAACTGCTCCACTATATTTTAAGCACTTGGTGAGTTGACAGTGCAGAGATAGGATGGGATGGTGGGAAATGATGTCGTTTTTCTAGGAGAGACTTCTACAGAATTTGACTGAGTAAGTGAAAGGCTAATCTGACTCCATAAAGTTTAACATTTCTGGAAATATCCCCTTGTTCTTGCCAGTAGATTTGAAGCAGGGGGGAATGTATGTAATATAGAAATCAGCCTGAAAAGTAAATATGGGGAGAAAGCCATTAAGAATGAATGATGCACAGAAAGCAGATGCTGAGAAATCAGCCAGCCTCATAAAAATTTCCACAGTTTAAAATTAATCCTGCCTGTCAAAAGAAAAAAAACAAAACCAGCAAGCATTTCCCCTCCATATTATAAACTACGGGCATATATAAACTGTATACATTTCTTTACGTGAGGATCCTAAAATTTGCTCAGAATTATAATCCAATCCATCTGTACGTTATGGCTAAAGAAGGCATACATGTTTCAGAGCCACTGCAGTCCTGGACAGAGAAAGGGGTACATCACTGAGACACAGGGAAGCTCTCCACTTGGAGAGTGTTTCATAGTTAGAGCTGAACACCTTGCTCCAGAAAGGTCATTATTTACGATAGAAGTCACCCATATGTAAAGGGTTGATGCACCATTGCGTAAAAAGTTATTAAAGACAATTTTTTTGCATGTTTTCTGCTGCTGGGTACTGAAAAAGAGATTTTTAGGGTTATCAGATTTTTGGAGATAGTAAGAATTATTATTGTGGCTACATCTGTGTCAGCAAGTGATGCAGACTGCAGGCAGGAGCAGCTCTGTGGAATGGAGGAGCTAATGCCCATGCCGTATGGATTTCAGGAGATTTTATTTCACTGTAGTCTAGTTCTGGTTCCTGTGGAAGGAATGCATGTAGGTGCTTTGGTGTCGCTAGGTGTCCTCCTGGAGTACACCTCTGGATTTATTTCTACTTGAAGAAGGACCAATTCATGCAGTCCAAAACCACACTGCTGTGAGAATGAAAGCGCAGTAAATGGGAATGTTTAAGATGTCATAAAATCTCCTCCCCTGATGTACACTAAAATGCTAATGCAGAGGTGCCCTCTGTGTTACGTGTTTCTCGTCAAAGGAAAGAGTATGTGTGCAGATAGTGTACTGCTAGGGCAGAAAAAGCTGCTGTCTCTAGATTTAGTAGTGGAGGCTTTTATTTTGGTGCTCGAGGTCTCTTTTGTATAAGGTTATTATCTGAGGGAACATAAGCTGATTTAGAATGGCAAAATATTTAAAAGCAGGTATCATTTTCATCAGACTAATTTGTAGAGTTTATATTTTATATTTATATATTTTATATTTATATTTTTTGACATATAGTCCTTTATCAGGTTGTATTTGGAGATGTAAGTATTCAGCTGTAGGGACCAAGGATTTTAGTAAGTACCATACTCTGGTAGTTTTCATTGTCTTCAAGTGAAGCTGTTGGTGTCAGTTGTTGCTAAACAGTACTGCAAAAGCACTTCAGATTGTACCCAAGGCATGAGGGAACCAATTTGAAGATTTGTGTCTAAAAACCTTGAGACAGAAATTGCTTCTTACAAAAAAGAATTTTGATGAGCAAAATACTGTAATGCTGAGCAGCCCCTTTCTGTATTCAGAAACCAAGAGTAGCCCAAAATATTCTGTATTTTTTATTGTTAATAATAAATGTTTGCATCATGCATTTACTATAATTTACCAAATCACCATAATTTAAATGAATGTGAATCTATTTTAATGCATCCTTCACCTCAGAGTAAACCTGGAGCCTTCTTAATCAGCGAAAGATTATGTTTACCCCAGGGATATTTTGAATAGATGTTTATGATATGTCAATGCACTATACCAACCAATCAATGAAAACAAGTGTAGTCCTGTATATATCTATGTCTATATCTATATCATCTATCTATATCTACATCTACATCTATATCTGTATCTATCTATCTATCTATATAAAAAAAAAGTACATGACTAGTATTTGCAAGCAATCCCACTCAAGAAAATAGAAAGAAATCACAAGTCTCAGTTTTCCTATATTGCAATTAGCACAGTTGTGGCAGATTTATAAAGCTGTATTGTGGCTCAGAGTAGCCAAAATCTTAGGGAATAAAAAAGGGCATATTAGGTAGATAAGGAATGAAAAGGAGGAAAATAGGGAATAAAAAAATGAAGAGATTTCAGGGAAGCATGTGTGACAATGAGTTAAAATGTAGCCAGTGTTAATAATGAAACAGAAGGCTTTTGAGAAATTTGACTTGCTCTTTTCCAATACACTTAAATTAGTGTATGAATTAGAACTGAAAGGGGAAAAAAAAACTTGCATAAAATAATCTGGTAAAATGGGTAGGTGAATTAAAGAATACCCTTATGTTATTGCTGGAAAACATTGTCTAGAGGTATAAAATCAGCACACTGGGGTTAAGATGAAATATGATGAATGGGTTTGAAATCTTCTGTGTGGCTTGTTGAGGTGAATGGAAGACTACTCAAGTACAAAATGCAGTTTGGATTAAATGTGTGACAAAATTACAAATCAGATAGGAAAATTTTGTCAGCTGAAAATCTATAGTGCTAATTGACCCGAAGACGTGATCTCCCTATAAACATTGGCTCTCTTGGTGGTGTTTTACTTCTTTTGATCAATAACTAAACATTGTCTACACAGATAGCGGATTTTAAATATCTTTTCAGCTAAGTAATTCTAGTCATAATTATAGTATCTCGAGCTTCATTCAGGTTGCCTTAAATTGACAGGTCTGGATTTGAATGTATTTCTATTTCAATAATCTCTGAACAGTTAAGTCTACAATCCAGAGTATTTCAGTGGAACACTTCCAGAGTCCACAGTTCCTAATAGAAATTGTTGTATTGTATTTTTTGGGTAAAAATTCTAGACTTTTTATTGTCTGCCTCATGATATAATTCTTAACATGGAGAAATGCAAAAAGCATGGGCATTTATCCTGATTTTATCAGTCTCAGAGTTTTAAGTTTTGAACTTCTATAGTATCTATTTAATTAATAGACAAGATGTCGCAAAAAAGGGTTTTCCTTTTTTTCCTACATTAATTATTGTTTAAATTATAGTATAAAATTTTATATTATTCAGTATAGGGACATGTGAAATAGATACCACTTTTCTTGAGATCTTGTATTGGGATTTATTTCTGGGTTCAGTAAATGGTACTACATTATCAACTTCATGTATACCATTCCCCAAGAGAAAATGTATAATGCCTTTTATTGCTGTGAGACACTCAGAGTGCTCCAAAAAAGATGCATTGTGCCAATGTGTAGTATTTTTATTACTTAAAGGGTAGGAAAATTTATATAAAAAAAAAATCTAAACTGTTTATTTGATGTTACAATATTCACAAATAGTTCACTACAAGATCTTCTTTACCTAAAGCAGAATAGAATTTAAATAAAGTGACAACAAGGCTTGAAAACAATCAGCAATGAGACCTCTAATTATTATTTTTTCTTTTAATTGTATTCTCCATTAAATGTCTTTGTGTTTATATATTAACAATGTATCAAGCTGAGGAAAATGCAGAACAAGACCAAGAGAGTTCTGTATATCTTTAATGACCATAGGCTCTGTTAAATTAAATAGGAGCATTTTATGGAGTTAGGGGCTGATAAAAATCTAATTACTTTTGGCAATGTGCTCATATCAGGGGAAGGAAATATGAACACAAAGATAAGATATAAAATACTGAAGTTGATAGAATGTTGTGATCCTTTTGGGAAGCCCTGATGCTACTTTTATTTATGGTGGGTCTCTCATCCTTAATAGAGATAGTAGCTCCGAAGTAAAGATATACTTTAATACGTCTGGTCTCCATGGCAGTTCTGCTGCCTTACTGAGTACTAGAAATCCCTATTTCCTTCTCTTCCTTGTACCTCTCAGTAAGAAAAAGAGTAACTGAAGTTGAATATTTTAAAGATTATGGCCCAAATTGCTACCAAATAACAATAAAAGAAGCAATGGAAGCCAACTTTGTCCTTTGAGCACTTGTAAACTTTTGACACTTACAGCCATGTGGCTGCAACTGTGAAGGAATGATGTGGACAGAAGCAGGCCAGATTGAATCAGAGAAAATGAAAGAAAGGATAATGCTTGTGCTTCCCTAGATCACCTATTTCATGTCCAGATCTTGCAGGATTTATACGAGGGAAAAGGTGTGTATGTGAAAAACAGAAAAAACTCTGGGTATGTGTCCCTTTTATTATATAGCTTTCATTAAATGTTATGGTGAGTAAGCCCAGTGGTATCAATAATCATGGAAACAATTTTGCAGTTAGACAGACCACATCAAAAGCTTGCTCAAAGCTGTTTTTTTCAATGGGAAAAAACATTCTAAACATTCTACTCAGAGAATGGAAGCCTATGCATAAGCTTTGTGAATTGCACAGTCAGAGCCAAGAATTTCTCATGAAATGCTGATGAATCATGAGTAAAATGGAGAAAATAGCAGTCTTCATATAGACACGTACTAGTAATTTTTGTACCATTGTATGTCTTGAAATTTTGTCTGCATCTTGCTGGCCTGTATTCAGACAAAGTACCTCATGTTGTACCAGAGAACTATTCCTTGTGGGAGTTCCACCTTGTCACGTCAGACCTGGTCTTATCCCAGTGTCTTCTGAACCTTGATCTTGCAATCTTTTGATTTTCTTTCAAACAGTCTCGCAGTGCCAAGAGTATTTAGTTTTATCTGCCACCATGCTACATTCTACTCATGCTCTAACTTTTACATTTGCCTTTAAGAGTAAATTTCCCATCCATATTTTTTCCCAAACATCTCACTACCTTCTACTTCCAATGCTGAAATACTTAGTGTTCCCATGCTTGAAGTCAATTTAAACCGTTCCAGACATTGTTCTCCTACTGCTTTGTATTGACTGTTCCTAGTTCTTAGATATTTCAAGGTCAGTTTAACAGTTTCTCAGTTCCATGTTACATACCAGATAACTGTAAGACACTTAAATGTATAAAGCTTGTATTTTAGAAGTGTTCTTTTATTGCTTTAGCTTCAATAGATTGCAGTGACTTTCACTCCAGTCCTTTGAATAGTTTGGTAGCTAAACTGAAGGCTGTCCTTTAAACTGTGATCTCTCTTGGTGGGGAAAAATATGATAAACTCTAGAATGTGGAACCCCTTCACTGGAATTTGCATCCTAAGTTAACATGTGTGATACAGAAATTGCCATTAAAAAGTTAAAAAAATATATATAGGAACTGTGATTGGCATGGAGAAATTATTTATTCACGTATGTACTTAAAAAATTAGTCTGCTTGACTGAGGAAACATGGAGGCAAAAAAAGGAAGAAGGAAAAGAAGCTGCCTTCTGGGAGTTTCATAATGCCATCAGCTTGTGTTTGCATTGCTGGCAGCAGCAGCCGTAACGGGAGCCCTCACTGTGCAGATGTAGGCTTAAGCCTGTTTTGCCTCACCCATTCATGGTCTGCCAGTCTAGCCTTCCTGGCAGCATGCATCATGTTTAACTGTCGTGCCTGAGCTGATGTAATTTGGATGAGTGCCCCACAAATCATAATAACTGCATACTTGGTTTATGTCCTTGTTCAGAATATCCCCTATGGAACTAGAAGATACCACAACTCATAATAATGGAACAAGTCAATATTGCAGAGATCAAGAAAACAATTTTTTTAGCATTTCTAAAAATCACGTTTATTATTACATTGTATGCTATATGTAATCCAAATATGGATCTAAATATGGATCCAAATATGGCCTAAGGAATGGAAACAAGCTAGCAAATGAGAAATTATCACAAATGTCAAAGTGCTTTCAAAAGAGTCTTCAGTGGATGGAAAATCTCCAAAAGGCTGTTAGGTTGGGTTTTTTTCCTCTCTCCTGATCACTTACCCTTGTGTAATGGACTTGAATTGATATTGGGGAAATGAAAGATGAAGCAAATGCATCTTCTGTCTTTTCATCAAAGCAGTCCTTTGTGTGGGTCTTCCTTGACCTATTTCCACTTGCGAGTTGCATCTTCAGGCAATGAATTTATGCCAGTAATATTTCAATGAATGCCAAGCTGAGCATAACAGTGTTATTCTAGAACATGATTAAAGACTTTCTTTGATTTCTCTTGTCTTTAACTTCACTGGAATTCTGGAAAAATACCAAACTGAAGAGCTGATATAGAGCTGACAAAGTAATGAATCACCATTTCCAAGCCTATTAAGTTTTAAGAATTAAGAATAACTGCTTGATTCCCTCTTCTAGAGAAAATGCAGCATCAGAATGACATTAAGTCAAGATGGAAATTTGGAGAAGATAACTCTGTTTAAATAAATCTGTTCCGTAGGAGGGGGACATGAGGACATGGATAATCTTCCTTCTGTGTAACAGCCTGAAAAATGTCATGGTGCTCCATATTAGCTAGCAGACGAGAGAGCTGTGTCATCCTGTTTACCTGTGATAGTACAAGCACATTTGAATACGTCTTACAGAGTATGACTTGAATATTGACTTGATTTAAGAAGTCTGGTAACAAATAGCTATGTGGATGGCATCCATTTGGAATGGGAGAGAGTAAAGATATATAAAGGATTTAACTTGGGCTCTCTTGAACACCACTAAACAGTAGGTGCTTGCTTTTTTTCGGTTGTGTCTGTGAACTTTTCACAAACCTGAGTTATATTTATTATATATACTGCAGTGCTTCTGTAAATCTTAAAAGTTATGGTTTGTCGATATACTACAGGTTCAATACTGGTTCAAAATAAAAACACAAATTCATGATTAATAATTTTTTTAATCCCTGAAGTAAGTGTCTTCTAGCAGTTACGTACTCAGATCCCCAGAAGATCTCATGACCGTTTGATCCTCACAGTTTTGAATATATAGCCCCCAAGGAGCAACACTGTGTTGTTACATTGCATTTGCGCTTCTGTCCTGGCCAAGACCGCACAGATACATCTTGGGACAGCTGAGGCCAACCTCCAGAGTCGAGCTGCCAGGTCACCCTCTGCAGTCAAGTGGCTCAAATCTGTGTCCATACCTTAGCTTGTGTTGTGTGTTCGGCCCATCCAGAAGCAGAGAATGCTCAGCTGTTAGCAACTTGTGCTTTTAGCGCTGCGATATATTGGTAACATGTCTTAAAGATCAAATGTATATGAAATACTTTTTAAACTAAGAAAAAAATACTCTGAAGTGCTGACAGCATAGGTTCAGTTGCTTCAGTTGATGTTGGGCCATTTGCAAATGGTTCAATTCCAGTCATGTGAAAAATTAAAATGGCTGTTGGCTTAAGTAACTGGTGCCTCAACAAAGCACAAGCAGGAGATACAGCTGCCCAGGACTTGAGTTCTTAGTGCTTGCATCCTTGTGACACTGACGACAATTGCCAGGGTTTGATATCTTATGTTGGCTCAGTTGGAAAGTGAAAGATTTTAATTAACAGATACATGGAAAGACCTAAGTTGGGTTTTGTTTTCTTGAGAGGCATAGATCAGCAACGTCATGATTTCTCTGATAATGCAAGAAATTTTAATTTAATTCTAACAGTCTTTCTCACCTTTATGTGTATCAATTTTACATGCATATATAATTTGAGGAAGGACAGACCTGACAATGTTCCAACATAACTTCAGAGTATAGGACCCTACAAGCAAACATAAACTAACAATGTCAATAAATATGCCAAGATTTTTTGATTCTTTCAGAAATGAGATACTATCTGTTATGTAAGGGTTTGAAAACATCTCTGATTTATTTCAAAAGCTACATTTATCTTTGGAACAACAATGCAATATCTCAAACCCTTCTTTGTGTAACTTTCTCTGTAATTGAGACCCTAGGCATACTTCACACCTTGACCATGCTTTCAGAAGGCTCACCAGAGATCTTTGCAAGTTTAATGTTGATGTAGGATGTCATAATCATATTTTTAAAGTGAAGTAGCTGAAAGACAATTGTAAAATCAGGCTTCCCACTAGGTGGCAAAGAGAGACAGTGATTTGCAGTGCATTTCTGCACATTGGGAAAATGAGGGTGAAAAGCAGCCAGCTACAGAGCCAGGTTTACAAAAATACGTTGTGTTTCATTGGTCTAGCTTTTTGGAGTGAGGTTGAGTTTGAATAAGTGTGAATCTGGAAGACTGGAAGGAACAGGCTGATTGAGGCAGTCGAGACTAGGAAACAAAAGCTATCTGCATGTAAGAAAAATGTTCTAATTTCAGTTTGTCCATTTTAATAACCCACTTGAAAGGTGTGTGCTTGTCCTATTAATTTCTTACAAATTCCAATATTCAGTGTGGAGGACCATAATGTTGTGGTCAGCTCAGCTAAATTGCTGAAGTAGTAAGCTTATAAAAAAGTAATATAGTTAATGAAGAAATTCCACCAGCCACACTACAGAACGTTAGAAGTATGGACTACCTCTGCTGCAGTTACTAGAATTATCATAGCAATCCATTGCTGCAGGTAAACCGATACATAATCTGTGCCTTTACAGCCCACGCCTGCGCAGTACTTCCTTGATCTTGCAAGGTCATACCACAACAATGTGGAGTGGAAGCTTTCATAGTGAGAAGAGTTGAAAATTTTGGGAGCTGCTTTTTTTCCCCCTTTCTTGTGTTTTTCTCTACCAATTTAAGGATCAGATGAGGTGTCCATAGGCTGGATATGAGGTGACTGTGACATAATATTTATTATAAAACAACAGCTATGCTGAGCAGCTGAAATTTGTTACCAGCATTTGTTATTGCATTGTCAAAATATATTTTATTCAGATTTATAAAGAATTTAAACTTTCCCTCAGAAGGAAAAGAATGCAAGTTTCATTTGTGGTAAACAAAGCACTACTATTGGTATTGTTAAAATTGTATGATTTTTGGCAAAATTCAGCTTGTGTTTCAGGTATTCTTCCTGCTGGAAAGATAATGAAGCTCAAGAAACTCTATTTCAAGAAATGGAAGAAAATTTTACATATAGTTTGTCTGTACTTTCTATTTTAATTTTTTTTTGCTTATTTTTAAGAGCTCTAATATCTCAATGAATTATAGGAACTTGAAATTTGAAATAGACAAGTAGGTAGTCTTTTGTTCAGATAAAAAGTCATACTTCTCAGGAAGTATTAATTTTGAATTAATAATAAAAAAGTCATTTGCACTTCATATGTTTGATAATGTTCGGCTCATGTTTATCAACTTATTACATAGAGAATGGCAATAGAACATGGTGGGAACGGATCATGGAGAAAGAGAAAACTAGTCTTAAAAGAAGATGAACTTTCCAGTGAACAGTGACCAGGATGTTTATGTCTTACTGTGAGGCACAGGAATAGATAGGTACTTCTTGCAGGAAGGCTTATTAATGAATTGTTGATTGAGTTTCTGTGCTAGAAAGTTAAAAAAGTTGCATTTGATTAGCATCTTGGAGAACAAAGCTGAAAGTACTTTTCTTTTTCTAGGAAAAACATTATAGTTCAAGTGTAAGGAAGCTACTAACAAGAACGGGAGGGTGGAAGAAGAGATGGTGGAGATACGAATATAGAGGATGGGAGGGAAACATGAAAGCTGAGATGTTTAAGTCACTAGACCTACATATATATATACATATATATATATATATATATAAATGTTTCAGAGAAATGTGGGGAGTTGATATTGATATTGGGAGTGTCAGAAAGCCTTGAAGACACTCAGACAAGTCAGGCTGAAGGGAATGGAAGACCTACAGTTTGTAAAAAGTAGGGAAAATAAGTAGGAAAGGCAAGAGGCTTCAGCATTTGAGTACAAGAGGATAAAGCTCCATTGTGTATCCATGGAAGAAGAGAAAGAAACTACTTTTAGAACTGTCAAGTTAAAATTTGAAATGTTTATTTGATTGAAACAGTGCCTGTGTGGGAAGTAACATTCAAGGACAAAATTTCACTGTGCCTGAAGAAGAAACTGCCTGCTGAAAACCTTTCCCATATAATATATGGAATTAACACATTGGCTTTAATCCTGTTGTGACATCAAACACGTGGTTTATTATAAAGAGGATTGTTTTGGAAAGGCAGTCTCAATTTTCTTGCCAGATAAGGGAGAAAATGTTCTATTGGCTTCCCACTGCTATCTGAGCATCCAGCAGAACTGAACTAATCTAAGAGAAACCCTAAAATAACAAGAATAAAACTTGTGTGAAAACTCACGATTTTGTATAAAATAAAAGGTTTTGTTGGGTTTGGGTTTGTTTTTGGTTTTGTTTTTTTTT
>VZTF01002860.1:219467-268287 GCA_013397755.1 Cnemophilus loriae | reverse complement strand
TTTTTTTTTTTTTTTTGAGGAGTAACTATATAAAAAATGAGTATCATGCAACTGGATTCAGTAGTATTTGATTCAGTAGATTTTTTCTGCTGTAAGGGTACCTTACAGCAGGGTACCAGCTGGTACAGAAGGGTACCAGCGCTTTCACCTTCTTTCATTTGGTTTCGTCATCTCATTAATAACTACTTTCTTCAACTGTCAGTCAAGATCTAGGGAAAAAACAAGTTTCTCTGTGATGTGTTTCTTCATAGATAAATTTAAAATGTTTATTCTCTAAGCTCCTCTAATGAAGGGCTAATCTGAAAAGTCCAGAAAGTTATTTAGAAGCATGATTCTGGAATTTCAGATATGCTTGGAATGCTAATTTCTCAGGGTGCAGCAACTCTTTAGAGAACTAAATATTCAACATAGTCAACATAACAGTGTATTTTATGCTTTTTCATGGAACACATCCAAAGGGTAAAGAAGGTCCAAATTCTTGACTGACTGAATACTTACGAGGAGCCCCCTGAAATTACATTAGCATTTTACTTTACATTTCACTTAGTCTAAGTTAATTGAACTCTGTTTCAAAGTAGGTGGGCAAAGAGAACTTATCCAGATTTCCATAGAGTGCTCTGGAAAACAAAGCATATGACAGCATTTCTGAGCTTAAGCAAGAAATTACCTGTAGACAACTGATAGCACTTTCTACCTCAGATTTATGTTTATCTTATGACTAGAACCATAACTTACAGAGCCTCTTGAAAGCTACTAGAGTGATCTAAAACTGTTCTCTGAAAACGTTCGGTTGACAGAGTTCACTGCAGTAGCTCCAGGTAACATACAGTATTTGAAGACATACTGATAAGTGGTAAAAAACAATGAGTAGGACATTCTTGAAAAACAATAAAGTAATAAAGAATCCTTCAAAAGTATTGTTTCTAGGTAATATCTATGTGTCATTTACACATCTGTACTCGGCTTACGCTGGAGCTGTGACTGTAAAAATCCCATTGATCTTCACAGTACAAATTCTAAATAGTTACGGGGTTTATAGATATATATATAAATAGATACATATTTACATTTTAAAATAGTGATTACATGCTTTCCTTTATAAAACTATCTACGTAAAGTAAAGATCTTAAAACCTAACCTTCATCAAATGAGTTTTAGAATAGCTAGCAGAAGAACTTTCTGGATGGTTAGCACTGATTTTTTTAATACATACTGGAAAAACACAGACATTCCAAGGGTTGAAATCAAGGTAGTACCATGACAGTTCTGTTTGTTTAAATTAATGGCCAGACATCTCACAGTGTGCTCTCTGGCAAAATAACGGATGGATTGATACAGGACTCTATTTATAAAGACTTAAAGGACAGTAATATAATTAAAGCATTAAATTTGCTAAGAAAAGGCTTTTTAGTCAGGCAGAAAAGTTCAGGAAAATCAAAAGGCTAAAAGTCAAGAGAGAGAATGTTGAGAATGTTATTATGTTATTCTGTTTATATTTTAAATGTTGAGGATAACTAAAACGGAAGCAGTTTACAAAGAGTTCTATGTTTTTTCATCACTAGGAAACAGTAAAATCAAAGCTGGATATATTTCTGAAAGAGAATGTCTTGCCCACACCCAAGTGTGAAGCTGGAACTAGTGCATGAACATCAGGTAGTGTGAAACAGGAGGTTAGAGTACACAGTTAAAATGGGCTTTTCTAGACTTAAAAGGCTGTAATGTGTGAAAGAGAAGCATTGCAATACCTGGCTGTGAACTCAGTAAATCAATTCCCTTTGTACTCCTTATATAGTAAGCAACAGTTCTGGCTTCAGTCTCATATTAAATTATTTTAATGACAATTCTTTTATGTTGGAGTAAGTTAAATGATGAAAGTCTGTGTTTGAAGAGGATACTCAAAATGTATGTATGTTTAAAAAAAAAAAAAGTAGTCCTGAGGCTTTTGACTTTTTATGTTTGATTTGCCCTGGGAATCCAGCTTTTTATTATAGTTGGTACTAAACCAGTGATTTTTTTGTGAGCTGAGCTGAATTCCATTCCATTGAAAATTGAAATTTCAGATTTGAACTGCAAAATTATTATTTGTAATGGTGCAAGAAGTACAATGAACACAGGCTGTCTTTCAGATCTTGGGTATTTGATATGCTAGAGATGACATTTCAAAATTTGTTTTGCAAGCCCATTGGATCTGATGTAGAGTCTCTGGGGGAGAACAAAACACAGAGCCCCATGATGTAATTTCTGACACAGTGCTTTTCTTACTTGAAACACACTTTAAAGCTAATGCTTGGCTTCATTGTGCTGTTGAAGTACCACTGCTGTTCAAATGATGCCAAGATGTTTACTGTCAGAACAACAGTCAAAGGCGAAAAGCTGCCAGTGTCTCCAGCGTGTGCTTAGATGTTCTTTAGTCTTGGCAGTGCTGAGCAGCTCAGTGCTTTCCTCTTACCTAAGCCTTGCTGCGTCTCACAGAAAAGGCACCTCAGTACCCACCTCAGCCATGGAAAACACTTGATGGAATCCATTGGAAAAGCTCTTCTGAAAACATGCCTAGAAGGCACAGGGGTAAGAGGGTTCGGGCTGCATGTGGGAGACACAGTTTGATTCCCCTTTGACAAAGTGGATTGTAGCCCTTATCTCTGTCCAGGCAAGTGAGTGCCCCTCCCTCTTGCTACACAGGATGTTCTGGTTCTCAGTCCCAGATGGCTGTTCATACCTATTGCTGACTGGGAGTCTCTCTTTGTTTACTTACGGAGTAATACAAGGCAATTGCCCTTCCTAAATTTAAGATAAAGAAAGAAAGCTCACATGAATTTATGTCCTTAACTCCTAAAGCTGATTTATGTCCAGCATTCGTTAACAGTATGAACAGGGCTGCTGGGCATCCTTGCACAGCTGCTCAGGTATGCTGCCCATTACCACACTGAGCTCAAGCCCCTAATTTCGAAGTCCTCACTGTTTCTGTGCATGGTGTAAGGAGGACTAAATACTTTATTCTTTGCTGTGGCTTCCAGTTAATGTAATGGCAATCCTAGCAGATGAATCCTGCTGTGAACCTGGTCCTTTAACCCGTGTGTACTTTCATCTGATCATCTGTTACAGGTCATATAAATTCACAGTGGACCATTTGGGAATAAATATCATAAGGATACACATTATAACCCAGCAGACCATAGCAATTGCATATAAAACATTATAGCATATCATTAAAACATTTACAACTAATTAGTTTAAAGCAATAGACTACCATAATTATCATCCACTAAATAATTAGTATTAATTACTTAGAGGATTAATTAGTTTGCTTCTGAAGCACTTTGAAGATGGAAAGCAAAGAATAACTGCCACGTATCATGACCTGTGTTCCCTTACAACTGAATATAACATATTGCCTAAAATGCATCTTTTTGTTTATACAAAATTGTTTTTCATTAGGCCAGTATGTGGCAACATTATTGACTGGATCTGACAGGATTTTGTTGCTATGAAACCCTTTCAGCCAAGTGGTCGTTTCTCCAATCTAAATGAGTGATTGCAGCTCTCCTATAGGGAGATCTAAGACTTGGAGGAGAATGCAATTAAGATTCATCATGCATAGGGAGTGAAATTCTTCCCCGTACATTGATCTGTAATATATTTTTATATGCATACTAGCTTTAAGAATCTAATTACTACATACTGAGAGCAAAATTTGCCCCTGAAAGAATTAACTGTAACTAGTTCAAAGGTGCTGTTCAGGAATCCCTGTAATTCTTGTGCCTCGAAAAGACCCACATTAAAGTTCCTGATTTTGTAAAGTACCAAATGCCAAGATCTTCTAATGATCTTAGTGCGAGCAGTGGCTGCTTTTCAAACCTCTGAATCCAGCATCCTTTGCATAGGCTCTGATTTTATCTAGTATGAAACAGAAAGCTCTGTGTGTGAGAGATCTGCTGGCTCATCAGTGCTTCTTAGCAGGTATGCAAGACTGTGCAGAACTAAAATAACAGTTTAATTGTGGTTTTCTTTTGTATTCCGTACAGAGTTCTGAATGTTAGATATCTATAAGAGTTTGTATGTTGATCTCTAATCTAAATGCTGTAGTTTTCTGAAAAAAATCTGAATTGTCCCTTCCACAAATGGAAAAAAGATCTACTAATGAAACCTCATTGTACATGATGGAAAATTTACTGCATTAATATTAAAGGATGATTAATGGACTTATAAATCTCTAAAACCAAGGAATGATAAGGAAAATCCTGTGATAAATCCCTAACTTTGCAGCACTGGCAGACATTTATATCTAGATATTGCAACAGTCTTGATCAGTTTATTGTCAAGAGACAAAAGCCAACTGCAGTATAGTCTTAGACACGAAGAGTAAGCAAGTGACCTTCAGCTCCTTCAAATATTTTTAGAGCAATTATGTTAATACTTGTTCTTAAGCACCAAAAGCCTTTAGGAGTTCCATTTATCCTTTCTAGAAGTATGTCATAGTGCATCAAAAGTATATTAGCTACAGACGAGTGATGAGCTATTCAGCACGATCTTAAACCTTAGTGAAGAAGAGGTTTAATAAGCTGAATATGATGTTGGTTTTATAATGCCTACAATCCTTAAATATTTCTTTCAATTTCCTTCAGTTTTGAGGTGAAAGAGATTAAAAGAACAAGGACCCAGTGTTAGCATAGCATGTTTCTGAGTTATATAGCAGTTGCAACTGTGTTTATTTTTTCAAGTAAAAGCATACTGCTCATTCAGTGGGAGTTCTGATTTTACTTATGGACTTTTTATAACTCTGAGGAATTCATTAAAAATGTTTGTAACCCTTTGAAATTCCACATGTTCTATCATCTATGAGGACTAAATCATAAACGTATTCTTTGCTCTTTCCTAGTTTCAAGAAAGGTTGGTTATTTATTCTAGAAGTTTATAAAGACCATAGACTTTGATGGTGATGGATACAGCCAGGAGTTGGACTCAATGATCCTGATGGCTCCCTTCCAACTCAGCATATTCTCTGCTTCTATGATAACATAGGTACGAAAAAATACATACTGAATATCTGTCTAGAGAGTATGTGAGCAGTAACAGTCTAAGTTCAATGTAGTTAAACCATCTACCACATACTTTTAAAGTAATTAATATTTCTGGGTTGGAAGGGACTTTTAAAGGTCAGCTAGTTCCAACCCACCTGCAATGGTCAGAGGCATCTTCACCTAGGTCAGGTTGCTCAAATTAGCTGACATCTGGTTTAGTTTGCCGTTTTCTCCTCCTCCTTATACTCCTCTCCAGTATAAGCGTTTGCAGTGCCTTTGTTTGAACCAGATGTCAGAAGCATAGCTGGTTGTGAAGAACAGGCAATTCTACGTTTTCCTAGATCAGCCCAGCTTGGCAAGGGTTTCCTTCACCTTCTACTTAAATAGCCTTGGGTCTGGAGATCTTGGTCTCCCAGGTGAGAAGAAATAGGAAAAATAAATCCCTACCAGGAACTTATTCTGAGATCTGCCTCCTTTTCCTATATCTCTGCAATCCTCACAGTTAGACTTGGGAAATTCCCACTCTGACCCAGAGGACATAGGACTGTCCTCTTCCTCTTCCTCTTCCTCTTCCTCTTCCTCTTCCTCTTCCTCTTCCTTCCTACCACCCCTCACCTACTCTGATTTGAAGCTGGAAGCTGCTAGATCATTTTTAAAGAGCAGCAGGTCTCCACTCTGAATGGCAAAGACACCCTAGATGGAGAGGTCACAGCTGAAAGCCCTTACACATCTATTATAGGTTCTCACATGCTGCTTTTGGACCATTTTCCATTTTCTTTCAAATGACAGACACTGGTCGAGTTCTACGGCAGTTCCAAAGGCAGCAGCATCTACAGAATTAGGCTCTTTCTAATTAACATTTGGTGGCAGTTTCTATTGTGAGATCCAGAACTGAATAGGGCTGAAGATGAATACATGCCAGCTTTTTCAGAAGAGCTGTTTCTGGCCAAGACTTATTTGCTGTAGTGGGAAAGAAAGTTGGTCCAGGTTCTGCCTCTGGTGTGACAATACCCTAAGTAAAATAAACATGTCTTCAAGACTCTCAGTTTGATGTTATCAATAAGCATTTCATTGGCTTTTATACTGGGTCATAAAGAAGGAAACTTTCTCATTTAGCAAGTTTCCTGCTATCTGAAGCATTACAGGTGTTTCAGGGAGAGTGATAACAAACCTGGTGGACAAAGATTTTTTGGAGACTGCCTGCAGCTTCTGCTGAGGAGGCAAAGATAGTGTATATCAAATCTCTGAGTCACACAACTGCTGAATGTAAATCAGCATTACTACCTCATTCATCAGCTAGATGTTTTTAATTGTGAAGCTGGAAGATTAATTTACAGTCTGGAAAACAGCCCAATTTTCAGGAGAAGCATTTGTATTAAATGATCAATGCAAACTGAAAAAGTGAGTGTGCATAACCCATGAATCTTTTTTTGACCCAAGAAAAAAAGCAAATGCCATAGCCATGGACAGCTACAAATTTTATTCCTTAGGCTCCTGAATACATTGAGATTATGATGTTATTTAAGTGTTACATCATTGTACTTGATGTCAAGTTCATTGATATTAATTTTTGTTGACTGAACAAGTAAAAAGGGCAGCATATTAAATATTAAGCTATGCTAAGAGCTGGACAGTATTACTTTATTTCTTGCCTAGAATCTTGCAAACATACAAATTTTATTCTTATTTACTTAAATGTTATTAAAATATTTCTTTTCCTTTTGTGAATCCCCAACAGGACAAACTCAAGGTAGATCAACAATTACATGTATTTTCTTTTGAGAATTAGTTGCAGTAATCCTTCGGTCCAGTCCTGTTCATAACTACATCTCCTGAGTGTAGTTCTTACTGTGATTAAAGCACATAAAAATAATACCTGTGTCCACATAGGCTAAAACATGAGCATGGAAATAAGGAACATAAGGAATAAAAACAAGGAAAATATTTCCTTTTTTTCCCCCTTTTAGAAAGCAGAACAAATATCAGGATTCACCTGAAAAGCTCTTTCATATCACTGTTTCCTTAGTCATCCAAGCCTACGTTGTATGCTAAGTATGTTGTTTCAGGAGATCTGGAGTTTAAACAAACAGCAGCTGAAGAGCAGTAGCTGTTCCTGAGACCATCCTTCCAATTATCTGCTGGGTATTTAGATGGTAGTATGGTGTGACATCATTCCCTTGGCACATTAGTATAGCAGTATTTTAAAATATATTCTTCACTTTTAGGCATTCCACTGATAGGAAGGTTCCCGACCACAGTTTGGAAGATATTTCTTAGTAGTTTCAGAAAGGCTTTCGTCATATCCTGAATAAATGGTACCAAAGATCACACTTGTGTTTGCACCTTCAGGTTGTCATTTAAATGGGTGGAGGAGGTCAGCAGTGAGGATAACATGATCCTAATGTGTGGTAGGCAGGACAACATCTGTCTTTTTTCCCTGATGCTTTCCAAATGCTGTAAAGTCAAAGGTTTTTTGATGTTGTTCATTATGTCTGTGAAGCATATAGAAAAAGGGGTTCCAAAAAGTTTCAACTTCCACCTTAGGCAACTATTTGAATTGACTTGCTTCTTTAAGTTGACTCAGATTTTTCCACTTTTTGCGCACCAGAAAATGGGCTTTATAAATATATGCAAGGAGTCAGTAATAGATATTTGACACTGCTGAATAATTGTTCAAAGCCTTTTATTGTTATTTTTGGAATGGAAGTAAATCATACAAGTCACACTGCATTGCTGACTGGGGAATTCTAGGTTCAGCTCAGAGGAAAACATCTTTTCGAACATTAATGTATGTTTGAATCTTAACATTAGACTGCTTATAAGACGAGAAGAAAAAAGCACGAAAAGAACTGGTAATCTGGACTACCTTCTATTTTGTGTTGACATTTTGCTTGATTATTTTTTGCTTTAGACACTAAATACACATATAATTTTCCCAACAGCATCTGTGTTTTATCTTTGTCTGGCCCTTGAAGGCTGCTGGATCAGAGAAAGGTCAAATTTCCTCAGCATTCCAATTGCAGAACATGTGGAAAGCAAATTGGTTTGAATTGCTAGCTGGTGAGGCCCAGACCTGCACTTCCACTTCCATATAGACATGCCTTATGTTTCCATCCCATGAATACTGCTGCAGTCATATCAGACATATTCAATGACATCAGAAATGATTTGGAAAAAAAGAATTGAAGAGACTTGTTCCCTGTTCTGTGATGTTCATATAGGAAAAATAATAGTCTGTAGCACACTCTATCAGTCAATATGCAACAGTGGCTTTTCCTGCAAAGAACACAGTATTAGACATGTCAGACTATGTACTGGAACCCATCACTATTTCTCAAGTGCTTTTATTAGTTTTAGAATAACTAGCTGATATTGTAGTGTAATAGAATCTTTTTGCACTTGTTTTTTTTGTTCAGTGTTAATACTTTTCTTTCTTTACAAGTTCAGATGTTATAGATCAGTGGTCTGCTCTCATCAATCCTTACCGCATTTTCTCACGTCTTTCGGTTACTCCTCAGTCATGCTTTGTACTCTAATTTCTCTCAGTTCCCCTTTGCAATTCAGTCCTCTTAGCTGTATAAATTCTTGTTGTGCTAACATTCTTCAGTGTTTTCATGTATTGAGAAAGAATACTGGAATGTGACAAACGCTAAAACAATTTATTTTTAACTTGTTAAAGATACTGTTATTTGCTTCAGTTCTGCCTTCCATGTCTGCAGTCACCTTCTCTGAAATTTCTTCAATCACTACATATTTTTATCTGTAGTTTTCTGTTAAGTATATTCTTACGTATCTGTGTATAAAACCACTAAAATGATGTTCTAGATTACATTATTGCTGTAACTGCAAAGAGAGTTACAAAGTTTAAGAGAATGAATCCTTCACTATTCTTAACCCTAAAATAATATTAAATATTTCTACAATAATGTGAGTGATGTCCTTATGAGTTGAGCCTAAATGCCTTGTGAGTAATTCCAGCCAGTGACAACCCTATCAAATGAAGGAATGAGGAGTCCTCATTCATATTCTAGGAATGAGTCAGATGTCTGGCCTTTCCTCCAACTGCTTTTCCTAAGCTTTCATAGAAAAAAGGTAATGTATATCCTGCAAGCCAAACAATTACCACCAGATAATCCTGTTTCTTCAAGGCTTCATATTTTTGTTTGAAATTTTCATTAGAAATGTATCCAATTTTTTTCATTATTATTATTAAACTATCTCCAAGTTTTGGACACAGTCACTGTGTATTTTTAATAGTTACAACTATTCTACAGAACAAGATTTTATTACTTGGATATTAATAGAATTGTGCCTAGAAACAAAAGGAGCATTAGAGATAATATGTCTATAAGTCACAGGAGTGGGACTAACCTTTTCAAATTATTTGACTACTTACTGTAATAAAATAAATTATGATCACCTTTGACAATTACAGTAGATTTCCTAAATTTTTAAGAATTCTGATATCATTTGATATAAAAACCCTCTTGTCCCACTGCAAGATGTAAATGCAGTTTCCACAGGGTCACTGGGAATTACTGTGGGCTGCCATGGGAGGACAAGACCTGGTATAGCCAGTTAGGAAATTTTTGTCCCTGTGCTGTAAGGGTAGCATAAACTCTGATACACAACGACTGCACTAAACTTTTAGGGAAAATACTTAGCTAAAACCCTATACGCAATGAAAAGCTGTAAAGTCTGTCTGCTGCCTGAAATTCATTTGTTTGAAACCAAGTTTACTTTTGCCCTTTCAGATTTTTTATGGTGTGTGGTATGGATCGGTGTAGACTTAAACCAAACTGGGCTCTAAGGTGTCATCCTCACTGCTAAGGAAACTGCCCCAAATCACCCATAACATTAAAGTGTGTTTCGTAGCAGAGATGGCTCAGACCAAGTAGCACTGTCTCAAAAAATACTCAGCCACCACCCAAGGCCATTTTACAGTCCACGGTTCAGGTGTGATTACCCTGATTTGGGCAGTAAAGCAGTTCATCTGCATGGACACGAACCAGAGCCAGAGCAAAAACCCTCACCTCTTTCTCTAAACTAGACCAGACACGGGCTGGTCGTATTCACCTGACGTCAAATGGTGAATATATTATTTTAAAAAGTTGAGAAGGTGTGAGGGGCTTTTTATCTTTGCATACTATAAATACTTGCAGCTTAAATCCATGTTCTTGACTGCTTGCATACTCTCTGGATTTGCAATTTTACCTCAATAAAATCTATCACTTAGACTTGGCAAAGTTCTGCTTTGCATCATCTATAAACTGCATTGACATATTATAACTGTCCTCCACCGTAGGTGGTACAATTTCACACACCACAGGTCAGTGTGGAACTTGTTTTGATGTCTGTCTACAGGTGTAATATTTCCTACCTGATTATAACCTACGGTACAATTATTTAATCCAGGGCCTCTCAAGATTTACATCTGTTAGGCACACAAGCATGTATACTGTGTAGTGGAAGGTATATCATCTGTGTGATGTAGATTAATCTTTTCCCCAAACCATTCAGAAAAGCACTGGTTTCTGTGGGATACTGTTTTATGTTGTTCAGGTCATATGCTAATAAAGAATGGTAAATAAGTTCTGATTATATCAATAAAATTAGAGTAATAGAATGAATATGATTTCTAATAATAAGTTGATTTAAAAAAAAATACTTATTTTGTGGTGATTGGTATATATTATCCAGAATTTTTTTGTTTCCATGATGTATTGCTGCCATCCCGTTGTTTACTTTTTGAATTTCAGCTACTCTGCCCCACATTTATCTGTTTTTTTCCAGTTCTACCAGCTTATATCCAGCAAATGAAAAAGTAGACCAAGGATAACTTGTGAAACTATGTAAAAATCTAGTATTTTTGTTTGAGGAAAATTAATTCCTGTGTCCCATTTGGAATCTTTGCAAAAAAGAAATCTGTAAGAAACCAAAACCCCTGCATGTTTTATTGAAGTACTTTAGCTCTCAGGTGTGCAACTATATGTCGTAGGTCCATTCATAGTAATGTTAAATGGAAATCATCCTTTAATCATGTGAATGGGTAGATCCAGATTCTCTGTACTCTCTATCCATGAAGATCTCCACAGAGCTGACATGCTGAGAACCACTATGGGTGAACACACACTTTTTGTGGTGTTTTGTCCTGAGTGCAGCAAACAGGTTACAGAAACACAGTGGTTTGCAGTTATGTTTTCTATTGCTGCAATTGTCACAACCACCAATAAAAAAATTTTAACATTGCCTGCCGTTGAGTAGCAATACATGATATTTCAGAAAGCTTTCTAGAGAGCCTGCTTAGGATGTAGAAACAATTCTTTTTAGTTCAACAGTTACGGATTTATAACAAGACTACCACCTCTTTACAGTTTATGCAAGTAAGTTTTCTAAATTCATATTGAAAAGAGCAAGGGAATGTATTATGTGGGCAAACTAGACTTCATCTTATGGCTGTTGCCTGGGTGAAATATTTTCAGTAAATCACAGTCTTTATGCTGTCCTTGGATCTTCTGCAGTCTCAGCTGCCACTGCTGTATAATGTACATTGATTTCTATTTGGTATTCAGACAGAGAGAAAGCTGTTTAATCGTTTGGTTTCTGACTTGCTAATAAAAAAAACTGTCTTCTTTAATAAGTTTATTTTAGGTAAAGCTACAGTCTCTGCCACAATTTGACATACTTTCTTAAGTTTTTTAAAGTAACAAATGATGCTGAGGATGAAACAATATCACTGTAATTTCTTCTTACCAAGTGAATGCCTTTGTGATTTGCAGAGTTGTTCAACACTCAGAGAATGAAAGCTATTTAATCATTCTCCATATGAATTGTAAATAAAGTTTTACAGTTGTCCCACATAGAGGGAAATGAAAGGGAAAAAAAGGAGAGAGACTTCTCATTGTAAGGAAACCATTTCTAATAGTGCCATGTCTATACCCAAATGTGAACAGTTTTCCACCCATCACATCTCATTGATATTCTGCTTCATTAAAGTCTCATGATAGAAAAGTTATTAATATGCAGAGGCAGTTTTATATCAGATTGGGGAAAAAAAACCTCAACCCAAGTCTAATAATGTAATTACTGATGTTGTATGATGGGAAATCACTAATGTGATTAGAAGTGCCTGACAGATTATAGTAAGAGATTTGATGAAGTCCACCTGGGTTTGGAGAAGTCAATTGATCTAAGTCTTGGCTACTGTAGGGAAAAGAGAATGGAGGAAGCAGCAGGGTTGGACTGAAATCAGAAGAGCATAAATCAGTTTCTTTTAATGGATCTAAGATGGTTTGCTCTTTGTAGCCAGACTGTTCTGTGCATTAAAGATGTTCCTCAAGTTTAGCACTCGGTTCCTGTGTGATTTGACGCAGGCAGGCAGCCAGAACAATTCCAAACCCACAACTGAAATGCAAAGAGTAAATTTATTTCATTACCTTGCTAGCTGGAGGATCCTGAAGCAACCCCAGGCTGGGGACACACAAGTGGGAGTGTTGGCACTACCAAGCTCAGTCCATGCTGACAGGCAGCAGGACTGCTGTTTGCACCCGTTTATCGGGGCCCATGCACAGGACATGCTGTGATCTCCCGTGAGCTTTTTATGATCTCTGAGCTTTGGTTTCTCTTCCAAAACAAGGAGTTCAAGTATGTCTGTGAGAGCACCTCCAGGTCTCTCTAAACACCTACATTATCTCTACACAGAGATTCTACTTCTCAAAACAGAGGATAAACAGCAGTGGACATAATATAAGGGGTACGATATATAATTAAAAAGCCATTGTCATCTTTGAAAATCAAAAAAACCCACCCAATGTGTGTTTTGCTTTTTGAAAGCAAAGTTTAGCCTTTTGCTTTATAATGGTCTGTGAGGGTTTTTCCCTCCTCACCTTGTTATAAGGATCCAGTACTGCATCGATGTGATCTTATAACTGTGGACTTTGGATTAGTTATGCAATAGCTCCCAATTTTGTAATAATTTGCATATAAGATACAGAAAGAACAGTATTATACAAATAAATCATCTACAACAGTATTTTAGTCATCTGTGTAAGAAATGCTTGCCTTTGATAGAACACTTTCCTCTGCAGAGAATGAATGTGCTACTCCACTTAAGCTCTGTTTGCACTTCCTGTCTACAAAGAAGAGTAGGTTTCATACTTCTGATCAAAAAACCTTCTTTTGTTTCAGAATTCTGAAATCTAAAAGATATAATGTGTATTATCTTCCTTTATTTAAACATTTGCTTCACCTCGTTGGTCTGGTTGCAATTGCAGAAGGTAAGCAAAAATCACTAGATTTTTTTTAACCCAGCCTCATAGTTTACTATCACATAACTGTTGTTAAATTCCAAATTATCATTGAATCACAGAATGCTTTGAGTTGGAGGAGACCTTTAAGATCATCTAGTTCCAAATTCCCTGCCACGGGGAGGGACACTTTCCACTAGATCAGGTTTCTCAGGGCCCATCCAACCTGGTCTTGAACATTTCCAGGGATGGAGCGTTCACAGATTTTCTGGGCAACCTGTGCCAGTGCCTCACAGTAAATAATTTCTTCCTGGTATCTGATATAATCCAACACTCTTTCAGTTTGAAGCCAACCTCCCGTGTTCTATCACTCCATACCATTGTAAAAAGTCCCTCTCCAGCTCTCTTGTAGCCCCTGTAGGTACTAGAAGGTGCTGTCAGGTCTCTGGGGATAATGAAAAGTCTCTGCTTGTGTTTTCCTTCTGATGATGCTGATTTCACTGTGTCTTGATCTCAGTTAAGTGGTTCTTTGCACTTAGTGGTCAGAGAGTCTTTGAGTTTTAAAGTTATTCTGCTTTCTTCTCAAATGTACAGTTTTCATCTTAACCCTCTCAGCTTGGTGGCTAGAGAAGGAAATGCCCTTTCACAGTTGGAAAACAGTTAACATGAGCAAGCAAGGGCTCAAACTTGAAAGTGAAAATAATAGTTTACATTCAAATCCTGGAGACCCCAAAGCTTATTTCCTCCCAAACCAAAAAAAGTTAAAAGGAATCAGACTCTTTGGGTAAACATCTGTTCTGCTGAGAAAGTGTGGTGATGAATGATTCCTAAAACGTGATTTTGCAAATATCATGATGCAGAAATACAACATGATTATGTAAAGCAATTATTTTGCTAAAAATTGGTATTTATACCACTGTGAGATATATGTAATAACTGTGGTTCGTATCCTCACCTAAAGACAAATTTTACGCATTGCAGATTAGGGGATAAGGAAGACAAATGGTGGTTCAGACAAACTTGAAAAATTTCTTAATCCTTTGGACATCTTCAGCCTATGGGAGCTATGTCAGAAATCCCCTGAGTACAGCATTTTGAAATGCATGACAGATTTTAAAGCCATGCAAAGATTTTTTTATCCATTCAATAAAACCTGAGGATTAATTCCTTTCATGTTTCCTGCATGAGCATGTATTATAGAATTAATATCATCAGAGGCAGATACCTGTTTCCTTTCATCCTGCTGCCAGGCAGCCCTTCAAACAGCCTGGCTCTGTCTTCTTGAGGACCTCTTCACAGGTATTCAAAAGCTGCTGTTCAGTCCTCCAGAAGCCGGCTCTTCTCCAGGCTTCTTCTCTAAGTCCTTCTGAATAGCAGCACTGCCCACACTGCCACTGAGAGCCTCAGCTGGTCCCTCATTTACAGTCACCTGCTAATTTGCTGAGCTCCATAAACTCTTCCTCATCGTTGGAGGAGGTGAGTGAACATTGATGAAGATAGTAAACAGGAGAGGTCACAGTACAGTTCCTAAGGCACCACTTTGGCATACAGACCCCTGCCAGGTGGTCTACTCCATCCAGGTGGAGAATGACCATTAACTGTCCACCTATACAGACCATAATGTCCTAAGTGGGCTACGAGAGTATAGTGGGAGGCAGTGTCAGAACTCTTGCTAAAGCTAAGGTAGATGACAACCACATCTCTCCCCTTGTCCACAAATCTAGATATTTTATCACAGAGGGTAGCCAGGTTGATCAGGCATTATTTACCTATGATAAATCCATGCTGACTGTCCCTGATCACTTTCTTCTTCTTGATGTGCCCAAAACTATGCTTCAAAGGGCTTGTTCTGTGACACACTGCCAGTGTTCAACACCATCCAGTAAGAAATTCTTTATTACAAGCAAAAATGAGTCAGATGCTTAAAAGACGTGTCATGTCATGTGTTTTATAGCATTTTACAGAAAATATATCTATTATTATTCCTTTTTTTTTCATACTTCAGTAGGTCAGGTGCTTCATGTATGATATTTTCTGGTCCAATAGCAGTAATGAAAGGTAGGTAATTGAAGCTGGTATAATATGCCACTTGTCACTATAAAAGCTTTATAATTTTGACGTCTGGGAATCTCATATATGGGCTCTCCTATCAAACAAGCAGATGCCTTCCTGCTGGAGACAGGGTCAAGAGTTTGCATTGCAGTCCTGAGGGGGGATATGGGTGCCCTACTTAGTGCCAGCTGGCTTCTGAATGGTATTTACCTAAGATCTCTTTTTTATTGATATTTTCCAGACAGCAAACATAACTGAAAGTTCTATCCCTGTGACTCCAAGATACTGTAGATGAATGTCAGTCTGATTCACAAATTCTCTGTGCCTCACTGCTTTTTAGTTTTTGAAGTATAAGAAAGTTCTGTGGTCTTTGGGGCATGTAATTTCATCCTCCACTTTTTAAAATTAATTTCTGCCATTAGAAGACAAAGCAGTAATTTTCTTATTTTCTTTCCCAATAAGTATTAAAACACTGTTTATACAATTAAGGTTGTGACCAAGTATCCCTAAAAGCCCAAATAATAAAATCTAATAATCTTTCTTGTGATAAGTCAACAGAGGGTAAATCGAGATGGTAATTTAGCACAGTTCCAGGGATGCTGTAATTTACAGTGGCTGGAATAGTTCCCTGATGCAAGTTTCATGGCATGTTCCTTCACGGCGGCTTCCTTTTCCAAATATGATCATTTTTGCCCACATGAGAGATAGTGAGCTCTAGCATATGGATATTCTAGTGTTTTCCTTTGTCCAAAGGGCAACCGTGAGTCACCACAAGGCTCCAAAAAGAATGCAGCCATCAGTGGCAGAGATTTAGTCTTCCGTATTTGCTTTTGCACTAATATTGATGGTGAATGAGTGGTCTAAAATGTACTTCTGAAGCAAGACAGGCAGGGTCAATGCTTTTTTGAACTAAATTATATATAGATATTTGTGCCATTTTTCTATCCATATGCTGCCTAAAATGAGGTGAGCAAAGATGCTGGATGTGGGTACTTCGGCAGTTTTTCTTTGTGGAGATAAACACTATACAGAGCTATGTCTAACTCAGCTGCTTCCTTTTTTTATGTAAGTTGAAAATAAAACCTGCGTTTCCCCGATTTACATGTACCTGTTTTCTGTACAGTATACTGGTATGTCCTGCCAGGATACTTAAGATACACCACTTTTGCCTCTTACAATGGCCTAAATTAATATCTGCCATACATCCTTTACAGATATTAATTGGTTTTACTCCAAGGATGAATTTGGCTGCTCAGTACTGAAAGAAGCAAGTTCTTTATCTGAATGGATGTGCTTCCTTGAACACTGGCCAGTGCCTGATGGCTGAAAGGCAAATGAAACTTTTCCTCATAAAACTGTTCAGTAGTATCATAAGTTGACAGGGAAAAAATAATGTATTTTCCTATGCCCATTTGAGTTAGTGATGATTTTTTCAGATTCAAAATAGAAGCATAAGTTGTCAAAGCAAAATATGAGGTGAAAATAATGATTCTGTGTTAAGTCCTTTCTGGGAGAAAGACTGGGAGGAATTGGAGGCACCAATCGTGGAGGCAATTGTGAGAGGCAGCCACTTGGCCAGGCCCATATGTATCAGTTGGATTTGGCATAAAAAAGACTTAAGAAGCCAAAATACAGCCCTTGAAGACCTCTAGGACTTGCTGAGCATAATCTGCATAGAAAAGTAATTTTCTTTCTGTGTGTCAAACTCAGGAAACCACTGTTGTACCCTCTCAAAACAAAACCACCTCAAAATCTGTGGAAGCACTGCAATCCAGCTAGAAAGAGGTGAGACTGTGATTCTTGGACTCCAGCTCCAACCCCAGTCTCAACACTAACCACAGCTGTAGCTTGATACTGGCACTGGCCAGTGTCGATGTCATTCTTCCTATCTCTGTAAGCATGTAGCAGCTAACCAAAGTTTTACTTTTAAGATCTGCTCAGTTTTCCAAACCTTAATCCTGACCACAATTACAACTCAATGCAATTCTCTGAGAAAGAAGGAAAATCCAAGCATTACTATAATCCCTAAAAGTTGGTATTTTGAAGAATGCAAAAATAAACTTCACTCTTGAGCATTTATGTTCCTGTAACTCGTTATACCCACGGGAAACAATAACATTAGGAATTGATTGCTGCTGATATCACTCTCTTCATAGCTGTGTGGACTAAGTTGATTCCAGTCATGTACAGAACTTCGGACATTTTACTTTTTAAAATTCTAATTGTTATCCTGACCTCAATTTTCACTTGAAATATCACCAGACAATCCTTTTGTTAGGTTAAAATAGAAAATAAGATATTGGAGCCTTTTGACTTCAGTAGTCTAACTCTGCTGAGTTTTCAGGATACATCTATTACTTAGTTTGACTTTCTGCTTCCACTGTCTGTAACGTATCCACTATTCATTATTTTAACTTCAGACAGGGAACCAATACTTAGATGAAAACAGATGGTTTAACACCTAGAGAAAAAAGATTGAAATGTATTAACACCAGGCCCCTTCCTAATTTATTAACTGTTACAGGACGAAATGTTTATCCTTTCCAAACGCCTTCACACATCTTCCATCCCATGCTTACCCTTTACCCTTACCAAACTGAAATTCCAGTATTAAAATGGCCAGGGAAGTACAGGGGAAAAACAATTGAATCTATTAACATCATCCGTTTTCCTTATTTTGTGGCACATGTAGAATCTAAGCATTATCTCAGCTACTGAAGTTATAGTTTTCCGAACCCTGGCAAATTCTAACCCCAATAATACAAGCTGCTATTATACCTCTATGCAAAAGACAACACAGCTCAATTAAGTTGCCAGTACATGGAAGTTTATATGTAGAATAAAAGTATTACTTTATTGGTTTTGTGGGTTTTAATCATGATGTCTTGCTTCAGACTGATTATATGATCACTGCTGGATTGACTCCAAGCAAGGACCGTCCTAGGACAAAGAGATTCAGTACTTAATTTTCTGGATCATATATGCCTGAGGATGGAACACCTTTGTTCTAGTGAGTGTGACCCCTTGCCGTACTCCAGTGGCCTCCCTGAGGATATATTCACACTGACCCAACCATAGTGTGAGCTCAGGACCATGCCTCAGGTATCTTCCTCACTTATAGAATTTTTTTGTTCAGAATTACGATGCATTTAAAGGCACATTCCACATGTAGATAATAATATTTTTCTATAATATGGGACTGCTGACTGTTTCTCAGATGAAAATGATTCAAGAATACTCCTCTTTCCAAACCAGTGACAAAATCAGATTTACAGCAAAACAAAAAAACATGTGAGGAGCTCTCAGGTGGGGGGCTACTGAGTACCAGAGTTCCCAGCTAATTCCAGTGCTGCCTTCTGTCTAGTCACAGCCTCTGCTAACCACCTGCCCTTTCATTTCAGCAGAAATTCAGGCAGGTGAGCTGAAATCACTGCTAGGCAAGCACTGGATGCAGAACACTGGATGGAGCTCATCAGCCTGCTATATGTAGAAGCAAGCTCTAGGAAAGTTATTTTGTTCCCGTGGTGTGTTCAGCTGTGCTTAGGACTGCTGATGTTAAGTTGAATTTGTCTGTTTGAAGAGTTTGCCTGTAACCATCATGCAGTAATAGTCTTGAAGTGCATTGTTACCATACCCTTATGTGCTTAAGGAAAATTCAGTGGTGGTGTTGCGTGTTAAGAACATGGAGGTATATGGAGGAATGGATTTCTTCAGGCTCTCTGGTTTCCCAATATGTTTTTGGTGGCAACTGGTTCACAGAAAGGACCAGAAACAAATATAATGTTCTGTGGAAGAAGCCATGAAGGAAAATTTTATTAGTTCTGTTGGTCTCTGAATATATTTCTGTTGGTGTAACAGCTGTTATTATTCTGTTTTCTTAGTAATTGAACAGGTTACCTCTGAAAATTAGAAATGGGAGTTGTTATAACTGCTCTAGGTGAGGCTGTAGCACGTTTCTTCTATCTTTGGTATAGAGAAAAGTCAATAACATGTTATTTAATGGAGGCTGAAAAGTGTTTGTGTTCCTAAAACATTTGAGACTAGGAAGATATTAACAATAGTGATTTGATAAAGGACAGAGATCCTGCCCTTTATGTCTATCAGTGCTGACTTACGTATGTTTGTTATTTGCATCATAGCTTTAACTGTGTAGCTCTTAAGACTTCCTTGGGCATCCAAAGGCAGTCTGTGTCTCAAAAGAGCCTAAAAATTAAATGATAGGGTGAATTCTTTTGGAGAATATTTTTCTCGTATTTTTCTCTTATTAGGTTCCTGTCTCAAGTGAATGAACCTCTTGATTTACAACACTGTTGTTTGTGAAGTTCCCTTTTGTAGTTGAAGATTCATGTAAATGCTACCACACAGCAAATAAAAAAAATTTCTCCAGTTCAAACTGCAATATGACTATTTCTGCTGTGTGGAGCCTATTGTCAGATCCTTGATGAGGCACAGAACAAATTTGGATGAAAATGATGAAATTAGGATGAAATGGCCCTCCATCAGGGCAGACTACAAAGATCCCCCTCTTTGTGGTATTGGCCCTTTTGATGCATAAAATGCATGCAGATTTGTTTGAAAGGCGCAAGTTGATTAGTAAAAGGAAATTCACAGTCATTGTAGTGAAATGAAGAAAGAAAACAAGGCAAAAGCATTGGAAAGAATATGTTTAATTGCACATAATTACTTGATGTGGATTTCAATCAGGGAAAGAAAGGGAAAGGAACATCCTAAATGGTGTTGGTGTGGCAATTACTCTATGATGGTTTTCTCAAATGACTGAACTTTGTGTATTTTTTTATAAAAAGATACAACAACAAAAAAATCCAGGAAAAACACACACACTACTTTTCTATGTCAGAAGAACTTCTTTGCTGGATCAGTCAAAATGCTCTGCCATGTCCTTCATCTCATGCTTTTGCATGTGTAGGCAAAACGAACTTCCTTTCCTGGTAATGCTGTGTCGACATGCTAGGTAGGATACAAGTTTAATAATTTTAACTATCAGGGTGTAAGTAAAACATTGCGTTTTGTTATATGATAGCGTAAGCACTTCAAGATTGAGCTTCTCAGCTGAACAATTTTTTGACGTATCAGGTTTGCTGACAAGCAAATTTGAACAAATTGCAGTCTGGTGAAATAAAAATATGGCAGAAGAAGAAACAGAAGTCCAGTAGAGGTGAGGCAAGGTTACCAGCACTAATTAAAATGTTTTTGTCTCTAAACAAGTAATCAGACTATGCTAAATAACTAATAAATTTATGATCACATCCCATCTGCAACTTTTAATCTATATTCTGCATAGGTGATAAAGTTTAAGGACGGAATACTTCCATTACTGCTTTTTATACTGGAGAAATTCAAATGGACATTTTCCATTTTGGATTTAGGGTAAATGACCCTTGATGATCTCAAGGGTCTCTTCCAAACTAAAGAATTCTGTTGTTTGGTGTGATGCCTTAGGGTTTTCAGCTTTTATATTTTCCAGATTCTTTACTGCATTAGTGTGTGTGACTGTGAACTCTATGTAAAACGATAACCAGCTTTCCGACGTTAGTCAGACTAAACAATCCTTCCTGGGCCTGTACAGCCAAGGCCATGCTCCGCTGCTCAGGTCCGAAAAGTATAAACAAAAATGATTTGGAGGGGAGCAGACCAAGGGATTGTTACTTCATACCTAAAGCTATGGTTGGACAATTAGCTTCTGATATGCTAATAGACCAAACCTATATCTGTCTAAAAAACTCGTGTCTCGCTGTCCATTTTGGATCCATCTTGGGTGTAGTCTCTTGCTGATGCTCCTGTGCAGCCCAAGGTGTATCTTTTAGAGGCCTTTAATAAATACCTCCTTTATTCCTTTTCTCTGTCTAGTCTCTGTTTCAGAGGATCATACCCTCAGGCATCAGGAGGGGCATGGAAATGCACATTCTGAACTATGGGTTTAGTTTTTTTCTTTCTGATACTATTCAATAAGCACATTATATGTTTTTACGATGGTGTCATAGTAAAGATAGATGGTGGAGAGAAATGCACGGTACTACTGCTCGGAGGTGATGGAATCTAAATGTAACTAGGTGGACAGATACCTACGTGTGGATATCAGCTAGTGTGCAATCAGGAGACTTTACCCCTCCTGGGAGCACTCCAGGAGAGAAGAGCACCTCCCTTGGAAGGCAGCGTCTCCTGGGGACACTCACAGTGGGTTGGTGGGAGAGGAAGCCCATGAAGAAGATGAACCCAGCCCCCCAAGAGGAGGCACCAGGTGAGGGACAGGGCAGGAAGGAGAGGCCGGTGGTGGGACAGGGCTCACCAGCACTAAGACAAAGCAGCTGCCTCCACCCCAGGATGCCTCCTCCCCCTGCCTGCAGGTGACAACCAGCAGTCTCAGGGCAGGCCTTGTCCCTCCATGGGAACAGACTGACATCGTGCTCCTGCTCTTAGAGCTTGAGGAGCACCAGGAGCCATTCCAGCTTGGACAAGGGGTTCTGGGGACAAGTGCCACAGTTCTGCACGTCTGTCCTGGTCGTCTCAGCCGGCAACACTGCAGCCTGCAGCTAGCACTTGAGACTCCAGAATATGTTTCATTGCCTTAGCTGAAATAGTCCGATTTTAGGAAAAGGAAAAATGTTACCTAACTTTTTTCACTGGTGATAAATGATATTTTTTCTTCTTCAGTTGCTGTCATTTGTTTCTAGGGAAGCCTTATCTTATCTAAGTATGACAGGGAGATCCAGTAGTTAAATCTGGTCTTGTGAAGCACCTGCTGTGCATGTGAGTTTTGAAAACGAACCCCTTTTTTTCTTCCAGCCTATGAAGAGATTCAGATCTGGAAGAAAACTGAGAATAACAAAACTGGCACAGTGTCATGAAATATCTTCTTCATCTCTAAAAGGATGAAATATCTCAGTGATGCAACTCAGAAGGAGTTGGTTGATGTGCTGGCTTTGCATGGGAACTGTATGGACAAGTATGTCAGTGTCATACATGTATTCATATGGTACCTATGTGGGTTTTTCCTGTAGCTTGATGTGTGTAGCTCACACATACTTCAGAGTGCCAGTGTGACCACCTGCTGCTCCAGGTCACCTGTTTGGCTGTAGTTTAATAGCTGAGAGTGGGTCTCAAGTGAGGGGACCACAGCAGCATCCTGTAACCCTGAGGCAGAACACTCTTGCTGATGGGATCCTGCACTGTCTGTCTGTGTTCCTTCCCTTGCATGGCAGGATAGGCTTCACAATGGGCTTTCAGTGTAACATTTCCGTGTAAAACCCATTCATCAGCCTTCAGCAATAAATAGGAATTTGAAATGGATGCTGGCCAAGGTGATTTTTCACCCTCTAGTCCTGTAATTTTCATAAAAATTGGTCTATTTGCACCGTTAAGGACAAAGAGTTGACTTCAGAAACTGAACCACGTTTCTCAAACTCCTCAGTGAAACTGCCTTTGCCCTGAGGTAACAGGCTCAAGCTTCAAGATTTTATGAAAATAATACATACATAAGAGTTAAATGTCATTTTTTCTAAATTACTGCATCTTTACGAGGCTGATTAAGAGCAGATCAAGTCAGCTTCCTACCATGGCATTCAAAATTATTACTGCAGAAAACACTATACGAAATTTGATGAAATTTTTCAGTGTGAAAGCTCAGATTTTTCTTAACTTTGCATAAACATGTGGAAGGAACAGTTGTTTTCCTTTTAATCGGGACTCTTATTGATAATCCACCAAAAAGTGGGACATCAGCCCTGCTGGCTAAATAAATAAATGAGTCATTATCAGGGATTGATGGTTAACTTATCTATCTAATGGTATACAGGAATTGAACTATGTTTTTCAGTTTGCCAGATCATATTTTCTTCTTACATATCACTACTGTTAAAAGCTATTGTTTACATTCCTCTTTCAATATATAACAGTGTCAACATTGCAAAGATTTAAGAGATCAGTGATTTCCACATTATAACATCTTCTGATAATGCCTCATTTTCACTCTGGAGGCTTCCAATAAGGAAAGGAAAAATGTGGGAGTCTGGGACTTTCCTTCTAAGAAATTAAAAATAATGGAAGAAAACTAGATAGGGACAGAGAAAACTGATACTATCCTTCTGAGAACAGAATTGAACTCATAAATGAACTTAGGACTATTCCTCAGCATCTTTTAGAAATCTACCAATGCACCTGTGACTGAGACTGGCTGTGATTGCTGCGCTGGGCAAGAAAATTAGAAGTGAATTTTAAATGGCAAATATTGAGGAACCAATCCAAGACTTTTTAACATATGGATACAGGATTACTTTTCCTTCTCTAACAGAATAGTTTCTTTGACTACAATATTTATTAGAGTTTTCTCTGGTACACAAATATAACTTTATTTCAGTATGAAGGATTAGTCAAGATCTAGTTGTGTTTTGCTTGGAAAAAAATTTTCTCTGCTATACTTGCACCAGAACAGGATTATTGGTGGAATTTTCTTCTGCAGATGTGGTGATTTTGGTTTCATTTTGTTTTGGGTTTTTTTTTTTTTTGGTCTTAATCTCGTGTATTTCTTTTTTTTGTGATAAGCTTTCACAGATAGGCAGGTAACTGGTAGTGTTTTCCTCGTCTAAGTAGGTTCCTAGAAAAATGGAGTAGCAATAAAGAAACCAGGCACAGCAAGCTTAGGTTCTCAAAAAAAAAAAAAAAAATCTATGCTGCATCTTTGTAGCCTTTTTTATTTCACTGCAATGGAACACCACTCAGCTGAGTAGGGAAATATTCTCTAATTCAGACTGTAATTGAGTAGAATCTGACTTATTTGGGGCTGAACACAAAAGTGAGTATAAATCAAGGAATTAACATGACCAAGAGAACAGACTACTTTCCAGATCCCACAGTGTCAGTGCTGGAAAGCTTATTGTAATGGAATTTCCAGCCAGAATTTACAGGCTCAGGAGGTTTACTTATTTTGGACACATTTCAGATCAGCAGAGTCTGCTTGGCATGCTGTCTGCTCCTGTTGCAATGTTTAGTTTTATGACGGTGTTCTATGCAAGAAACAAGATGGCCTATATCAGGAAGCCTTGGCAGCTTTATTTTAGCTGTAGCATTTTCAAGAGGAAGTTCCACAACTGTTATTCCTGATATCTGTGGGTCAGTGTCTGTGCCTAAAATGGTTGAAAAGGATGTGCAAACTAAAGGCCTGCTTCCCACAGGCTGTAGGTGTCAGCTCAGCTGCTAGTCACCCTTAATATGTGTAGTGTTGCAAACAGCAGCTCACAGAGCCCTGGAGAAGGAATACTATTAGCTGAAAGTTCAGCAATTATAGTTTACCATGAGACATGGAGTGGTTTCTTTGTGGGGGTTATCCTAGCAAGGTGCTCACTGGGGGATCCATATGCTTGTACTTACTTACGTGCTTCCAAGGATGATGTTTGTAGCAGGCCCAAAAAACCCACGGAGTAACTGCATGTGAGCACAATTTTGGAAAAGGCAGTATAACCCATTATTATTGCGTTTCCTCTTGCCTGTAATCAGTAGAACTCATCTGGTGTTTCTTTCATCATAGGGTGTTTCTTTCCCAGTATTTTGGGTGAATAGACCAACTCTAAGTCCTACTTCTTCTGTGTCTGTGCTAAGGTTCATCCAGCACTGAGTGCACAGAGCTATGGTGAGAGGTACTGTGAAACTTCTGATCTCCCGCCTTCCTACTTCCTCCCCATTTCCCTGATCCATCCATAAAAGTGTTTAGCCATGACAGTACTTCCATTCACTTCATGTCCTAAGAAGTGTTAGTTACACAGTGGCAGTGCTGAAACTGTTGATCATGCCGTTATTAGATGAGCCCTGGCATTTATCAACTGAGAAGTTGGAGACCATGAATTTCCCATATGTCCTGAAGTCGCTTTCAGAAACTGCTGCACAGTTTTCCACAAAATCCAGTACTTAAAGGCAGAGATGAAAATTTAGGGAGTGGTGACTGATTTCCAGCTGAGATAATTTTGCAAGGCTGCTGCTAGGGAAGAGGCAAGAGTTCCACCTCCTGACTGGATTGAAAGCAGCCTTACTGTGAACAGCTACTGAACCTGGAGAGAACATCTAAGTGCTTGTTAAGCTGCTGAAAGGTGGATCTGACAGCTGCTCCTCGTGTGCATAAAAACATAGAAAGCACACAGTCCTGAGAAACGGATAGTTGAATGGTAATTGGTTCTACGTGACTTCTAGTGCCAAGAATGCTCAATATGGGATGACGTTGGGGAATAGAAATAGCAGGAGATAATTAATTGCATATTGTGAATGCAGAAGGACTATGGTGATCAAAACTGAGTTTAGCTTGTTTGGGGGGTTTTCTGTTCATTTTTTTACTTTGGGTTAATTTTGCGGTAGTGATGACACCTAAATATTTTTTCAAGTCTGAAACTAGTACTGTGGTTATCTGTTGCAAAAGTTCTGAATCTCCTATCAGGTTAATTTTAATATATACCCTCACCCTTGGTCTTTTATCCCTAGGAGGAGCTGGTGGTTCTACTAAAAAAAAATCAAAATCAATCTCATACTGTGTTCTTCCTTTTATTAAATTTTTTTACCTGATATATGAACTTTCTTTTTTGTTTCCTTTGGTCCTTCAGTGGCATAAGGGAGAAAAATCTTTAAAAATAAATAGATCTGGGCTAAGCCTTTAATGCCTGTCCTTTTTCTGTTGGACTCAATCGCTTTCATACATATTTTTACAATCTTTTTATGAAGAGGAACTGAAGTCACAAAATGTGTCCCTTCTCCTAAGATTCTCATCAGTAAGGAATTATATTAAAGTAATGAGGCCAAAATTAGCTGGAATTCCAGAGTTATAAAAGGGAAATTGCAAAAATGAGAAGGTGTTCTCTAAGCACAAGTATCTCAATACAGTGTTCATATAATAGCAATAAAATATGATCTAGTGATGATAGATCTGCAGAAGAAAATGTTTTTTGGATGTATTTCCCATTTCCTTACTATGATAGAGGAAATGGCAAGAAATTCATTGCTGTCATCACAAAATGACTCTTTCTGTTTATGATTGCTCTGCTTAGTATTACTAAAAATTAAAATTGGTTCACTGAAAAAGCCTGCTATGAACTAGTCACAGCTCACTCATCTCCAAAATAGCACTATTATGTATCTTGAATCTTGGGAATGTATGTGGGAAGGTGAGGGGGAGGGTAAAGCAGTTCAGTGAGAATATCTGCTTCATGGCTGCTCCATCTTCCCATTTTACCATGGAATAATGTAAGAGAGTGTTCTTTGCTCTTTCCTTTTCCTTGCAAATGACTCAGATAATCACAGAGATATCAACATAGCATCAAAGCATAGCATCTTTATAACAACTGGCTCTGTGGATATTTAAAATGCGTCAGCTAGCTCTGTCTTTTTACAGAGGAAGCAGAGAGGGATGTTTACCCAGCCATTCTTGCTCTTTTTCCTATTCTGTTGCTGAAAAAAGATCTTGATGAATAGCTCAAAAATCTGCTACTAAAATTTCTGTTTTGCAAACGGAATGGTCATATTTCTACCTCCCTTAGTTATCTACAACAGATGTTTGCCTTGCTGCATGTTGCAGGCACAAATGCTCATCAAAATAGGTTTCAAGCCTTCATCATTAATATTTATGAATACTACATTTTATGATGTGAATGTTTTCTGGAAGTAAGTATGAATCCTCCATTAATGAAAGAAAAGCATAACTGTGGTTTATCTGCCCAATTGCGGTTGTCCAACAAAGAAGGAAAGGTGTATGTTTAAGCACCAGAACAAAATGGGAAATATCAAAGTTGATGACAACTCCAAATTTTGTCCTTGTGAGAACATCAAAATTACACTTTCCTGCATTTGTCACCATATATTAACTGTATGCTTTCTGTGATTATAGCTCTGGTTCTCAGATGTGCACCTACCCCTATGGCAAGTTGTGACTTTGGCTCTTGCTGTGCTGTCTGGTTTTCCTTGGTGTTAGATGCAGATACTTAGGGAGGGAGAGATGCTCAGTGAAGTCTTACAGATATCTTGATCAGGATGGTTGAAAGATGGTGCCTGCATCTTCAGGGAACCTCAAGAATGAACCTGTATTATCAATTTTCACACCCACAAGGCAATTTCTTTTTTATTCTTGCATGTTATGAATCAGGCAAGAGTCTCATTGTAAGCTCATTGAATTAGAGCTATATATACTAAATAAAGAAGTTCAGTAATTTGCATATACATGGAGATGGAGCAATTAATAATTCTTGAGTTTTTAATTGACTGAAGAGCTATTGTAATGAAAAATTAATAAGAGGGGTGAAGGAATTTAAACCACCTATTTCTGTTCCTGCTTTTCCTGTAAAATATGTGGCCAAATTAGAGTGTCTGAGTTAGTGAAAGGTTACAAATTTGTGTGCCCACCTAGTGGCACCTAACAAAAACTCTGCACACCATTTCCCAAAAGCTTATAATTTAAACCAATCAAAGCCTTTTGTTTCCCAAAACGCTATACCTGTTTTTCAGTAGGAGTTATGGTGACAAATTAGAACTCTTTACGTTTTCAGTTATTAAAATTAAAATGTTGCCCAGAAAAATCTCTGCTCTTTTCCTTGCAATGTAGAAAGTATTATTTTTATTCTCATTGAAACAAAAATGAGTGCAGAATGACTCAGATGGGCCCTGATGAGAGGCCTGGGTGGGGTGCAGAGCCACGCTGGGGCCGGATGCACTCCAGTCCCAGGGTGGCACAGACGGAGCTGCGGCAGCTGGACCGTGGGTGGCCATGGTGCGCTTCATCAGGGCCAGTGAATCAGCTGATGTATCCTCTCATGCTTGATGGCAGTCAAATATGTTTTGCAACACAACACTGTGAAGTATTTGAGTGTTTGAAAGGGTTTAACATAGGCTTGCAGAGCGTGTAAGCTCGAATCTCTGTAGGGAGGCTGTGCCACAAGAGCATGTTAACCTGTGGCCTAATGGTTATTTTTACGTATGATTACCGTGTCATGAGAGGCATCAGGCACAGCATTTCCAGGTGGGCAATGGAGGGGATTGTTCTGCTCTGCTCTGAGCTGGTGTGGCCTTACCTCAAGTCCTGTGTGCCGTTTTGGGCACCACAATATGAAAAAGACATTAAGCTGTTAGAGAGTGTCCAAAGAAGGGCAATGAGGATAGTGAAGGGTCTGGAGGGGAAACCGTATGAGGAGTAGCTGAGGGCCCTTGGTTTGTTCAGCCTGGAGAATAGGAGATTGACGGGAGAGCTCATTGCAGTTACAACTTCCTCATGAGGGGAAGAAGAGGGGCAGGCACTGATTTCTTCACTCTCTTCTTTCAGTCTTTTCCTGTGACCAGTAACAGGACCCAAGCGAATGCCCTGAAGCTGAGTTGGGGGAGGTTTAGGTTGGATATCAGGAAAAGGTTTTTCACCTAGAGGGTGTTTGGGCACTGGAACAGGCTCTTCAGGGCAATGGTCACAGCACCAAGCCCTTCAGAGCTCAAGAAGCATTTGGACAGTGCTCTTGGGCACGTGGACTCTTATGTGTCCTGTGCAAGGCCGGGAGTTGGACTCTGATCCTGAGGGATCTCTTCCAGCTCAGCATATTCTATGGTATTCATATCAAATGTTGTGGAAGGGGGCATAAGGGACAAGGGGAAATGGCTTCAAACTGAAGGAGAGTAGTTTTATATTGGATATTAGGAAGAAATTCTTCACTATGACAGTGGTGAGGCCCTGGCACAGGTTGCCTAGAGAAGCTGCGGCTGCCCCATCCCTGGAAGAGTCCAAGGTCAGGGGGGATGGGGCTTTGAGCAACCGGGTCTAGTGAAAGGAGTCCCTGCCCATGGCGGAGGGTTTGAAACTAGAATCTTTCAGGTCACTTCTAATCCAAACCATTCTATAATCCCATGGTTCTATAAATTATTAAATAGAAACCATTCTTGGATAGAGACAGGAAACAAAGCATTTTGTACTAAGAAGTGGCTAACTATATAAAAAACATTGGCAACCCGTTGGAGTAACTACTGTTACAAGAAAATATATAGGAGGTGTATTTTTGTGCTCACTTATAATGCTACTCTAAGCAGGGATACTGCTTAAACAGAAAGAATTTTACAGGTAAAATGATGGATGTGTTTGGAGCAGGGCTGTATTTCTGACTGTATTCAAATACTCCATATTTTATTTTGTACTTCCAAATTGTTTTGTTAAAATATGGTATTACAGCATGAGTACTAGTGTCACATCCGTTTTATTTGGGCTCATCTTGAACTTATTTTTTTTCTTTTGCTCACATTGAATTCTGATTTATTGTGTACACACTCACCTGTGTCTGTACCTTCACAGAGAATACATGTACGTGTCGATGAGTATGTATACACATATAGGTATAAAATATACTTATGTGCTTTGGAAAATATTTTAATTGCTTTAATCTGCATCAGTCTACGTAAATCTGAATATATACCGGCAGTTTGTGAATCTACAGCAGATGTGTTTATTCCTACACATTTGTGATGTACTTAGGGCACTCGGAAAATTCAGTTGTACTGAGGTGCAAATGTCACAGTACTCGAAGTGCATTCTCAGTTGCACTATTTGCATTTCCATGTTTGATATCTTTTTTGATAATTTAAAGTGGAAAAAACCTGAGTCTTGTGTGTTTCCATGTGATGTAGCCATGCCTTACCTCAAGGAGTGAGTCTGTAAAGTGAAACACGGGTAAGAAGCATCCTTTCTGCCTTGAAGGGACAAGAAAGAAGAAGGCTTGAGCACCTGCTCTCATTGGCTCCCTGACACGGTTTAGCAGCTGGACCAAGGCACATTTATCTGGGACATGCTCCCCTCCCTAAGGCAGCTTCCTTGAGCATCCGTGAGGAGGGTGCAGGTGTGAGTTAGCCCCAGAGCTGGCTGAGATCTTAAAGAATTTGATGTGAAGATGTATAGGGAAGATGCTGCTGAACAGTCTTGATTGTGCACTTGTCAATTCCCCACTGCTAAAAACTTATGTTTTAAGTAAACATTCCTTAATCTTGCCTTGTACAAAATCTAATTGTGATTATTGAGGGAAATGGAACACATCCTTGAGATAACTAATTCTTGCAGCTTCATGGTGAACCATGTTTTCAGACCTCACAATCTTGACATTAACATGGTTTGTTTCTGTGTAAAGATGTCTGAATTTCAGATTCATTACACAGTAAAATAAGTATGTTCTAGCAATCATCAGTGGACAGAAGATTCCCTCGGAAAGCAGCAAAATACTGCAGAGAGCACTTAAAAATAAATGCAGGCCTGAAGCAGCTTGCAGTAGTAGTGGTATTTGTACCTTTAAAAATACCAGTGGTAGTTGAAGGACATAAGCATGCAGTCTGTAGGTAGAAATAGTACAGGTTTGTAAGATTTTATTTTATGTGAATAAGCATAATTGCAGAATACATTTGCCTATGCATATAGAGATTAATTTTAAGACTAAAATAATTTCTGAAAGTAAAAAGTAAAGTGACACTTCTATTATATTGACTGACATTTCATTATTTGAATGCCTAATGTGCATTTCGCTTTTGGATAATTAGTTGTCAGTTTGCAAAAGCAATTACATTTTAAAGGTTACCAGTGTTTTTCCGAAGGATAACTTAGACTTTTTATCTGGTGATGGAATTGGTGTACAGATCTAAGTACAGACTTGCACAAAATGCATTTTCTCCAGAAGGATATGTATGGGCACAAAATGGTAACACATGGGCAGGATTCATGTGTCTCAGAAGAAGATAAGGATTTATAATCAAGTTAGCACATCCTGCCATGCCAAGTTCTTCATCTGATTCACCCCATACTACCTGAACACATTGTTTCTTATATACTTGCAGAATTTCCCTCTGTACTATATGGATCAAATTGTTTTTCTTAGGTTCTTGCACAGTGGTTTCTCTCATGAGGCTTGAATGTTTCCCCCCATTCCCACCAACCCCACCAATTCCTTAAATTATTCTTTTTTGTTGTGCTCTGTTCTTAGGGAAGGTTATTCTTTACCCTTCAGTAGAGGTTTATACATTCAGCTGAAAGATGTAAGCATAAATGACGGAACTATGAAAGGACAATAGCTAACAATAGCTAACAATAAGCATTTTTGCTTTATAGGACACTTTGTAAGTATAGCTGCCATGGGAAATGTGAGCCAAATCAACACATAGCAGAGCTGTGGACCCAGGTGTAGGAAACTTCCTGAGAATTTATTATTCATTATAGTCTTGGAAAGGCACAAAGGTGAAGCAGCACCACAAGCTTTGTGCAGAAGTGCTTTCCTGTTACATGCAGAAGTAACTACACCTTGATATCTACCTGAGGAAGGCTTGGTGTGTTGCCAGAGGAGTGCTCAGGGCTCAGACATGCACAGCCACCAAGCATGGAAAAAGATGCCAAGACAGAGTGGCAGGACATGCAAATGCAGCTTTCAGTCCAGCATCTGACACAGTTGTACACAGGAACTCTCTTCCACACCAGGCATTCTTTTTCCTGAGATTTCAGAAGTGATTCTGTGCCACAGTGGGATAAACCCAAGGCTTTCAAGGCTTTCTGTGAGAAACAAGATGGAAAGACTATCCAATGGTAAAGCCATTCAGCTGCAATGTCAGGTCTCAAAGTCACATTCAAATTGGACTTGAATTTGGCTTTTTTGATACATTGATGTTTTTATTTGTTCTGGAGATCTTCCATTTGCTGCAAATTGGTATTTCTTGAGAGAGCCCCTTTGAGCTCGATAACAGCACTTACAGAAGTCTGATGCAAACATTCAGATCCTGCAATCTTCCAGGTTTAGAAGATTTTGGGAATGCCCTAATAATTGTACGGATTTTATAGTATTTCAAAAAGGCATTGATTAAATATGAAGGGTACCTATCATACTCTTTTTGCTTATCATTGAGGTGTAGTTGGAGCCAGTAGCTTTTAAACATCCTGTGGTGCCTCAGACGAGAAGAAGGAAACTTGCCAATTAAGGTTGTTTTGGTTTTGATGAATAAACTCCCTGGCAGTGCTGAGGCAGAGCTGATGATGGCTATCATGTTACTGGGCAAAGAGCAGTGACATTCGTAGTGTCCAGATTTGTTAGGACTTTGTGTTTCTTTCTCATTGACAATGTGACAGCATTAGCACCTGTACACCATGTACACAGCTGGCTTAGTGTTGAAGGTGAATAGCTGTTGTGTTGCTCCTAGATTTTGCTTGGAAACATGTTCCCTAAGGAGTTGGTTATGCAGTTAAATCTTTCTGGGCAGATCTCTGAGCTTCCTGCAGAAGTGTCTGCCTTAAATCTTAAATGTAACTTCATGCTTAGATTTTGTTGCCGATTTTAGGGTCTTCTCGTCCTGTTTCCTTATGACATCTATATGGAAAGATTATAGGAAAGCAGGCAAAACATCTAAACTGTTCTTAATTACTATTTATACTGCCTCTGCAAATGATTATCTTAGCTATATTCCCACTTTATAAATGACTTATGTAATTGGGTTAAACAGATTCACACACAACATTTGTTGGTCAATTACCTCTTAAATTATGTACATTTCTGTAATTAGAAAAAGTAATTTTGCTTATAAAGCTTTTTTTTTCTAAATCTGCGCCTAATATACCTGGAATGATGACTTTTATTTGTACACAGAATCTAAACTGAAAAGAGTTTTCCTGTTAAAAGTGTATGATTCTGGAATCAGCAAGACAACTTTATTTTCGTATATGTGAGATGTTCTCTGAATTATGGGCTGAAGAGTCAATGGACATACAATTTTTAGACAGAGAAATCTTGAAAGCTAAATGTGTTCGCTCAGCCAATAAAGAAATCTATGTGTTTATTAAAAGAGCAAAGAATGGATGTTATAATGTTAATATTATCCTAAAGTTCAATTACTTGTGAATTTACTACAGTTCCAGTAAGAATGTTAAATTGTGAGGAAAAGGAATTCTTGCATGACACCTTAAAATACCCACAACATGAAATCTCATTTTACAAAAATAATTGAACTTTGCCATGAAAACATTAACTAAAGGTGTAAATATTTTTGCATCTGTTTTCCCAACAAGACAAGGTGAAAATTAATCTGACAACAATGTGCATGATGTGTGTGATCGCTGTCATGGCCATGATCTTATCTTTAGAGATGTCCTTGAAAAATTCACAAGGTGAAGTTTTGGCTTCTCAGGTTGTGCAAAAGCTGACGTTTCTCTGTTAACACTGATGCGTTCACACAGATTTTTATCTGATAGGTTAGTATTGTATTCTTATTGAGAACAGCACCGAAACAAATGAAAAATTAATCCCTACATTTAAACATGTGCTCAGCCACATTCATACATAAATGTTTTGTCCCAGATTCACATTCAGACACAAGTCATGGCCAATAATATTTTTACTTCTTAAACATTAATTTTTTCCCATAATTTCATTTTATAACTATATTTGAGTTGGAAACTTCAATATCTAAACCAGCTGTTAAAAGCTCAGTCTTATCAAGTATTTTAAGGGTATTTTAAGGTATCATGCCAAGAAGTCCTTCTCCTGACAATTCAACATTCTTACTGGAATTGTAGTAAATTATTGTGTTATTATATACGTTATCCCACTATACTTCCTCTCTGGTATATCAAGTTTTAGGGAGAGAAAAGAGAAAATGCAGTGAATTAGTCTTAGCAGTCAATCTCTATTTAAGTGCAAATTAAAATTTATTTCATTGTAGTGCTGTAGACAAGTCTTGTGTCTCTAAATCTTAACTTCTTAAGCCAGGTTATAGACAGCCGTGCTAGAGGGGACGTGATACGGGACCTAATGGTCCAACATAAGCTGATTGGTGATGTCAAGACTGCAGGCAGCCTGGGCTGCTGTGATCACTCACTGGTGGAGTTTGCAGTCCTGAGTGATATGGGCCAGGCAAAGAGTAAAGTCAGGACCCTGAATTTTAAGAGAGGAAACTTCCAGCAGTTCAAGGAATTAGTCAGTAGGACTCCCTGAGGACCTGGCGTCAGGGTAATAATACGGGCTGGAGGGTGGACGGATTCAGAGAGGCCCTGCTGAGAAGGACTTGGGGGTACTGGTGAATGACAAGCTGGACATGACACGGCAACATGTGCTTGCAGCACAGAATGCCAAGAGCTGTATTTTGAGCTGCATCAAAAGAAGTGTGACCAGCAGATCCAGGGACGTGATTCTCCCTCTCTCTTCCACTCTGGTAAGACCCCAGCTGCACTGCTGTGTCCGGCTTTTTAGCCCTCAACATAAGAAGGATAGGGACCTGTTGGAGCAAGTCCAGAGCAGACCAGATTCTCTGAGGGCTGGAGCACCTGTGTAATGAAGACAGGCTGAGAGAGTTGAGCTTGTTCAGCCTGGAGAAGAAAAGGGTCTGGGAGACCTTAGAGCCGCTTCCGGTACCTAAAGAGATCTTACAAGAAAGATGGGTCCAAACTATTCAGCAGGGCTTGCTGAGATACGACAAGGGGTAATGGTTTTAAACTAAGAGGGTAGAGTTAGACTAGATACAAGGAAGAAATTTGTTCCAATGAGATTTATGAAGCACTGGCACAGGTTGCCCAGAGAGGTGGTAATACCCCAACCCCAGAAACATTCAAGGCCAAGTTGGACAGGGCTCTGAACAGGTTATCTAGCTGAAGATGTCTCTGCTCGCTGCAGGAGGGTTGCTCTAGATGATCCTTAAAGGTCCCTTCCAACCCAAAATATTCTGTGATTCTGTGAAATCACAATATCCTGACAGGTATTTCACTGAAGCTAATATCTGAGTCCCTTAAATTTCATTACTTTTTCACTGGAGAAACATGCTTAACTTACAAGGAGTTGCCAACGTGTTTAATGTGGATCTGAAAAGTTTTTACGTAAGTGTAAAGTATTGGATTGATTTTATTTTTCTCCCTCCTTTGGATTTGCCACTGACTTCCTTGCTGTGGGAAGTTTTTGCCCTCAAAGTAGGTGACCTGATCATTCCACCAAGGCTATCTATTTCCCTTGAGGGATAGAAGATTGTGATGCTAAATCTGCCCTCCAGTTAATTCCTACTCTCCTGACAGGGTCTCCCATACCCCTTTCTGCTGGAAGGCTATGTCACATGTTGACACCAACAATTATGAAACTTATTCTGATCTCTTGTTGAATTTTATATTTATTTTTAGCTCTGTACCTAGTTACATTTTTATTGATAGAAATATATTTAAGCAAGTAAAGATATTACTTCTCAGCCTCAATTTTCATTGACTAATCAGATCCATCTTTTTTAGCTTCTGCTCCAAAGTAGTCTTTCAATTACCATCAAAATCTAAAAATGCCCTTGTACTTGTTTCCGTTCAGTTTAAAACAGTACTCTAGGTGAAAACTAGGTGAAATCTCATCATTGCTTGAGCTGTACTGTCTCCAATTCTATTGTAAAGTATCTTTACTGTAGGAATACCAGTGATATAAAAGTAATAGGTAGGACATGCTTTTCTAAATGGACATTATATAATGTTCAGTCTTTATAACCACTTTCACATTTCTTGGTAATTTTTTGTTATTTAACAGTCATTCTCCTCCTTAGTTGTTTGATTGATGAGTTCTGAGCTTATAAAAATCTTGGAGTGTTTGCTCAGAGGCTGATCTTGCACATTGCATGTTTGAACTTAATTTGTTTCAGGGTTTTGCAGCATGAGATATTTGTTCTCTTGAAGATTGGAAATACGTATTAACTGCTTATTGCCTGCATATTATTTCAGGATATTTGCACTTTTTGTTTCAAGGATCGGGAATGAAAATTTACAGTTTTATAAAGGTCTTCAGTTGCAGCCAGATATTCAGCTTTACCCACTGTATTTCCTCATATTTATTTTTAGTTCTAATCCATATCATGTCCAACCTTGTGTGACACCGTAAAATAGTGATCTGGACAACTATAGTGTCATTAGTCTGACCTCAGCATAATGCAAGGATTTAAAAGAGATCTTGAAGGAAGAGATAATGAAGGCAGTTATAGGCTTGTTATAATTGCTGTGGGTGAAGGATATGCACCAGACAAGTTGTAATTAAAGAAACAGAGATAAAGAAAAAGGGATAGAAAATGAACCAAGGATTTGCCAAAGATAGATTGTGTCTGAATAATCAAACAGCTTTGAGTGTGTTAACTGATCTTCTAAGAAATGCAGTAGATTAAATCTATCTGGGCTTCAAAAGTTTTATGAATCCTCTGTCTAGAAAATCAATTGTCATTTTTGGAGTGTGCTGCCATGAAATCCCCAAAGCAATAAGGTTAGAGCTACTTTCTGCTCCTACCCTGGCTTCAGAGTGGTGGAAGAAGGAAATTATTCTAATTTTTGGCCTCCTTCTTCTAGAGGGGAAGGTTATATCACATGTCACTGCCACTTTGGGTGTATATAGTGCCCAGAATCAGGTATTTCTGCTTATGAGTGCGCTTTCTCTGTACTGGGAAGCCTACTGTGAGCATTTTTGGGTAATAAATATATCAGACAATTTGAAGAAGTAACTAAATAAGTAGTTTCCTTTTGCAAGGCATATTCATAACAGGATCTTCTTTGTATTGGAAAACAACCCACCCAGCTGCTGTGCACCCATGCACTCTTGTCCCAATCTTTTCTTATTTGTGTTAGTCCTCTTTGCTTCCTTCAACAGAAGAAAGAGTTGCATAGCCAATGTCCCAAGTCCACCTTTGCTGATGAATCTCGTTTTAGAAGTTCACATTACTGAATCATAATCAAAAAGTGAGTGAGAAAGGACTGTGGGAAGCTATGTAGTCTTTACTCAGCTGCTCACGGCACTGTGGTTCTCTAGTATGGTTTTTCAAAGCTTCATCCATCTCCCTTCTCTATGAAATATTTAATTTTTTATCTATGGCTAGGAAAATCTGATTTTAACATGTCATCCAAGTGTCCTCATTAATTCTTGTCCACTGATTTTTGGCCTTGTCCAGATGAATATATATAATAGTTTATTCCCTTCCTCTTTGTGGCAACCTTTGAATAGTTGCAGCTGTCCTCTCAATTGTCTATAGTCTAGACTAGACTGAGAGGTTTTCCTGTTTTTCACTGTGTGTATTTCAGCTCTCCTAGAATTTTGATTATTTTTTGGTGCTCTTGCACGGATTTTCATAAATAGAGTCCCAAATTTTTTAAGGTGAGGAGTCCCAGTTTTGACCCAGGACCTCAGGTGAGGCCTTAATCAGATTGTGTAGAGTAGAAGGGCTACTTTGACTTTATTTATTTCTAATACTACTTTTGTGCATGTCAGAAGAATTATACCTTTTCCAAGCACAATATTACTGAAAATAAGTAAATAAAATACAGCTTGCTTACGATGGGACTTCTTCCCAAGCTTTCACAGACATTTACAAATACCACACTAGCAAAAATGACTAATGTGAAATTGCATATCTCAAATCCTTCAGTTTGCCGTGGACACCCAGCCCTGTCAACAAAGGCTGTTTACAGAGTCCCAGCAATTTAGTACTGATATGTTATCCCTATTGCAAACATAGAGAGACATAATGGAGTCTCAGACCTCACTAGACTAAAGTAAGATTAGTTGGTTCAACAATTTCCAACCTGCCACTTCCTTTGTCAGCATTCCTATCAATAATTCTGTTTACTGGCATTAAAATGCAAAAAGGATTTCCACAAGAAATCATAGCAATATGACATAACTTCCCAGTAGCAAATACAATTAAATAATTTTATTCAAATAAAATAAGCCAATACAGAAGGTATGATGAGAAGGTGAAATACAGTGCTTTACAGGTCTTAACTAAATATTTGGACTCTGGTCCCTTCCTGTTCAGCAGTACATGTTCCTGTTGTGATGGCTGAAGATGTAGTAAGTCAAAGTTGTGTGCATGGATCATTTATAAGCAGAAACAAAGGAGGAAAATGAATAAATTTAAGAAAAATCAGGGGGGCTTTTAGAGAAATTGCACCAAAGGCTCTGAAAATCTTGTACTTTTTTCCAGAAGTCAAAACTGATAATTTATCTAGGGGAAGTTGCAAATTTTTTTTTGTTTTTTCAGGTGCTATACTGGCCTAAGAAGACAGTTTCTCCCAATCCAAGTTATAATGTAACAAACTCTGTATTTTACTAGCTACAGAATTCTTGAAGCTTAGAATTTCTTCCTTCCTGTTTTATCCTTTCACAAATCCTCAACGAACTGTCAGGTGCATAGCAGCTTGTATGGCTCTCTCGTTCTTTTGTTGGCAGTCCCCATCTTTGCTCCGAGAAGCAGTATTAGCTTTCCAACAGAAGCCAGTAAAAGTGGTTAAGTCAAGGACTGTCAAGTGCAGTGTGACAGATGAGTTTCTTCTCATGAATTTTCCCCTGGGAGTTGAAGTGAATAAAGTTTGAGCAAAAAGAAAGCAGGCTGGAGCATCGGGGTCTGCAGCATGCAGACATCTCTTTGTAGAACTAATTTCTTAAGCTCTTGGGGCTTGTTAATTTTATTGTCCTCCCAGACACAATGTTGTTAATGTGGAGGAACTTACCAGAGTTGCTGAGAAATGGTGCCTAGATGGTACACCAAAATGTCTGAGTCACCCTTGTGACCTTTCCAAAAAGTTCCACATGTGCAGATTTCCCATTTAAGCAGCCAGAACCCTTGACACGGAGGACTTTGCAGGATCATTTAATTCTGGTGCCTCTCCCCCACTGTAATTCCCTGGAACGTTAAGTGGCACTAGTGACAGAAGTTCTTTACAGAGGAGAAAACAATAATTTTTAGCCTCATCCTCTGAGATTAACTGCAATACACAGAGACTATCTGACTTCCACGAGCTGAGTATGCTACATATGATCAGGGAATGATGTCAGCTACTTCTTCGGCTATTGAAGTAATGAGACTACAGTTTTTCAATAACCTGGTACACCAAACCACACTTCAATAATTGAAAAGAGAACAAACCTTTTAAATAGTGTTTCAGTGTGAAACAGGCTTGGAGATACATACATATATATATATATATATATGTATGTATATATAAAATTTCATATGAAGCTTCCTTAACATATATTCATGACTAAAGTATCTCTGTCTCTTAGAAGCAGGCATTAGGCTATTTCTAAATGTGTGCATTTAACTGAAAGTTTCTTTTTACTTCTTCCTGATATTCTTTGTAGACTGCTATATTTTTCTTACATTAAGAGCATTGATTTAAAGGTTCTCACTTGCCAGCTACGCACCAGTTTTCTTCAGGAGCACTGTGTGATAACTACCGTTGCTTTCTTGGTAAAAACATCCATCCCAGGGGTGCACAGAGGGTGTGCCAATGCTGCCCATGCAGCGCTTGCATTGCATAGCCTTGGACAGTACTTGCACCAGGTAGCTATGGCATCACTGAGTTCCATTTTGCAGCTAGGTTTTTAGTCATCAAACAAGGCAAAATACAATCTGTCTGAGAGTGAACTTACTATGTAAAGTCTATTCTGTAATAAGATTGTACCAAAAAATGACAGGTGCAGTTTTGCAAGGTGCTGAGCCCACTCCTGCCATAGTCTGTGGCTCTCTCTTCCCATTGCAATCAGAATTGAATACATTTATGTATTTATTAGCATTACGCAGAAGAGCTGGGCTCCACTGAAATGCAGTTTCATCTCAACTCACTTTTGATGGATGGGTTTTGTTTGTGAATAATTATATTTATGATCCCAAGTCCTTAATAAACACTGCATCTTCATTCATGGCCTCTTAATCTTACATGAGATTGCATCTTAATGTGATTCTTCAGCCTTGTCCCTTATTATGTTTTATTATATCTGCTGGATTGTATGTGTAATGGAAATAAAACAAAGGTGGTGAACAAGTTTCAGATAATCCTTTGCTATCCAGTCTACAAGTCTGGATGGTAGCTTGAAATACATAAGACCTTATTATACTCTTTAGTTCAGTTCTTATAGCTGAGCTAAGGTAAATCCTTAAAGTGAAAATAAAATGCAGGAAAATACACACAGATAGAACAATATAACCTCAGAAATTAGAATTTATTTCTGAGCTCACTGTCTAGCAGTTACAAGAATTTCTCATATGGAAAAAGCATTTATTCTGTGTTACTTTAATAACTTGCAAGACCCTCTGCAGGGAGTTCATATACTCACATCATATTAGAATTCTCAAAACTTGCTGTATAGTAATATGCTCATATTCTTCCCCCAAAATAGATTAAGTAAATAAAACTTATTTCTTATGTATTTCTTCAGCAAAACATAATGCTGGAAGTCTTGCTTGTTTTGTCTGTATTAATGCAATCTGCCCTTGCTGGGTAATGCTGATGAATAAATCACTGAATGTGTAATAGCATCTATTTACTCCGAATGGTAACACTTTAGTCCAGACAGGAAATGACTATTCATGGTTTTTATTCATTTTTCCCCCTTCTCCTACTGTCTGAAAATAAATTAATTATATTGTGTGTAGCCATTATAGAAATATGTAAAATTACACCTCACAATAAAGTGGTGTTTTCTAGTCTTTATGTGAACTTCTAGTCTGCAAGTAAATTGCTTTCCTCACTTTTGTTGCGTGGTGCCAGAATTGTAACAATTTTCTCAAAACAAGGCCTTTAATTACCACACCTTTGCGGTGATAGGTTATTAATGTCCAGAAAATTCTTGAGAGATTATGTGAGAAATTCAATAGAATAAAAAGTTTGATCATCACTAAAAAGTGAATGAAATGGATTCCAAATCTGATGGACCTGTCACAGGCAAAAAGTTATTAACTTGATTTTTATAGCTTTTGCTGGTCCTTACTGTACCGGTGACGAATGTATCTGGCATACCAAGTACTATTCTACAGGAATACAAAGAGGAAAAGAAAGTCTGTTTGATACTGCTTTCAAGTCTATTGAATTTACAGCAGTTCCAGTGAATTTAGTGAGTCCTGAGTAACTCATTATCCTGTAACTCTGTGCAAGTTTCTATTGAGTATGGCTGGTTTAATTCCTTACAATGAAGCATCATCATTCTTAATTTTAAAATAAGAATACTGAACAGTACATAATGCCAAATATTAAACGAATAACAACGCTAATGAATTTTCCTCTTTTTTTCTCTGGTTATGAATTGGCCAGAAAGAGATATGGCAGTGTAAGGTTTATGGTTGTACTCAATGATCTTAAAGGTCTTTTCCAACCTAGATGAGGAATCTATGGTTCTATGGCTTCATTATATGAAATTACTGTTCACAATATTTTAATAATTCTTGAACTGTTTGAAAATGGTCTTTTATGAATATTTGCTAGTAATTTTTTGTTTGTATTCTAGGATTAAATTCTGATCACAGACTTGTACAAGTATTAGATTTTGTGAACAACTAAGTTTACAATTTTCAATGTCCTATGATTATAAACATCAGTTCTGTAATGCACTAAAATACCCCCCAAATTGCTGATTTTTTGTAAGCAACTAGAAATACTATTCTTGCTTTTTTGGAAGGATCATTCTGGTTTAATAGTATCTGAAGAAAGTTCAAGATAATTTTCTCCCTATCTTTTGCTTGTCATTTAGTTTTCATTTATAGTAAAAAGACAAAAAAGGGAGAACAGTTGCAATTTATAGTAAGTAAATTGTCCATGTTAAAATTCTGGTCTGTGTTGAGTAAATGAATTTATCTTTACAATGTATCTATGTTTTTCCTTGCCTTTGGTTCTAGTAAAACTTTTCACCCAGGAGTTTTAGAGGAATTTGTTTAAGGGAAATGGCAGGAAAGAAATGACAGAAAAAATGGCCATTATATCTGCAGAGTGTGTTGCTGTACAAATGTAAAGCAATACGAAACAAGGACATGTAACTCCATTAAGTCAAGATGCCAAAAGAACCCCACCTGAAAACATGGAAAAAACCCAAAACTTTCATGAAGCATGACATTTGTTACCTGTGTTACCTGCCTCATGTTATTTCATATCTTCTGGGAGCATATAGGGAGCCGAAGTGAACGGGCATTATCCAAAATCTCATGCCATTTGTGGACTGGGAAAAGAATGGGATGAACTTGTCCTTACACTGACAGGAACTTGTTCATAATGATGGTTAACCATAAAAGGGTGGGGCTTGTTCCTATTTTTTCTTCTCAGCTTCAAAGCACCAGTTCTTCCTTTACTTTCAGGCTGTTTTTCAAACAGAAGTCAGAATTAACAAGAATTTCAGTCTGGTGAGAAATTGTGAGGGAAGTTGCTATGCCAGTGATATATATACAGAGGAAATTTTTAGGGACCTGAGGACAGAACTGATTATTAGAAGAAAGAAGGGTCTAATGGGTTGCAGAAAGGGACCTACCAGATACTTTGATGGACTGACTAGGATTCCTGCTACATGAAAAATTTACAAGCTTTGTCTTCCAGGACTAAAGAAAAATTGGGAAAACTTTAATGAAATGCTGAAATAAGCAGAAGGTGATTGATATCCAGACTACCACTAAACCTCCTTGCAAAAGCAGCTCAAGTTTCCCTTGAAAGGACAGAAGAGAGTGGCTAAACAACTGAAGTCTGGATTATTTACTGCCAATGACTTCCTTAATTTATCTTCACTGTGAGTTTTATTCATGCCTCAAGGTTCTAGGAAATTGGTAGACCTCCTAGAAAAGAGACTGCTGGTACCTAATGACTGAAGCAGTTAGAAAGATGTTGAAGTGGTGAGTCCAGTAAAAGATAAACTCGGACAAGATGGGTATAAATAAAAGCAAGTGCATTCCCGCAGCTCATTCACAAATTGCAGGTTATTTGCAGATAGTCATGCTTGTAAGACGGATGACTCCAGAATTACTGATAACGGTAAAGCCAGTACTCTGAAACCAGCCATGTTGGTTTTCTTCATGCCTCCTCACACTTGTAAGGTGGTTTTGAACACTTGATGGGTTGGAGAGTTGGTTTTAGCAGGGGAACATGGCAGAGAAAGAGAAGTATATTAAATACCTTTAACTGAAACTGAACCTGCTTGCAGGAATGTAATGAACACCTTAAGGATGAATGCATTTCATATAAACCAGGAAATTCCTCTCTCTCCGACTCATAACTTCCTAAGCAGTGTGCAGAACCTCCTGTGCTTCACTCGTGGCTGTGGATTTTGGGGCCAGGCCAGCACAGAGGCATCTCAGGGAATGCAGCAAATCTTCTTTGCAGAGTGTTTCTGTTGACATCAGCTGGAGAAGGACAAGTATTATCCACTTTAAGGTTTCTTTGAAAGGCTTTTCTCACTGTGTATCTTGGTCAGGATCACAATAAAAGGAGGAGTCTTTTAGAGTCATTTGTGTCTGTGTAGTGTTCTGGAATTGACTTCTGCCTCCCAGCTGTCTGAATTTCCATTTCTGAACAATTTCTTTGTGTTCTTCATTTTGCCATGCTGCTTCTGAAGTATTTGGTCTGCTCCTGGAATTGAAACTGGATGTCCTGGATGACTGTGCAAAAATAACTTTGTAATAGTATGTATTATTTCTTTTCCATTTAAGATGGGATCCTGGGAATTCCATGTGTTTATAAGGCTCTCTGACTTCTTTTTGACCATTTAGTAACACACAAGACTCAAAACTGAGGTTAGCAGTGCATAGATAATATGGAACAGGCAAATGATGACTGATGATGACTAGGCAAAACATTGATTAGTGTAGCACAAAATGACTGAAAAGTGTAGGGAATAGAGAGGAAAGATAAATAAGTTAGAGGTAGTATGTGAAGGGTAAATGATCTCTGAGAGCACCATGGAAAGACTTGTGTTTAATTGGAATAATTCAATACAGCAAAATTTCACATACTGGTCCTTTATGAGTGTTAATATACTTACGACAAAAGCATTCATCTTACTGAAAAGAGCAGTGACTGATCCAGTAGGACTGTTCACATAAGCAAGATTTATCCACCAATCGTCTTCTTTCCTTGAATAGTAATATTATACAGTCCTAAGCCTGAGTAAATGTCAGCTGATGATACTTTTGTGGCTCTTTTAGGTAAATATTCCATTATGTATTCTAGATTCTGTTCCTTTTCTTGGAGGCTTCAGATGGTTTTTTATTTTGCTTTGTTGCTGCTGCTAGCTCCTGTGTTCTCTTTTTTAAACTATGATGTTCAAAGAAAATAGTAATTCATTAAGAAAACTACCTGTATAAGCAGACTTTGATGGCAATAGCTGTGAAAATAGTGATGTTCACAGGAAGAAACACTTTGCAAGCTGACAGACTATTTTAATAAAGCTCACATAGCATCTCAATAAGGGAAATGATAGGGTTTGTTTTTTTCCTGTGTTTGCAGTGCTGAAGCATTTAGACTACCTAATTTGAACCTTTAGATAATTAAGAATAGCTTTATATCGTTAATGATTAGATGCATGTTTTAGTGCTACTTTCTCTTTTGAAACTATTGGCCATCTTTAATTAATGCAGGGACAGCAGAGAGCACTTTGCTGACATTTGACTAATCCATGCAGAGCTGCAGTGGAATTTCAGGTAAACTACACCTTCAAGGCTATAGAGTTTGTATCTGGACCCAGTTTTGATCTCCACCATCTATGTGATAGGGGTTTGGGAGGCAGGATTGCTCTTCTCTTTAATAATAGACCTTGGGATTTAGTATTAAAATAATTTTTTTTCTTCACTGAATTAGCAGCAATTAAGTACAGATTTTTGATGATGGTAACCAGCTGACTCAAAAAGGTATTTGTTTGATTTGTAACTAACTGTTGATTGGTCTGTGATCAAGTTTTGGTATTTTATCTCAGGCACAGAGATATTTTTAAGGAATACATGGTATAAATAGAACCATGAGTTTATCTGACAAATCTTCGGTGTCCCATCTATTGCTTCGCTGTTGGTAGGTTAAGAAGTTGAGAGAGAAATGTTCAAGTAACTCTGCTAGTTTAGCCTTCCTCATAAAACTTTACTTGAAACTTCCTTAATTGTGACCGGTCTCTTGGGTTTTCTACTTCTTTCCCCTTGTTGAAGACTAATAGATAAATCCAGGCTTCTATTTCCATTTTTCCTCAAAGGTATCAGAGAAATTAAGTAGACTCAGCTCAGCTGAAACCACTGGAATTACTGCCCCAACTCTTTTTAAGGGTTGTGTACCTCATCCCACAGACTCACCTTCCTGAGTAATTCTATCCTATGCAGTACATCATTGATGTTTTACACTACCAGTTTCTTATTAACTTCCAACTTAAGAGTGACCCACACTTGGAGAACTTACCCTTTTCTTTGCAACATAATTATACATAAAGTACTTAGTGCAGAAGATAACTTATTTTGTTTTTCCATCTGGAGCTGAGGTGCTGAGAGTGCTAGAGTGTTGCTTGTAGGGCTTTATGCTTATAAAGCAAATCCAAAGTAAGCTAGGGCATTTTTAAAAATTTATTCTGGTTAAATTAAAAATAAGCAACCCAGTGCTTAATTTAACATTATGTTTTCGATTAAATTAATTGTTGTCTTTGACTTCCAGATTTATGTCCCTACTAAGCATGACTAAGCCAAATTCTATTAGCTGAACGCTAGTGTCTTCAATTAATTTTAGGCTTTTGTAGCTTTGCACAGTAGTACTTTAAAGCTAGACTATTTGAAAAAACACCAGGGAATTTAAAATTTAAGGTCCTTGGTTTTGTCTGCTTTCAAAAGTCTATCATGCTTCAAACATCTGACATAAAACAAGGACGTGTATGAAGCATGAAGCTACTAGCTGCAAACAAAAAATTTAGTTTATGATGTTATTTAGTTCACTTATCGATTGTACAAGGTACAAGTTTTAATCTTCCACAGCCTGAGCAGTACATATCATTAACTGTTAGAGTAGTGATGGTTGTTGCTCACTGTCTCTCTTAAGACAGGAAAAAGCTGTGCTCTTACTGCGTCCCTTGCCTTCCTTTCCTGTTAAACTTTCCCCCTCTCTATAGTTATGGTAAAATGCAAAAGGCAGTGTACTGCTCTCTGTAAAATACCTTTCTTGCTGGTTTCCTGGGCTTTTGAATTGGCAAAGGCCAGCTGTGTCCTCTCAGAGGTTCAGTGGTTGGCAGTCAGATGGGCCCCGACGCTGGAAGGCTCATTTGCCACACAATCCTTCTTGCCTGTTTGTAACATAGCTTGGAAACAAGGTCTGCAAACTCTGCTCTCCTATTACACCTCTACAAAATCAATAAACACAGAAAACCGAGTAAAACAAATTAATTTACCATCTGGAACACAGGGCAAGTCTATACTAATATTTAGGTTTAAACAGGAGGTCACTCTTGAGGTTTCCATGCCAGGTACTGCAGCAGTTTCCGCTGCAGATTTTGGTTTTGGAGCAAAGCCATCCATGCTGTGACAGCCTGGCAAGGCCGGCCTGTGCAAACAGAAAGCAATTGCTGCTCTCCTCTTCAGACACCCTGTAGGGCTAGAAGATGGAAGCGGGAAATTGGGATCGTTCTGTACCAGTCCTGTGTGAGAGATGTACAATGTAACCATGATTCAGAGGAAAGAAGCTGTTTCAAAAGTTGACCTCCTGTCTAATAATTAAATAGTTTTACAGCCTTGAGAGGCCAGTGCCTTAGGGTAAAACTTGGGGATTTATAGTATTACAGGAAGGCAGATAAGAGCTGAATAAGGTTTTCTAATGAAGCTTAAGGTCAACATAGTCAATGGTGATCCTTCCTTACAAGTGTCAAATCTCATATTATCTCCTTCTTTCCATATTGTCTGTTTTTGGCTCCATTTCCAGACATATGGAAGATATAGTTGGCTATGGTTCTTCTGGAACAGAGTAACATTGAAATAAAAAGGTAGATTTTTCTCAAAAAAAACCTTCTCTGATTATTGTGTTCATCTAAACCACTTCAGTGAAAACTACTGCTATGCAAATTTCACGGAAAGTATTTAAGAGCTTAGAAGAATAATCAAAATATTTCAATTAAATGGAGTTTTGGAGGAGCTTTTGTCCATATGCTTTAAACAATCAGATCCACAACCATAAGTGTAATAACTGTGTGCTTACGACATAAAGGCCAGTGGATTTTGATTGCTCTAATTGTCCTTTCATTATTCAAGCATCTTAGATTCTTCCCTTCTGCTAAATTCTCTTCACTAATTTTGACCTGGACTAATGTTGTAAGGTTCTTAACTTCGTTAATTAAAGATACAATCCAATCACAATGCTTAAGGATGATGCTGCCTATGACATTCCTTATTCTAAAGAACCAGACGAAGGTTTTTAACCTACTGCTCTCTGAATTCTGTGGCAAATTACTAGGTACTGAGCTGTAACAGACTAGAAGACATAGACCTTGCCTGCATATCTGGACAGTGGCAATGCATAAAAAGCCATATCAAGAAGGGAGCTTGCTTGTTAGAAGCAAAACTGTTGTCTAAGCACGGTAGGTTATATTTTGCCCTGTCTATTATTTCTTTGTAATCCTCTTGAATTACATGTCACTCAACTCCTAAAATAATTTTCTTTATCTGAGTTGATACTTCTGCCACCAAATTATTTCACTGGCTTCTTTTGGGTAAGTCCTACTTGATGGTAGATTTACTGCCACGTTCAATTCCTTATCCCTCTGTGTGAAGACCCAGAACAGCTTGATCAGTTTTCACCTTGAACCTTTTCCATCCTTTATTCCTTTGCCATGTATGCCTTATACCTGGAAGTGATTTGCTGTCTTATTGCACCGGTCTCTTGACATTCATCTCATTTAATCTCCTCAAGATTCTGTTCTGCTGACTGCCCCAAAATGGACCCAGGTGTAATCTTCTATTCAGGCTACTGACAGTAATGTGATCTCATTTCATGTTTTTACAGATCCGAGCACAATTAGGTTTCAGTCTCGACTGGCGCCTTTGGAAACCACAGAATACATAACACACAGTAAGTGAGAGGATGGATATTTCTTCATTTTTTCTTCAATATCACTTGCACTTCTGTTACAGTGGGATCATAAACTAATGAGAAACACTGGATTACAAAATCCCAAATTGATTTTTTCCAACTGAAAAGGGATGCTGGTTTTATCAAAGCTCCATAAATTACCTTTAAATCCCTGTACTTCTAATTTATAAGAGAGCTATGAGTGGCCTACTACACTGTCTATGCATACAGTAGTATATAATACAAAATATCTATGACATCACTCCGTATGGCTAAAAAATGAACATTGCATCACAGGATGTTATTAGAGAACGAATTGAAAACACTTTACTCTGCGCTGTAGTGTATCCCAATGGTTTCTTTCCAGAGTAAATTTTTTGGCAAACATGACTTAATGTTGCTGCAAAATATAATAGATCTTTCTGCAAAATTAAGATCTTACCATCCCTTTTGTGTGTGTGTGTGTGTGCACTTGTTTTTTGTTGTTTTTGGGGGGGGTTTGGCGGCGGGTCGTGGGGGTTTTTGGGTTTGCGTGTGTGTGTTGGTTTTGTTTGGGTTTTTCTGAGGGACGGAGTTGTGGTGTGTGGTTTGGATTTTTTTGCTAAACCCTTTCAGTTCTTCTCCCTTAGCCTTTCTAAAGTTCTTAAAATTTCTTGACTTCAGTTGCTTTTCTTTTTTTTTTTTTTTTTTTTTTTTTATTT
>VZTF01002860.1:68324-219455 GCA_013397755.1 Cnemophilus loriae | reverse complement strand
TTTTTTTTTTTGTTTTAAGTTTCATTGCCTTACTATAATAGTCTTCTGGGACGATTGCTCTGCTTGCAAATATAAGCCATCTCTCGTCTGTGGACTGAAGTATTTAAAAGGGAGACTACTGACTCCTTATGAGGGTTGAGTTCTATAATAAAAGCTATGTGAGAAAAGTAACTGCCGTGCATCTTTCAATAGGTCAGCTGTTCTGTGTTGATTAATGTATTGCTGCTGGTAACTTCTGAACCTCTGGAACCCTGTATGGCTCTTCAAACACCTCACAAATCAGCCTTGAAGTTTTTAATGCTTCCTCTTTTCCCCACAAATGAGAGCTTCCCCATAATCTTTCTCTAAAATTTTTCTAAAGTCACATTTGCATGCAGGCTAGTATGAGATTGTTTTCAGTATAAGGTAAACTTATTCTTCTGTGGAGCTGTGTTGAGGAAATGGTGCAATTTAAATCTGTCAGAAGAATAGGCTATGCTTAAAAACCGTATGTGCATATAACACAGACAAATAGATGCACACTGGTATGTGTAATGAGCTCTGTACTTGTTCTTGGGCTGCCAAATCAAGATTTCATGATACTTTGAAATATAATGCATGAAAGTCAGGAGTTGTGGGGTTTTTTCTACTTTTTTTGAGATTTTTTTTTGGGGTGGGGAGGGATTGGGTTTTTGTTTGTTTGTTTGTTTGTTTGTTTGTTTATGGCAGGCCATATAATCAGTTAACCAAGTGATGTAATAAGTTTTAATATATCCTCAAAATAATGATCTCACCTGAGCTGGAGTTAGTGCTGCTTAGGGAAATTGCTGGTTATCATCACCATGTGAAGAAACAGAAGTTGTTAGAAAGTACCTACCTCCTAAGAGCAAAAAGGTAAAAATACCCATTAAGCTCATCAGAGTACCATTCAGAAGCTCCAGTTAAGGGAGTTAGAAATTATGTCCTTGCGATACAGCAGAAAAAGAAGTGAGAGTGCCATTTCAGAGGGGATATAGGTAGGCACAAAAGACCTCATCTGCTCTATCAGCGCATGTCCACAGATGTTGATGGGGCTTAGAGCTGCTGTTTACAGAAACACTCTGGTTTAAACCAGATTTCAGGTACCTGACAGATGTCTAGGGTTCTTTTTAAACCATGTGCATTTCCTAAAGAAGGAAGCCTGCCAAGGTATGAGACTATTTTGGTTGACTGCCGGCGTGTCTGATGTCAAGGGGTGATTTAAACAGCAGCAATATGATTGCCTACACTATTCACACAGATTGTGGGGTTAAAGGGATGTCAGTTTTGGGGTTTTTTGTGCTTGGCGGGGTGGTTTATATCTCTTCCAAAGTTTACTTTTATTTTCTAAAATCTGTTCTGGAGGTATAGAGACAGTGCTAGATAATAGGGTTTACTGCTATCAAAAGAATATCATAGGAAGACATTTCTATACCATTTTGTGATTTCTGTATGTCAGGCATGCACTCTATTGCAAACAGTGCACTCTATTTGCACCATGTTGCAAACTGTTTCAGGTATTAACCAGGACTCAGGTTGTGTTTGTTTTTTTACAAAGACGTATTCCATATTCCTTTGTGTAACACCAGTGCCTCATCTAAAGAAAAATAATGGCTTATTTATTTTTAATTATTATTCCAATTTGCTTCTGGAATAATTCAGCTGTAAAAGAGGAGCACAACACTCTTGTGTTAACTAATGTTTTCTGCTTTGATCTCTTTCATTGTAGTCTATCCTTTTTCCTCTTGATTTATATAAACACCTGTTTTGTTAAACTCCTACAGTCTCCAAAGATCTTAGCATTTGATATGATTGATTATAACGTTCTATTGGTTAAATTAGCCACCTAGGGTTTAATGGTTCAACTCTGAAATGGACCACTACATATGCAAATATAATATGCTAAAGAGAAAATAGAACAGTTGTATCAGGGACTTTTCCATTTATATTCTTTTATAATAGCAGAACTGGTGAAACTACTTCATGTCATTTTATCTAGTATGTCTGTATTTGTATAGTTTTTAATCTTAATTTTTTTGCTGAGATATCCATCTGTTTGTTAATTGCATAAATGCCAATGTGCTGGTGATTCTATGAAGAGAAAGGGGGCAAGATGGAAATACCCATTAAGAAGTAGTCAAGGAATTCCCTTTTTATTTCTTCTATTCTAAAAATGCAGTTATTTCGGAAGTGTGACTGTTTACCGTTGCTTAAAAACGTTGAAGTTGAAAGATCTGCAGACTGAAATTCCCTCTCTCCATGAAATCAGTAAGGTCATTGTCAGCAGTGCTCGTTTCACTTGTGTAGTTCTGCTAATACACCTTAATCTGTCTGGGGGCACCTGAGCTAATCACAGCTTTTTTGTTGAGGCTGCTGGCACGGCTTTGGGTTGCTGCTATTGCTGTCCTGGTTTCCTGATTTGGACACTCTCTTGCTATAATAAAGTCATTAAAAAGACAATGCTCATTAACTTTCTTCATAAATACTTACTATTGTAGACCAAGAGATACCACTGTGAAGCTAATCCGTGTCTTGGTTTGTGTTGCAAGGTGCTGGTGGCAGGAGACACGTTGAGTTACTCGATTCAGCAGCTTTACAGCTTCTCTATTTTCTGCTGTCATTTCAAGCCTCAGCCTGTTGAGAACATGCAGAATCATTATTTGCTCTGCTGCTGATTTGCCCTCATCCTGAAGGTGAAGGATGTAGATCTAGGAGGAGTTGATCTAGAGGACTGCTCATGTAATACATGATTTTTCACTGAAATATGTGTGACCCTGTCATGGTTTAACACTGGCCAAACGCCAGGCACCCACGAAGGCCACTCACTCGCCCTCCCCTGCCACAGGTGGGCAGAAGAGAGGAAAACTAAACAAAGGGTTCATCAGTTGAGATAAGGACCGGGACAAAACACTCCAAGGGCAAAACAGGCTCATCTTAGAGATACAAAGTGAATTTATTACTAACAAGAACAGAGGAGGATAATGAGAAGGTAAAATAAGCCCTTAAATCACCTTTTCCCCCCAATCCCTCCCTCCTTCCCACAGACAGCGCAGGGGACAGGGTGTGGGGGTTTGGGTCAGTTCATTGCCCAACATCTTCTTCCACTGCTCAGGGAGAGGAGTCCTTCCCCTGCGAGGCCCTGGGGTCCCTCCCACGGGAGACAGTTCTCTGTGAACTTCTCCGGTGTGGGTCCAATCTCACAAGCAGCAAAACTGCTGCAACATGAGCCCCTCCCACAGGCAAACAGTCCTCCCAAACTGCTGCAACATAAGTTCCTCCCACGGGCAGTCCTCCAAGGACAGGCTGCTCCAGCCTGGAAGCAGGGGCCCTCTCTCTCCACCGGGTCTCCCACTGGACCACAGCCTCCTCCAGGCATCCACCTGCTCCAGCATCCGCACCTCCCCAACGGGCTGCGGGTGGATCTCTGCATCCCCCGTGGATCCCCATGGGCTGCAGGGGCACAGCTGCTTCACCATGGTCATCACCATGGCCTGCAGAGGAATCTCAGCTCCGGTGCCTGGAGCACCTCCTCCCCCTCGTTCTCCACTGACCTTGGTGTCTCCATGTTGTTTCCCTCACATGTTCTCACCTCCTCCTCTTCTCTGGCTAGAGAAAAAACTGTGCCCCCACTTTGTTTTGATTTTCTTCTTAAATATGTAATCATAGAGGCATTACCATCATCTCTAATTGTCCCAGCCTTGGCCAGCAGCATGTCCATCTTCAGAGCCATCAGGGATTGGCCCTGCCGGACATGGTGGAAGCTTCTGGCAGCTTCTCACAGGAGCCATCTTTGTGGCGCCGTGCTACCAGAAACCAGGCCGTGCCAAACCAACACAGACCCACACCTCCCAAGATTATAGCATGTGTGCCATTTCTTCTGCACTGTCCCTCTGCAAGGAGATGATAAAACTCATACAGAATTAACTGCTTCATGATTTCCCACATGATGAAGGGATGTGTGTATGTGAGGAAGAGGTGGCTGTTCTGTGGAGTTACATTGTCTGTTCACTTCTTGTTTACTAAATGGGAAACTATGGAAGGAAACTGAGAGACTGCAACGTGGTTCCGAAATTTTAAGGATTTATTTCTGCTGAAATAGCTGCTTCATTTTAGCATAATTTATTTTTAATTCTTGAAATGTTCTCTAGTTTTCAAGCATAAGTGTTTTATGTACTTTTGGTTTTGTTTTACTCATTTCTGAAGTGAGCTATACATCACCATAAGCTGAGGAAACCCTATAACCAACACCATGCCTCTGTATTTTACGCTTTAAGCTATTTATTTTATTGTTACTGTAACTATCTCATTTTTACTTAGCTCACCTTTTTAAAGCTAACCCTTAGTTCTGAGGGTAGCTTTTTTTCTCCTTTAAAAAAAATAAATTAAATATTTCATAGTCATTATTGTAGAACTACTTTTGTAAGTCAAAGCTTACCAGAAGCTTCTGTGTATGTGGTACTGGCTATACACTTTTCATCAGGAGTTGCTCTTCTTCCTGTGGGTTCTCTGGCTAGTAGAGTCATTAAAAAAATAATAAATGTTGAAGAAAAGTTCTTACTTGTTATGTAAAGATAATAAGTTACACATTAATATCTGATGTGATATTTATGTACCTGGAGATCTCTTTACTGCCTTCATAACATCTCTAAGATTCCTTCCCATTTGCTTGTTTCTGTACCATTTTGATAAGATATTTCAGTAACACAAAATTTCTTATTTGGGCCCTAATTGGCAGTCCTCACATGTGTAAGGTATTTTGATACATTCACTTATTTACATTATTTGACAATAGACAATAGTAGTTCTTTAACTTTTGTTTGTCATCCTCCTCTGTCAGTATGATGTGTACTTTCAGTGGTACTTACTTTTATTTTCTGACATTATTGCCCTTTCTTGTTATAATCCTTCCACTAAACTACTGGTGTACTTTTTCCATTTTAGACTCCTAACATTTGTGTTAGATATGCTTCATTTTGGCTTAGATTCATGTTTTTGCATGTCTTGCTTAATTAAAATGAGTTAAGAATTGTTCTTCATTATTTCCTACAGTAGTTGGCATATTCCATTTGCTTGTTTTCTTCGACGGACTTTTTATCACTTCATTTCTAGAAAAATACCTCATCTCCAACGTATATGCTCCACCTAGCAACTCTTCCAGTCTCTCCTATCTTCCATCTTTATAAAAAAGCAAAACCAAAAAAACACATCTTCTCTAATCTATTAAATGCTTGTCCTGCGTTTTGGCAGACTGCTCCTTTTATTTGTTCTTCTTCTGTTGCATAGTTTTATATATTTTATCTGTTAGTATTGAAGTGAGATGGTACCACATTTAATAAGCCTAGACTTAATCCCTGATATTTAAGGAATCATGGCGGGGCTGATTATTTCCGTGTGCAGCATCAGTAGCAAGTTAACCTCACAAGGAATAGGATAAATCCTTGTATGCTAAGGGATCTGCTTGTGACTTCATTTTACTGCTGGGAATCAGGAATCAGGATACTTTAGTATTGGGTCTGACAGTGACTCTGGGTCCTAATAATTCAGCGTTTCAGATCTAGATCGCTAATAGTAGTGCCCTTGCTAGCCAGTGTGTTGGGACAGTTTCTACCCTGAGTCATTTTCATCTGCAGCTGGATGAAATATAGCTTAACTTGAAACAAGAGAGAGGCTGATTTACAGCAGGCAGAAGTGTAGCTATATATTTAAAATGTATTTTCAATACTGAGGTTTTCATAACTGAATGCCTATATTTTTCCAGGCCTCCTTGAATGTGCAGTGTCTACAAAAATTCGGATCATACAAATTGCGGTATCAGAGAAAATTGTTCCAGCTGCCTGCTCATTCATTCATTCAACTTAGTCATCCAAAACACACAAGGAAGACTGTATAGGTGCCATAAGTATCCTTATTTTTCAGGGCTATATCTTGCCAGGTCTTTGACAGATGTTTTGTAACAGTTTCTTGCACTGTCTGTAAATACAGAAACCAGTAGCTCCTGGTTTCTCTTCTGGGCCTTTGTGGGAGTGTGTGTGCATCACTGCCCCTGGAAGAATTGCCATCTCCCAGTGCACCTCAGTTTCTCTCCCTTAAGTCATTACAAGGATATCTCTTCAGGGAATTATGTGGACACCTGAAAAAAAAGAAAGAGACAATATTCTCTTGTACATGTGGTAGCTACAATCTGCCTCAACTTTGTGCTACAATGAGCTAGCTAGATTAGAAACTGAAACACTGATAGAGAAAAAATGAGAGGAGGAACAAAATGAAAATTAATACAAGCCAGAACCAGTGCAGAAGTAAACCTAAAAAAAAAAAAAAAAAGAAGAATGTTTTGAGGAAAAGCAAAAAAAGGAGAAAATACATGTCAGAAAGAAGAGACAGACAAGACTTGTATATCTGTCACTTTAGTAGCTGAATTTCCCATAAACTTCCATTGAGATCGGATTAGCTCTGCAGGGAGCAATATAAGTGGGAAAGCATTAGATGTAACTGAACTTGTGATAAATCCTCCTGCAGCCAAGCATTAGTCAGACATATACTGATCTAATAACAAGTCATGATTACAGTTTAATCCTGACTGGTACTTTCAGAATTATGGATAAAATTGATAGTTTAGTGTTGACTTTTACGATTCCCCAAAGAGAATAGTGGGATTCTCCTTAACTAAAGGAATTATTCAATTTGAGGCTGAAGCCATGTAACTGCCTGCTTTTGACACGACTGGGATCATTAATATTGTCACAGAGGGGTATATGAACAACTTCTAAACCAGGTACAAGTCACATCCCATGTAGTAAATTCCTAAGCACCTTACTTAACGTTTTTAAGTCTGTGGTACTAAGTTTTAAAACTTCAGCTGGCTTTCTGATTGTCGGTTTGGAAGAATCTTTTTAGCCCCGCCTTTCCAGATGTGATGGGCATTGCTCAAAGGCTTCCTTCTTCCAGTGCCTGAAATTAGAAATGCAACATAAGAACGTCTCTGATGTTCTTCGTGATGCTGGGTGTGATGAATAAGAGAAAGTAATAATTCATATTCATGGTTGTTATTGCACATTAAAAAAATGTGCTGCTGGTCATTACTGATAAGATTGTTTCTTTTCCTGTCTTGCATGTGGTATCAAGACTACATCTCCATGATTCATTGTGGTTAGGATCTGTCATTTTTCATGGGTCAGCAAAACAGAAAATTAGGGAGCCTGTTTTCTTGAAAATGGAGATTTAATTGCCCAGTTGCCTCTCACATAAAGTATTTTTTGAATCAAAATTCACAATTTTCTTATAAAGCTCAATTTTCATTTCTCTTAACCAAAAATTTAACACTTTTTGAAAAATGTGGGATAAATTAATTCTTCTTGAGTGACTTCACATACTTTTAAGCTTTAAGATTTAACTGAATTTATTTTGTACTGCAAACAGACACTATTGTTGAACATTTCTTGTGCATATGTGTTTGATTTCTACAAGGGTCGCATGCAGTTTATATGCTAAGATCATAAGGACACTTAGCATTAAACTTATTTGTAGAAAGAAACCTGGCACTGACATCTGTTTGGTGGAATCACAGAAGGTGGTACTTGCTTAATACCTGTGTAGGTTGAGATACATCATAAATGGTTTATAACTAGGATCATTACAGATACATATTTCTTTTTCCAAAGCTTAGTGTGTTTTCTTTGTCATCATCATGATTCTTAAGTAATTTTCACAATGTATCAATATATATAATGCTAAATCATATATGTCTAGTGAGTATCCAGGCTGGCCTTGAACACTTCCAGGGATGGGGCATCCACAACTTCTCTGGACAACCTGTTCTAGTGCCTCACCACCCTCAGAGTAAAGAATTTCTTCCTAATTCCTAATATTTAATCTAAACCTACTGTCTTTTAGTCTGAATCCATTCCCTCTTGTCCTGTCACTACCCTTGTAAAAAGTCTCTCTCCATCTTTCTTGAAGGCTCTCTTCAAGTACTGGAAGGCCACAATGAGGTCACCCCAAAGCCCCTTCTCCAGGCTGAACAAACCCAATTGTCTCAGCCTTTCCTCATCAGAGAGGTGCTTCATCCTTCTGATCGTTGTGGTGGCCTCCTCTGGACTCACTCCAACAGGTCCACGTTATTCCTGTGCTGGAACCCCAGAGCTGGATGCAGCACTCAAGGTACGCTCTCAGTTCCTTAGAAAGCATGGGTTGTAATGAGGTGGATGTCTGACTTAATTTTTAAAATTTAATGATTTCTGGGGAAAAGGGGTGATGAAATTGATCTTCAGCTAATAATGCTCATTAGTTTCAGATGAAAAAACATCTACATGGAAAAGAAGTGGTTAGGGGATTTGCTGATAGATGGAGTAGGTAGTTTGCAGACTCTTGCAGCTCTGTTTTGGGTCAAGAAAGAGCTGCTAGTGAGTTTTTTTGGGGAAAAAAGACTAGAAGTGATGAATCCAAGGTGCAAAAGATGAGTGAGAAAGAGGAATCTGATCTGGTGTGGGCACTGGAAGTGCAGACAGAAAAGCCTTGAACAGTCTGTCAGTTTGAGTTCAGCACTTGGTTATTGTTATATAAAAGCAATAAAAATATCTTACCAGCTCACTCCTGCGGAAGTACAGACAGCCCGTAAACCTGATTAGTACTGCAAGAACCACTTGTATGATCCTAGAAAAGAGCTTAGTAGAGCTTGGTGCACATTACTGGCCAGCTGGTGGAGAGGAGGTCTAGCCACAGTGGTGCAGTAACTATCTTGTATAACCAAAGCTTCCTGACCTGGAAGGAGACATGAGGGCCTGAGGTCCCCCATCTAGATGACCCAGTCACCTGGAGGAGGGATATCTGGCTCATACAACCATGCCATTTTCACCCAGGATATGCCATGTCTCCATAACCCCAGTAGGTTGACTGATTTCTTCACTGCTACTTGGCACCTGGGAGATAACTGACATACACACAATGAATCTGACCCAGGGGATCCAGACCAGTTTAGAAATCAGCTGAACTCCTCTTTCATGTCACTTTGTCAGCAGAATTACACTGGCTTTAGAAAAGTAAATCCTAATTTAAAATTGTGTAACTGCAAATTGAACTGGACCCACTGCTGTGATGAAGGTGGGTGGGTTTTTTCCACACAGACATAAAAATGGGTATTTATCTCTGATGGTAAGTGTATAGACTGTCATGATATTTATTTAATTTCCAGGTGTGATGGCTTTCCTGCTGTCTCCTAGGGTAGTCTGTTTTCTGCATAAACATTGTTTAATAACAGAATAACAGACTATCACCCCAGATTCTGTACTTTGGTGTTAATCAGCAAGGTGTTTTTTAAGATATGCGTGACAACAATTGTGTTTCTACAAATGTGAGTATATAGAGAGCATAAGGTAATTTTTTAAGGTATACATTTATCTTAAAATCTCTTTGGTGAATAAAAACAAAGCAAAAGGACCTTGAGCCTCCGTCGTATTGAAGTGATCCGCATGTTTCATCCTTTGAGACATTTGTCACTGTCTGGTGAAATGACCCTGTATATGAAAGAAAATATTTATTTTCAGACATTTTTTCACTGCCATAGTTTTGAAAGATGGAAAAAAATTGAAGCGCTGAGGATCATAACATGTTAGTCTAACTGTTGAGCAAAATTATTTCGTTTATTCTAGTGTGAAGTAACCAGGATTCTGATTTTGTGTGATGATTTACATTCAGCTGTAATGTGGCTTGTTGCAAAATTGCTGTAATAAGAGTTGCAAATATCTATCAAGGAGAAGAGAGTAATTAGAAATAAAAGCCTATGTAGGAAAACTCAGTGCTGTATATAAATATGTAGATCCTAGAGTGCCGATAAGATGCATCTGAACAACCTCTCCTGAATGTTCCACCGAGTTCAGGGGCCCAGTTAAATGGTAGAAGATGATATTGCATTTCTGGGAAGCCAGCTGTTCTGTAGCATTACTCAAGGAAACCCATTTAGGTGTGAAGGTATCATAAACATTACTCCAGCAGTGGGCTTCTAGTGATAACGTTTCTCCTTTAGTTACCAAGGGTGATCTTCCTTTCAAAGAAAAACTCTGATGTCAGACATTTCTTTTAGCAACAAGATAAATTATAATTGTGTGGGTTTTGTCTGAACTTTATCCTCCTGATAAACCAGTGGTTTATCCTATAGTTTTTTGAGATTCCTTTTTTGAGCAGTATTTTAAGGAATGTTTTAGTAGGATACAATTTTGTTATTTTCTTATATATTTTAGGAATTTAGGAATTATTTTAGGTAATCAAGGTTTGTTTTTTTTCAATGAATGAAGCAAATAGTAAAGTCTGTACTTATCTGCCATATGAACAGATATGCTCCTGTTAATTTTCTAGGCACTCCCAGAAAACAGCTATCATAGGGAGGATTTGACTTGTCAGCTGGAGCAAGTTGCCTTGCTATGTATTCCTATCTATAGATATAGCATAAAAAAATCACAATAATTTAGATTAGGCATGTAACTTTTCGACAGCTAAAGCTGAGCCTGACTTCTAATTGTTGCTTTAGAAGAGTCATTCTTGTTGTTCAGAACCCTTGATTTCTTTCAATTGCATGTGATAGAAATCTATTTAAATCAAGCTCTTTTCATGTTCTTGTTTCAGCATCTGAAGAGCTGCTATTTGTCAATCCCTTTCAGTAGCAGTGTCAGTATAAATTCTTTTATGCCTAAATTGATGCTGTCAGACGGAGGTAGCAGGCAGGCTCATTGGTTTGGGGATGCTAAAACTGCATGTGGGAACAACAGGCAGCGGGGGATTTTCAGGGAAGAGAAATCCACCAAGGGTTTCTGCATGTGTGCAGGGATGATCTGTTGATCTGGAAATAGTGAAAGTACTTGAAATACAGTTAAATTTGCTTGTTCTGAAGTCCTTCCCTATTATCCTCTTTTGGCATTTGGATCCTGGGATAGAAGATCTTTTGTTATGTAGCACTGTGGCTTATTCATGTTTTTAAAAAAATCTGACCTTCTGAACATAAGAATTAACAACTCTAGACATGACTGTTGGTCTAGTAAGGACAAAAAAGTGATGGCCTGGATTTTTTACCTGAGACAACTGATTGCCAGGAGATTTGGGGAGATCGATTCTTGACAGATTCATGGGGAAATAAATCACAAGGGAAGTGCTTATTCCTTTTGCATAGGCTGCAAGCCCCACTCAAGCCATCTGTTGATAGAGATGAACTTCTGAGGCAGTTCATAATTATCTCTCCTGCAACCTAGGTATATTCCGTTTTCAAAGGGCTGACCCCATTGAGGCCTCTGTGGAAAGCATAGGACAGTGTGGGAAATGCCTGGGTAGGTAGTAAGTTTGTTTCCCCTTTGCTTGGAACCATAGATCAAAGGCTTCTGTATTTTTTACAGGTAGAAATAGTTTGCTAGTACAGAGATCCATCTAATTAAATTAAGTTCTTGCTTCACAGTATGCACACACAAATACAGTGCAAACACTCCTACAGACGTACCCCTGCATCCAGCACACAGGCATAGATTTTTGTCCTCTCCTATTGTTTTCTCTTAAGTGTTTAGAGGCTGAAATTATATATTATATAGAGGTGGGTTTGTCTTTCTTGTTTATGGAGAGATGCTAAACATTTTAATGGAACCTCTGTGTTTTGTAGACTCCTTTTTGAAACGTAGAAATAAACCTAGTGCATGCAGAGTTTCAAAACTGTTTTTATTGTATGTGCATGCAGTTCACAAGCATAAAATAGAAACAAGTTTAATAAATACGACTTTATATATCAGCTATGAACATTAATGTGTTTAAATGCTCTTGGTGACTTAATAGACAAGTATAAGGGGTTCCTAAATCCATCAGTCTCCTTTCAAAATCCTTGCTGTTATAATTGTATTACTAAAAGTGGTGGCTACATCCCTGATATGGATTTAAAATATCCATAGTGTTTACTTAGAGGTTATTAATGCACTTACCTTTAAGCTTCTGGTTTTTCTAGCTCTCACCAGTTCAGATGGGCTTTCATTAGCTCCACGGAGCAAGACTGTTCAGGTCAGGTATTTTGGGTGATCTGGTTTGGTGTATTGTACACAAGGTAAAGGTATAGACAAGGTATTCATGTGCCTCTCAGAGAGAAGTCAACAACAGTGAAAAAGCAGAGGATGATATGAAAAGAATGTATGCTGCTCACAGCCTGCCACCATCACCTCATTTTAAATTGTTGCTATGAGGGACACCTTTAGTAGGGTTTTTGCGGACAAATCTCTACTTAAAGGTGGCATTCCTTAGGCGCCTTAATTTAAAAATCTTAAGAAAAAGACAGATAAATGCATGGAGATCTGTTACTCAATATCAAATGTGCTGGATAAACAATGATGGGATGTACTCAAAACTAATCTTAGAATTGGTAGCTAAGATACCTCAAGCATCCAACAGTAGTGCTCACTGCAGATAAAACACTGCAATGTCTGGTGCTGGTGATTTTTAAGGTCGTTTGTAAAGTCATGTACGTTTGCTTGTACAACAGTTGTCATAGGTGGCTTTTAGCTTAAAGAGTTCATATCATCATCTTGGTCATTACCAAAGAGAGAGTTGACTTCAGGGTTTGTTTTTTCAAAGAAAAAGTACTGGCAACTGTCAACTGATGCACACTATTCCAGTATTACGTATTCCTTGTCTTGTCCACAACAGAGACTATTCATCCTAAACCTCAACCCTTTCCTAGCAGCCAGTTTCCCTGGTAACAAAGCCAATGATACACTGTGAATTAGACCAGAGTAGCTATGGAGCCATACTACTGACCTGATTTGAGACTAAATTCTGATGCACCTGGAAATAGAACTGGCATTAGTAGCATTACATGGTCTCTTATTGGAATCTTTTTTCAGCTCAGGTAACTAATCCACGACCAGTGAGCCAAATAAAGCCCCATCCCACACTTTGCCTCCTCCGGTCTTCAGACCCCTGGCTGTCTTCTCTCTCAAATGATTAAAATGCAAGGCATATCAAGTGATACGAAAAGATTTGTCTATGTTCCTGAATCGTTGCCATGTTGCCCTAGGGTAAGGCTTTTTAGCATGTCTGAAAGAGGGTGTGTGTCTCTTCTGCTAACTAGGATGCGTTAGATGAAGATTTCTCTCAGAAGTATCCTAATTCCCTTCCATATTTTTTCTAGAGAGCCAATCCCCACATAATTCTATTGAAATTAGAGTTATAGCAAATGAAAGTTAAATTAAGGCATATCTACCAGTGATACTTAACAAAGTTTCAGTGAGAATTACAGCACCAAAATCTGAGAAACCAACAAATCATGTCCTCCCGCCGTGCTACCACCTGGATGCTTACTCAGGCTTCAGGCATGCCTTGCAACTGCCCTTGCCATATGTCCATATAATGGCTTTATTTAATTCCCTATCCCTTACATGTATAGCAGGTAGTCTTTCATTTCTTACCCTCCATTCTCTCAGCTCTGAATTAGAAGTACATTGGTTCAGCTCTTAATTTTATGATTCTTTGCTTGCTTTTTCACCTGCTTTTTGTAGCAGTGCAATACTATTTAGCTTCGTGTCAGCCATGAATTCATGTCTGCTGAATTGAAGTTGCTCTATTTAATCCAGGATGCTCAAGAGAGAATAGCCAAATTATAAAGCAGCACATGATCTGTGTTTAGCAATTGAGTTTTCTCACTTCAGCTTGTAATCTGTAGCTGCTTTTTCATGATGCTGCTAGTTCAAACATCAGCACTACTTGAGCATCATTTCATGTGGGTTTTTGATAGGCCAACTATTTGGAGTTTATAGTACTATTAAAGTCAATTTTGTTGTACAAATGTTCAAATTCTATCCTGACTGAACACTGCACTCAATAAAAGCCAAAATTAGAAATACTTGTAATTAAAACATCGTCATTGTCATCTAAATTGCTGCCCATCTGAATCAGGCTGAAGTGCACAATGCATGGGTATGCAGAGATAGAGTTTCAGACTCTGCAAGTTCAAACATTTCTACATATTTCTGTATGAGATACACTCATTTCGTTGCTTAAAGTTTGCCTTGCCATGCTATAACAGCTGGAGACTTGCTTTGCTTTAAAGAACATAAAATAACTGGGAGAGGTATCTGCAGCACACACATGAAATTCTGCCATGCTCTCAGGGCACCAAGCCAACACCAGAATGGCTGCCATGGCATCTCAATGCCCTAACTCTTCCCCTGCTTGCCAAAATTAGGCTTGCATGAGTGCCAACATCTGGTGCAAGCCATACTGTACTTTGGATCTGTGCCTGGCCACCACCTGGAAGAAAGACTATAAATTAAAGTGTGGAACTGAAAGGCATTTGATTTTGTGAGCTGCAGGGAACATAACATTTCTGTTTGTGTCTGCTGCTCTATTTCACATTAGATAATAAACTGAGAGGACTGCATGTATCTAAATCTACACTAACTACTTAATGATGGAACTTTTTATAAATTAGTCAACAGCAGCTAGCAGTCAAACCTAATGGCAGCAGATGGACTTCATGGTGTCTATTCCAAACCCTTTGCTACTCTGCTAGTCCCTCCAAATTCCACTCTTGTTGCAACCTCTTTGTTTTAAACAAGCACAGTTGCCTTCTTTTTCCTAATATTTGCTCAGGTGCTTTACGCAGAGAGTTCTATTGCAAGGGATTGCAAAGGCTTAGTTTGCGGCTGGACCACTGAGTCCTCACTGCCTTCACTGTCCTTCCAGCATACTGGCTTTTGGAGCAAACATCCAGCTTCTCATCTGTATTCTCAAATTTGATGAAAGATTTTCTCAGCACTGTGACTGCATTTCCTCTTTGAGAGGTTTCTCATTTGTCCTCTCTAGTTGCATCTACATTGCCATCTGCCCTAGAACGCCAAGTCCCCTCATCATGATCTGGAATCTTCCCTCTCTCTGAGTTTGTGTCCTTTACAACAGAGTAGATAATAATCGAAAACAGGCCCTGACATGCAATCACTATTTAGCCTGTCTGCAAGTATGAAAGATGGACTCCACAGCTTCTGTTACGCCAGCTTCACTGTTTATTTTTGGGCTTGGTTTGGGGATTTTTGGTCAGTAGGGTTTCTTTGTTTTGTTTTGATCACTTGATGGCTAGGATTTTTGTACGCTTGCTTGCAGTGTCTCTGTCCATGTGTTAGTTGTCTGTCCCTTGGCAGCTGCATTCAGTTATGGCTGGTACTTGCAGCTCTCTGAGCATGACAATCACTCAGCTGTTGTCTCTGAGCTGCTGTTCTACACCTGCCTCTGGCCACAATTCTGCCTGCTGTGCTTAGGCCTCTTCTTTGGCTACTCATTTGTGAATCTGTTTCATAGGCTGAGGTCCCTGTTCACCTATGGTTTTGGTATCTACTAGCAATGACTTCTGTAACAGGCTGTGCCATGCTGCTGTATTCTTCCTGACATCTTGCAATGTGCCTGTGTAGTTCCACTCATGCAGCAGGTTTACTCCTGCTCCCAAGGAGAGAGGTTCACGCATCGTGAAGATTGGTTGCGTATGTTTTCGTGACAGTGTATTGAAGTCCCTCTGTGAGGCTGGGCAGGAGGTTTTCCTGGCTGTCAGACTTTGTGTTGGCCTTAGTACCAACCCTGAGCTGGGAATACCCCCTGGTACTTGGTGGGTGAATAAGGGAAGATATGAGAGCCTCTCACACTTGTTCTCACCATTTGAATTCTGCTGCTGAGAGGTTGGCTCATTGCCTGAATCCAGTCTGGTGGTTCTCCTATATCTTAAAAATGAGATTTAGGGCTTTTCTATTACATTTGTTTTCTAATTCTAATTCAGGTGGTCTGCATGGCTCCTTATCTCTGTGCCAAATGACATTTGTTGGCAAGACAGTGTCAGTAACAAACACAAATCATGTGACATCAGACAGCAATATATGAACTTGAGTGCTAATTTCCCATGTTAAAAAATAGACTAATACATGTAGTTTCTGTCAAACTAGGCTCTGGGCTTTTTGGGAGCATTCTGGGCATGAAGGAGCTGCACATAATCTGCTGTTCCTTACATGTACCAGGAGAAATCAGACGTTATTCCAGAATATCCAGAAGAAAGTATTGAAGTCCAATATTAGACCGCAGCTGTGAACGTTTTCCTGTGGCACTCTGAACAATACGGTATGCCCCTTAAAATCTTGATGTGCCTCAGGGATAAGAACAGTGCAAGCTGAATCATCAAACCCAAAGACATACCCTCCCAAGACTCTACAATCCTTATTCCCTGAGGAGGCTCCTCTCCCTCATAACCAGCTAATGAGAAGTTATCTCTCAAGTAAGTGACTTCACTTACTGCCACACCATGGACAACTCCACAGTAGATCAGATACTGGGTGAGAGAGAGATTTAATTTTTTTAGTAATTCGTTTTATGAGGCTCTGAAGAGAAAGAGCACATTAACATTGGTTTTATAAAAGAAAAAAAATACACAGTATTATCACAAAGCTGATTTTGCTAAAATAAATCAAAGCATAACAAAATATAGATAGGATTACGCATGAAAAAGTGCTATGCCATTTTAAAATTATTTGGTACAATGCAGAAAAAAATAACGCAGATTATTTCTCTTGTTCTTACTGAAAAATAGAACCACTTCTGTGAGCATCAGACTTGAAACATTTCTAGAGTATCAGATATAATCAAAGGGATGGGAAGGCTTTACTGGCATTTGCAAGTAGATGTTGTGCTGTCCTCATTTACAACATCTTCTCAGACGCTGTACTTCAAGCCCTTTCTGGATATTTGATTCTGTGAACAGCTGCTGAACATTCAGATTGATTGCTTTTCCTTAACATACTACTGAAGAGTTCATCTATGCCTCTGCAGTCTGGTGGGATTTGTATTTGAGTACCGTCCTGAGCCTGTGTTCCAGCCCAAAGCCGTTCTGTAGATTCAAGGTGCAGTCACGCTGCTCGGGTATAGCCCTGTGCTCAACAGCAGACCTCAGGAGACCTCGGGGGTCTGGAATATGCATGTGCTAAGAGCTCTAAATGAAAATCTTCAGAGTGCAGAGAGTCTGGACAGGTCTATTCCAGTTTGGTAGCAGCACTGGATGGTCAGTGTTGGGCTCCATCATCCATCAGCATAGCACACGGATGATAAAGCACTCAAATGCGAAGCGTACTTGTGCCGACAGAGGGGACAAACCAGGCACAATCAAGGATGTTGCTGTCTTTTAGTACTCAGTCTGAGTACTAGTACTCAGCTACAGGCCCTGCTGAGCCTCTGGATGCAGACTAAGTATTGATGCCTTAAAGACCTAGAAATAAAACAACACACTTTTGAGACAATATTGGTGTAGGAGATACTATAAAGGCTGGTCTTTATTGGGGGCCTCCAAGGGGCAGATATGGAAAATACCCAGCCCCGCATGGGGTGAATACAGTTTTATAAGTTTAGCAAATTAGCATAACTGACAAAAATCCCCAATTAGAGACATAAGTGGAGGTAATTTCCTCTTTTGATTCCACCTCTTACAGTAGGCCCCCTTTAGATAGGAACTAAACTTCGTTTATGAAAATGTGTCTCAAAGAGCTGGTTTCAGCCTTGGCTCCCAGGAAGAACCAAGATAGGATAGGGGCCTTGGACTCCCTGGCTTGGAGCCTCTGCAGTGTGTTTTGTCTTTCTGCCTGTCAGGGTAGGGAAAAGCACTGTTCATGCTTGGTTGTAGAAGGAAGCAGTGGGTTTCGTTTAAGTTTAGAGCTGAACAGAAGCCCCTGTAACTTTCCTAGGGACTGGGTCAATTCTGGCTTGTATCTCTAGAGCAGTCATGGAAAGGTGCCAGTCTAGATATAGAACTGTATAAAAAATGAGGCACCTACAATAATAACATAGCATTTCCCTTTTCTCCTGACAAAGTCTCTCTTTACATGAAAGAAGAAACTGGATTTTCTACCAAGATGAGCTGAAGTGCAGCAAGACCTCAGTGTCAGTACTGCCTGACTGCAGGAAGGGCTCAGCTCAGCTGTCCTGGCTGGTGCTGGAGATCCCCTGCTCAGGAGAAGAGCGTGGTTTGGTCTTTGCAGCAGTGCCTGCCTGACCAGAAAGAGGCCACCTCTTGGGGGTGACTGCCCGCCACGTCAAGGAAAAGGCCCATGAGGTTGGAGCTTCTCTGGTGGAATAGGTGTAGGTCACAGGGGTGTGGGCTGTAGGCTGTAAAAATGATTGCACAAACCCAATAAAAACTGGGAATGCCTCTGTGAAATTTATTTCATCTATGTAAATTTCAGTGCTAACTAGTTACAACAGATTAAAGATGACTCAGAGATCCTAGGCCCACACAATTTCATATTGTGACTCTTTTTTATTATTACTTTATTTGAAAGGAAAAAGGAAATTGATTTGAAGCTGCAAAATTTTTATTATTCTTAATTTTTTCATGATTCAATTGTATGAAAAATATGCCAGACGAATGGAAATATTTGGAGACAGATCTACCCCTCTTCCCAACACCTTCTAGCTAGTAATTCCTTCATATCCTTTCTAAAAAAAAGTTAGAATCAAATCAAGACAATCCCTAAAACACTTCTTTCATTTCCTTTTGGAAAGCCATAAAACCTATTATTTTTAGGCAAAATATATTTTTTTTCTTAAATAATTGTGATAAAAAGCACTGGTTTCTGTGGTTATTTTAACTGTTGTGATGCTTTGGTGCATGATGAGGCTTTTAGGCTTAGCCATCAGTATTTCCACACTACTGAAGTACTTCTGGCAGCTACCACAATACTATACTTTTGAAGTCCTTCCTACACTTTTTCGTATGTTAGTTCATAGGAAGGATTTTTCAAGTTCTCAGATTAGGTAGAATGCTTGCTAACCAGATAAAAATTTGGAAATTAATTTTATGCTATGTAAAATGTAATAAAAATTGTAAATCAATAAAATGCAATTGTGGCTGGCCATGTTACATTTTAAAAGCCAACTAATCAGTATTGAATAGAAGCAGCAATTTTTAATGCATTCGATATTATTGCAGAGGCTCTTGGGCAGGGCACATTAATTTTCACATTAGAGATGGGCTGTTGGAGAAAATATAACATTTTAAATGTAGCAATGCTTTCTTTCAAGGAAGGAAAAGTTCACAATTTTTACTTGACACAATGTTAGGATACTTTGATTATTGCATTTTCTGCCAGCATATTTTAATAGAGGGAAACTTAAGGATAAAATTCTTGGGTTTGTTATGAAATTTGGAAAGTTGTAATGAGCTGTAATGTAGAGACTTCTGCAGACTGGAATCCTGAAATTAACGGATGTAATTGAAACACAACCTATTCAGCTGTGGGAGTGGGAGCCTGGTTTTTAATTTTAGCAGAGGGACAGAATGTGGTAACATGGTAGGAGGGGAAGCCGGTTGTAGTGATGACTCAGCTTGGCTCCACAACAGCATGTGCTGTTGTGCACTTCATCTCCCTGGATATACATGGTACAGATGCCAGCCAGCTGCCTTCTCTGTCCAGGCTGGTCCTGTGCACCCTGGGGCTTTGAGGTTTAAAGGGCTGCTCTCTTCAGCTGTTTGTGGAACTCTCCTGTTCATAACTGCATATAGCCATCTTGTAGTCTTTTGCCTAAAGCTGTCTTTCTTTACTTAATCAGCTTATCTTAAGGTGGATATTCTAGAAAGGCTTTCAGCATGTCTTCCAGATTTATCTTCTGCAAAATGTCCTTATGTCCTACATTTTGCTGTGAGCCCTCAGTGCCTTTGTTTGGCCACTCATTTAAATGCCTGATTCAGAGTGTATTGCTGTCGCTTACCTCTTTTTACATCTTTTGTTCTTAAACTTCAAACTGCAGTTTCACATGATACTGGCAGCAACTTAAATTCCACTCTTTTAATTGCTTCATTTTTGACTGTCAGCATACCAATTTGTTCTCAGATGTAGGCATGTAAGGGCACAGAGCAAATTAATCTAAAACATACTTCCAAATTTATGGAAGTCTTTTCTCTGCAAGCAACTAACCTTAGTGACAGTTCTGTCTGAAGATTTTAAGTTATTAGTTCCAGTCCAGTAGCATCAATGGATCTGAGAACTCCATTGCATCACATACTAAATAAATACAAAGACATATTTTTGCTCCCCAAAATACATAGTGTAAAGACATTCTACATGAAGAAGTGAGGTACGACTAGATTGCTGTCCTGATGGGTTTTTCCTGTGCACTTCCAGTAAGGTGACATGTGCCTTTTCTTGTTAGAGAGCAGTGTGAAATGATCTCCCCACATGCATATTTAGGCACATGTAACATGCAGAAGAGAGCTCAGAAGCTGATGTTGATGCCAGTCTGGAAACCCATATCCAGCTATTTGAGATAGGAATAAGCGATGGATCTACATTTTCCTTCTTTTTCATGTCTGGTTCTGAAAACACCTAATCTTAAATCTTAGAATCATAGAATCCTAGAATGATTCGAGTTGAAGGGACCATAAAAATCATCTAGTTCCAACCTCACTGCCGTGTGCAGGGATTCCTTCCCCTAGACCAGGCTGCTCAATGCCCCATCCAGCCCAGCCTTGAACACTGCCAGGGATGGTGTAGAAGGATGGGTGGTAAGGAGCTAATGCCTGAAACTCTGATGACCATTCAAGCAGTCAAGTTAGAACAGGATGTGTCTGGAAAGCTGGGGGTTGTATGAAGGTAGGGCAGCACATTTCTGGAGCCAATTTTTCCTGTTCAGGTCCATAATGACTGCACAGCACCCGGCTGTGCAGTGGCAAGAAGCAGGGGCAGCAGCAGTCATGTTCCCTGAGGGGACTATGGGCCACCAAGGACCCCAAAGCACTCCCACCTCTTTTCAGAAACTCTCCGTCAGAACACTACACATGCCCCATGGCATTGCATCAGACACAAAGAATCCCCTCCCTGGGGAGGGATCTAGGCATTCTCAATGCCAACTTGAGTGTGTACAACTCGAAGAACTTTTTGTTTTGCGGACGCCCACCCTCAACAGATCAGGACTGTGACCATCACTCTGATCACAGACATTGAAATTGCAATGATCAGGTCTTGTTGTTAGATCCACTGATGGTGTTATCTTTCCTCTCCACTGTCTACTGTCCACTATCCTGTCCTTCACTTCCTTTTCTTTTCCTTATACATTTTCTTCATGAATTTTTGTACTTCTATAGAAAATAACCAAAATGGCCACATACATTCTTTCCACTGCAATTACATAGTTTTAAAATAAATCTTCTTCATATATGCCCTGGTCATTCAGTGTTCTTTCACTCTAATTCACCCCAAGGGATTTATTAACAGGAACCTTAGTTACCCTGTCTCAGATGTGGGTTGTAACAGATGAGGCATCCACAACTTCTCTGGGCAGCCTGTTCCAGTGCCTCTCCACCCTCACAGTAAAGAATTTCTTCTGTATCTCTAACCTAAATTTCCCCTCTTTCAGTTTGAAAATGTCTCACTTGTTTTATGATAATCTGCAAAATTCTACTACTACCCTTTATTAACAAGAAAGAAAACTCTGCTATTATTTCTCTGGTATAATTGCTCTTCCCAATGAAGCCTGAATAAAGCCTGAATTTTGTATAATGTTGATACATTGGCTCATTTAGAAAAGCATTGTTAGCAGCTGATTGCTTATATAATCTCCTTGGCAATTTTTTATGTTTAGGTTGTCCTTATTTTGTTACAAGAAAAGAACATAGAGGTTTTTACTTCGAATGGGTCCATTAATTTTCCGAAGTCATTTGGACAGCAAGGTATTTAATCAATCTCCTATGTGGTTTCAATGAGACACTATTTCTAAAGAACCTAAATTGAGTGCTTTTATTCTAAGGCTTAAGGCATTCATTAGAAACAGGCCACGTTATCCGTGAAAGATTAATACCTGTATGAACAAGGAGTAATGTAATCAGGAATGGTAGTCTTATGCATCATAAAAATGGGGCTAACTAAAAATCACAGTAAAAGAGATGCAGAGTTTTAAACAAACTCCCATCGCTGGTTCTTTTATCATTAACAACAAATTAAAACTAATTACTTTCTAATGACAACACAGTCTGATGTTCAAGTCATACTTTGTAGTGATTATCAAGGCAGGTGTGGAGCAATGGGAATGCTCAACTAACATGCATGAAAGACATGAATGATTAGAATTAGTTCTATATGTTGAGCTAATTTTCTTTCAGGTTTTCCATTCTGTGTGGAAGCAGGAGGACTCATACATCCCTTTCTCCCCAAGGATGTTCTGTTCAGAGAAGTACATTTTGGTGATTTGTAGGCACACAGCATTTCAGCCAAGTAATCTGAGGATATATTCAAGCTGGATACATTTCCCTGAAATTGTAGGAATAATGATAGAGAAGGTGAAGAGCAACTCTAAAATTTCAGATGCCCATTCAGCTTCCTTTTGTTAAATTTTCTAATATTATGTTAGAGAATGAAGAAGCCTTTGAAACAGCCAAAGAAGCAAAAAATTCAAATCAAAACTTTGATTACAGTTTGCTGCAGTATCTGTCTAATCAGTGGGCTTTTGATTTTGCTCTACATAATATGTAGAATATTTATATTTGCTGAATATTTATTTTTCTTTTTCTTTCTGTATGAGTGCTGAATGCTCTTACTGTCATACATGGATATAATGGAACTCAATTCTCAATCATATTAGTTAGTCATCACATCAGTTTTGTTTCAATGTTGTTTTCTTTTTCACTGAGACCAAAAAATGGTCAACTTTGCTGGTCAAGCAGGATCTTCTTGAGTCCTAAATATAAGTGTGGAAAACAGCTCCTAGAGAAAAAAAAAATTCCAAAGAAGAGATTTTTAAAAACCCGCTTTACTGAACTGATCATTAAATATAACAAAATAATATCTGTAGAAATGATCTTAATGAAATATGAAATAGAATTTTATAAACTTAATGGAGTGTGAAAGTCCTAATGCTGAATATTTTAGGAGGTTGAGACTGATATTTGGTAAGCTGAAAGGAGTGAAGTGTGTCAGTGTGTCACTGCACCTGCAGGTGGGAACCTCGGCATGGAGTTCAGTTCAGTGTCCGAGGACCCCTGCTCCAGGACAGAATGCATCTCTGATTATGCAATCACCAATATAAGGTATTTTATTTCAACTACAGTAAATGGATGTAATAATGGGTGTGTTTATTTTCTCCTGGCTGCCTCCAAGCATGGAGGTAAAGAGCTCATCCTTCCTAAAATGCCTTGCTGAGGTTTTCTTTACATTCTCCATCTCCTGATTTTTCTTTCTGACTTAATTTAAACTAAAATGTTTTACTCATAAACCGACAAATTACAAACATCTTACTAAACAAACTACAAAAGTGCATTTGATCCAGTGTTACCTGTGTATATTTCTAATTTATTTTTAGAATACCAACAATGTTTTTGTTTTACATTTGCACAGATTCTGGCGTAAGAGAATTGTGGTATATGACTTGGGTTTCTAGATATTTCTCAAGATCCACACTCTTTTCATAGATACTCCTAACAGATCATCTGACGTTTTTATGTGAGTCAAGCTCTCACTTTAGATCTAAGTGTGTTTGTCCTGGTCACGCAATGCCAAAGATTAAAGCTGAACAGAGACTTGGTTTCTGCCGGGACCTCTCCAAGCAAGGTGCCTGGAGAATGCCTTAGTGCAGGACCTTCTCTCACCTCAGTACGGGAGATGTGCTGGGAGTTAGTTTAGTTGGCTGAACTGTACTGTGCTCCGCTGGTCCTCCAACATCCTCTCCACAAACATGACTGGGCTTAGTTGTGAGGCAGTTATGTATTAAGCAATTAAAACTACGATCAATTTTAATGAAAGTTCTAAAACTTCTCATATAATTGATGTCAGTCTTGCCCAGAGGATAAGTTTTGTGTCCGCTGGAAAAGAATATAATTCCCAGATTTGAAAATTAAGTGCCTGACTAGGACTGCTTCCTCTTCCTCCCTCAACACTGCTTCTCCACCCCCACAAACAAGTAATGAAATCCTAAATGTCTTGAAAATAAATTCTGTGCTTTTAAACAAATATAAGTTGAAATGTAGCAAAGCATTTTCAGATCCTTCCCTCTGGAATATTATAAGGAGCACAATGATACTATTTTCTTGAAAATGTTAGCAGTGGAACAAGAATTTTCATAAACAAATTAAAGTAACTGGGTTGAATGCTGGAATATAAATGCAAATTCTGATCAGGAAATCAATTTCTTCCTTGTATTCATATGAAACTTACGAAAAGGAGAAAGTTGCTCAAACCCAGTTGCTAATATAAAAACAATGATAGCAAAGTTAGTCTTATATGTGTAGCAGTGAGCTGTGAGACATTGAGATGCACCGTTCTGTCATGGGTTTAGAAATGCCACCTGGGGTTGGAACCTGCATTCACATTGACTCTTCAGCGGAGTTGCACTCAAAAGGCTTTTATTAATTGGTGTTATTAATAGGCTGTTCCTCTGTCTTCCTTGCCTAACTGAGGAGATCCACCTGTCTCCAATCAACTTTATGTGGCAAAGTGCTGGTTTAATCATGCTGTATTTAATCATGGTATGTTAGAAACACAGAACCCAAACCTGAGTGAATAGTGAGACCCCCAAAGGTGTGACATGCTGCAGAGGGTAGTGGAGTTAGTAGCAAACTATCCCTATCTTGCACACTCTCACTGTTCCTCCAAGCAGATGCCATTGTGCTTGCAGGACCAACCATGTGGGTGAAGATTTCATATCCATATCGTGAAGAAGCCTACTGGGACGTCCTACCTCCCATGCAGTCAGTAACTAATATGAGTAACATTAAATAGGTGTTAATAAAGTGATTATGTACCTTCAGCTATTGGCTTTAATTTCTTTTTTTCAAAAATAAATACAAATTTAGAAAACTAACAAAACCATGTAAAATATTTTCTGGTGAGAAGATGGTTGTTGAAGATATAAATAAAATTATGAAGGTTTCCTGTAGCTTTTGATTTTCTGTGAAGGACAAAACAAATTAGTTCATTGAAATTTCCCCTACTTCTATATACTAAAAATCAGTAAAATTTGGATTTCCATGGGGTTTCATTTGATGTTTTGTGAGATAAATATATCTGAATATTAAGGTAGTATATTGAAAGACAAGTGAAGCGTGCTACTGCTCTACTACCAGCAAGGGACCATCATTATAATTTAATCAATTTTCAGTGCATTGTACAAAAGTTTAACTTTTCTCTTCATAACTTTGTTTAAATTAACATTAAAGGAATGGTCTCCCTTTTAAATAGTGCAGTAAGCAGATAACTCAGTATTTCAGTTTTTTCTCTTTAAAAAATAGTGGTGAAATAACCTTGCTGTGTTGCCGTAAACACATATCTCGTTAGTTGTAATATATTTATGTATTTAAAACTGCTAATAGCTTACAATGTGATCGTTATGGGTAATGCTCTTGAACAGTACCCATCTGATGTTTCATTACCTTTTCCATAAACTGCAGCAACCGCTCAACCGGATATCAGCCCCCATACACAGAAGTACATGAATGAAATTAAAATTTACATTTTCTAGTATTTTTTTCCAAGGTGTTTGCTTTTCAAACTCATCTATTCTGCATTCATTAGAACTGTAGCAGAGTTTAAATGGCCTGTAAGTAACCCTTATCTGCATGGAGTCTGAATGCCTGAGTAATCTAACTGGACAGTTAAGGATTTTCTGTCTAAGATGACTGATGTTTATTTTAATAATCCTAGACTTTTTCTGCTTAATGTTTCAGAGAGTCATTAGCAGAGTTCAGCCTTTTGTCACTTTGATTAGGAATAACTTTGTACGCCTGCTGATCCTTATGGTAAGGAGTTGCCTTGCTTGAAAAAAAATATGATGATGGTGGTGTAAATGTAGAGAGATGATTTCACACAAGGATGTTTGCTTTTGATGGCATATATTCAGTACTGTATTTTCTGTGTCTCAGTTGATCAAAAGTGTTCTTCAAATTCCCAAAAAATAAAAAAAGGAAAATAAAAATACTCAACAAAACAACAAACAGAACCAACAAATAATTCACAACAGTTTATTTGCCAGATGAATTTGGAAGCTTTTATGGACTACTCACTGCTGTGAAACACAAAATCCAGAACCAACATATTCTTAAGTATTATGAATACATTAATTTTACATTAATTTGTGCATTAATTTGTAGTAACTTTAAGTTTTGATTCATCTGCCTAAGGAAAGGTACTTTCATTTTCTTCAGCATAACAAACACACAAAAGTACATCTGACAGCATCGATTTGTTATAAAGTTGATATTCCTTGGGATTTTTATAGGATGACATTCACTTTTTTAGATTCTAGAAACTGGCACAGGTTTCATCCCAACACTCCCAGACTCTAAAATAATAAAGGTAAAAATTTGTACTTTTTTTCCTTGCAGGCAATAGTACTTGTCTCTCTCAAGACAGTGCAGTTCATCTCACCTCTGTGGTCATAGGCTTCACAAATAGAATTAGGTGGAGATTTCTCAAAGGCAATTTCTCACTTGCCTTTTTTTTTTTTTTTTAATATAGGTCTATGCTTATGATTGAAAGAGAGTTTATAGAAAAATGGCATATCCCAAAAAGTAGATGCCTTCAGGGGAATTATCTGTTTCTGAAGCATATGTGGCCTGTTCATTCAGACTTTGATATTTTCCTACTTGTTAGAGTTACTGTTAGTTCTATATTAAGCAGTCAACCTTCAAACACAGAAACAGCTGAATTTTGAAGACCAAATTTGGTTGTAGATTGGCTGACACATCAAAATTGGTAGTTGAATTTAGATTGCAGTCTTCTATAATATTTATTCATGTTTTCAGAAAGTACTCAGCAGGACTCTAGGCTCTGAGTGTGTGAATTAATGAAGAGTTAACTTGATGTAAGACATGAAGAGAAAAAATCAAGTACAAATTGTCATATCCACACGCAATAAATTTTTCTCCAAGTTTAACCCTAATATATATTTAGGGGTCTGAAGTGCACATAAAAATTGCCAGCTTTCATCCTACAATATATTATCATTTATGTTATGAGGTTCTAAGAGTTTGTGCTTAACAATATATAACCCTGTGATGTTACTTTTTATCATTCATTTTATGTTTGTCTTTGGTTGGTTTCAAGCCTGAAATTATGTTTTTATGGAGACATCCTTATTAGTTACGCAGCAGTCATGAACAAGAGGTGTACGTGATCCAGTTGTAGAACTGTGGGATTTAGTAGCAGTAAGGGTCACAAGTATTAGTAGCAAAAACTTCTCTCCACCGTGTTTTAACCTTGACATTCAATGAGTGCAAATGACGGTGATGGGCCACACCATTTTCTTCGGCCTTCTATCTCTTCCAAACCTAGGGCTGAAATTACACTTTTTTTTTTGGTATCAATTTGTTCTGCCACAAATGGAACTAATTTGATTGTAATTTTTATTTACTTTGTAGAAGGTGGTTGCACTTCTTAATCATAAATAGTAAAAACTCATTAACTGAGAATGAGATTTTGGCTAAGGAATTAGCTAAGAATCTGCTTTATTCTATCACTGAGAAAGAACATGTTCTTGGTGTCTCTCACACCTGTAAGTGTATTTTTCTAAGTCCTCATTTCTCTCTAATTACGTCTTGTTTGTGGGGTAAATTCTCTAAGCTTCATTGGAAGGAAAATCATTGTCTTTTTATCCTCCCTGTGGGGAATTCATTCCACTTGTTTACTGATATATGTGGCAGACTGAATAAAATGATTCCTAATTAGCATATATGAAATAATCATTGGTCTATCTGGAGTCATAATTAATGCATTAGGAAGAATTTACTGAGTGTCAAGGAGAAAGACATTAGCATAAATGAGCTTATTTTAGATGGGCTGCAATTGAGACACTACTTTCCCGTAAGAATGTTTACCAAAATTAAGCAATAATAACATATCAATTTACTAAGAACCATTAGCATCTATGGTCTGAGCTATTAACTTCAGCCCTGCTTTGAGCACCATGATAGCTGAAAGAGGTTGTTGGCATCCTGTGAAGTCACAGTAGCGCCAAGAGTGTGGGGATGAGGAGTGGAGAGGGTCCGTGAAGGCACACAGAGGCTTTCTGCAATATGCTCATGGACCTTGAAAAAAGCAGATGCTGCAGAATCTTATCACACTGCGTGGTAATGCTGAGGCTTTATTGATTAAAACATATCCCTCCTGAGAGCATAACCTGTAGACAACAGTGAAACAAAGATTATCCTTACATGAAGGTGTTTAAATAACTCTAATTTCTGTATTGATGCTCTGTGGCAATCTGCAATACAAACTTCAATTATTTTCATACCTTTTTTCCTCAGTCAGTCACCATGCACCTGTTAGCCTGAAAGTAGATTTTAATTTTTAGAGGATTCCGCACATTGAAGAATGAATGCTCTACTCAGAGAAGAGGTGAGATTCAGGAGACTTAAAAATAGGCTGCATCTCCTAGCAATTAGGTTACAGAACATATATCTAATATATTTTAGAATAGTCGTCATTATACTTAATGTTGAAAAGATGTGACTACAAACAGAGCCTGACAGTAGGTGCATAAACAATTGAGTCTGGCCTAATTTCAAACATGAGGAACTGACTGAAACTGGTTAAACCTGATGTATCTGACTCCAAGATGAGTCACTCTAGTCAAACGAGTGTCAAATCAGTAGAAGTGGATTCCAGTGCTGCACTCACTTCAAGAAATGGTAATCCATTGCAGAATGATAAAATTACAGTAACCTAACAAGTTGGTGTAAAATCTTCTAAGAACAATCATAACCCCTCATTAATCCACATGGGGAAAACAAGTCTGGTTGATATCTCCTTCCTTGTCCCCAGCTTCTGTACCTCCTTCCTTTTGTATTTCCTGTGAGACAAATTCTGTTACCTGCTTTAAATCTTTGCAGCCATTTTTGCTTCAAATTCTTTTCTGTTGACTTATGAATGAAACACCACATTACCAGTATATCGACAAGGTTACTGATGGTGACAAACCACAAAACATGCTTACTACATATATATATATATAATAGTCTTTTTAAAGTTCAATTAGAATAGATAAGTGTTTTGCTGGTCATAATATAGGTTCCTCACTAAGTGGTATGCAAGATGACTGCTAACATGGGAAATGCCTCTATTGGTTGATGAAGTATGTGTTGCTATCGTCAGAACACCCAGTATATTGATTCGTTGTGGTACTGACTTCAGACAATGAATTAAAAAACAGCATTAGTGGGGGGGACCCAAGAAAAGAACAAGTCAGTCTTGATAATGCACCGTGGTTCAGATGAATGCAGCCATTCAGATTATCGAACAAATCAGTACAAAGTGCAAGAAGAAACAGTAGGTAGGGAAACTGTCAGAATCACAGTACCGGTAAAGAAAACCTATTTACGTGAACTTGTTGCTGCCTTTGTTGCCTTCATAGACAAAATATATTTAGCAATAACAGCCTTCCATGACCTTTTTTCTAATCAAGTTGTGAGTGTTTGTACTGGAGAAAAGCGATTGTGATATTCCATTTTGTTTGTGCCCCGTGAGGAGGAGATACCATATCCACCTGCATATCAGAAGCTCCATTTCCAGAATTGCATGCAAGCCATTGTTACAAGTGCTGGTAAAAAACACTACCGACAGTGCTGACATTTTGGCCCAGTGATAAATGCTGCAGCAAAATAAGACTATTTCCTTCAGAAAGGTCAAAGCCAAGGGAATAAATTAGCATAGCTCCTGCTTATGGAATAAAGGTAGTGAGTTGGAATAAAGATTTGTCCTTGTTTTCCTTTTGTTCTTCTGAATAAGAGGATTATTGTTTTGTGCTTCCAGAAAGTAAACTAAAAAGGAAGGATGGAAAGAAATCCTCAGGCTTTATATTCTGTCTGTCACTGTAAATGTTCAGTCACAGAAACACCATGGGCTATATTCCTTCATATTAGTTGGTCTTAGTCCTCTTCTGCAACAAGGCCAGCACAGTTGTTCATTTTCAGCATCTAATCAAGCTGCTTCCCTAAGATATCTTTAAGAGATTAATGTATATAGAAGAAGGATTAGAGAGTCTAAACTACCAAAAGTGTAATGGTCCTCAAAAGAGCTTAATTTGTCCTTCTCCCATGTCCTCTTCTCATCTTGGCCAAACATCTCTTTTCTCTTGTTGTTCTCACTTCCGATGGAAGCTACTAAAAAGGTTGGAACTACTCCTCTGGTTTTGCTCACCTGGAATTTTTGTAAGCTGTAAATAACTCTCAAGTTACGAATTTTTAGGCACAGTCTTCCTTATAGGTTGATACAACTGAGCCCCAGGTACTTGGCATGGGAATCAAGATTTGTACATTTGTGCCTTTGTACATTTCTGTTTCACACTGACTTTCTTTTTAATTGTTGCTTTCAGACACTGCAGTTGTTGGGCATTTTCTTAATAATATTTCCTTCTTTCAATGTGTTCTGAAGTATTATTCTGAGAATCTTTAACTTTTCTATCAGAAGCTAGGATGACAGGTGTGGAGAATTATCCTCAGAAAATGTAAGACGTGTACAAAAAAAATTAAGCATTTTATTCCAAGTTGTGAAGATGTTACGCCTCTCCTGTGGGAGACTGTTAGGGATTCTCTGTGTGAGATTTTCCTGTTCCAAGAGAAGCTTTAATAGATCTTGACATTATTGCTGTTCTGCATTCAGAATGAAACCCTTGTCCTCCCTGCACCATTTCTGTGATGACTAGCAGGAGAGTACCGCTCCTTTCAGTGGCAAGAACAATGCCTTGGTAATTCTGTTCACTCTTCATCTCTGCTCTCTCCTCGCCTCAGCTGATCAGAAGATGTCACACAAAGGGCAGCAAACTTTCAGGAGAGAAGTAGGTCAGGATTTATTTAGTCTGTGCATGAAAGAAATGGAGAATGAAGGATTCTTGATTATGTGAGTAAGGAAGCAGCCATACAGGCACCACAAACCTTTCTCTATCAGACACAAAACAAGTAAATTCCTTCTCAAACAGTGGCTGAATTTACTACTGACATTAAGTTAACTCCAAGGAGTTGCACCTGTTTGCAGCTTTTGGCCCTGGTGGTGGTATCTCTCTTAGAGATGTCTGTACTTCTGCTAATCTGACTTCAAACCCCAGCATTCTTATTTGATTTCACATTTGCTATGTAATTGCAATTTAAGAATGAAGATGCTTTTTTATAATAGAATTCATAAAGCGGCTTGTGGTCTTGCATAATCAAAATGGTAAAAGAGAAACAGCTCACTGCACTTTGAAATGTGTACTAAGCTAATGAAAAATTATAGCATCAGAGAATGTTAAGGGGTTGGAATGGGCCTTAAAGATCATCTAATCCCAACCCCCCTGCATGAGGGGAAGCGGAGGGGCAACCTGTTCCAATGTCTCACCACCCTCACAGTACAATATTTCTTCTAATACCTGGCCTAAATCTCCCCTCTTTCAGTTTATACCCATTACTCGTTGTCCTGTCACTACAGTTCCTGGTGAAGGGTCCCCCTCTGGTTTCCCAGCAGGCTCCTTTGAGTACTGGAACATTGCTGTGAGGTCCCCATGCGACCTTCTCTTCTCCAGGCGGAACAACCCCAGCTTTCATCAGGGAGCATAACATCTAGGAGCATGTTGGAAACTTTGAAATGCTTGATAACAGTGCAACCCAAATTACTCTGGACAGTGCATAAAATTTGCAGTAATTAGTACATGTGGCTTGTATCATCATAAATGATCTGTCATCATAAATGGCACATTAGATCTGGCAAAAAGCATTTCAGTTTTTAAGCAAAATGTATTGGTTCTGCATGTATTGGGTCCCTGGTTCAAAACTGCTTTTAGTTTTACGCACGGGATCCTGCACTTCCAGGCTCTTTTTAAAAATTAATTCCTTACTGATTGGACCAAGATACCTCATTTTTAACTGAGACCTAACCATATATGCAAGTGTTGTGAGAAAATTTGCATGATTGATCAGAGCTTCCTCCAGCCCATCAAATTCACTTCTCTCCTGTCCATCTAGAAAGACAGAGTAGATCCAAAAGCTTTGCTGCTGTGAATAATTGTCCTGGTTCTAGCCAGAACAGGATTAATTTTTCCAGTAACCAGGAAGGGGCATGGCTAGGATCCAGAGGTTATTCTATACCACTTCACATCATTTGGAGGATATTTTCGATGTAGAGTGCAGCATTAAGTAACACAAATAGCTGTGTAATTAATCACTTAAAGTCATTATTTTTCCTACTCATGATATGAAACTGGACAAACTGGGGCATTGACTTGATTAAGTTCCAGTGTATCCAGAAATCGAAACCTGTTGTTTCCTAGTCCAGTCTTCCAGAAATGCCATGTGCCATTCTGCCCCCTCCCCTTCCCAGCAGGATGCCTCACAGGACCTCCTCTAGCTTTACACATCGCTCTGAGGTTAACCAGTGCCAGGGAATACAGTTATCCACAGCCTGCCACTGCCTCAAGGCTCTCTATGAGGCTCTGCAGCCCACTCAGAAGCTGCCAATAGTTTATTAACATCTGTGGGTTGTTCCCAATCCAGTTTTTGTAGGCAGCTGCTTTAGCCTTTTTGGAGACATGAAGATCCACAGAGCAGCTGTATTATTAAATCCTGACTAGTGTGATTCTGAACACACAGATTTTTTTTTTTTTTAATTAAGCACATTTTCATGGAAATGGGAAGGTTTGTTCTATGGAAAACAAAAAAGTGGTGTATTCCTCTTCCCCCCGCCTCCAGTGTGTTGTGAAAATTAATGAAAATTATTCGTCTGTCCCCCTCCCACTTAATGGACTCTAATTCTTAAGCATATGAGGAATGCAAACTTGCAGCATAAATGAGTGGATACTGCCAATAAAAATCCTGCCCTGCTTTCAGTGGCTATGCATGTGTCACCTCCCCCCATCATTAATTTTCAAGCACTGAGATTGCAGTAATTTCTGCTTGTAAGTGGCATGTTGATGTGTTTATTACTCTGCAGTGGAGTTCAGGACTATTTCTCATCTCTTTTTGCAGTGCTCATCACCACCTCAATAGCTATAGACAAGCAAAGCTGCTCTAAGACCTGAAGAAGTTGATGCCTAGAGAAACAAACTTTCTCTGTTACTAATTCTTGAAGCAGTCACAGTATTTCAGACCTTAATATGAGAGTTGTGTGAATTTCTGTTTCAAACTAAGCATTTTTAAGGATTATTCCACTTCAAATGGTGATTGCTGATTATGTTTTAATTGTTGTCTTTGGGAAATAGTAGTTGTATTCCTGACTACCTGAGAGCTTTAAGTGTTCTCATAAATGTGATGGAGGATATACTAATCCTAAAAAACAATGTGGTGGGGCACTGTAACCCTTCACTGGTTTCCTGCCTATTTGATGCATCATCTGTGTTCATTTCCCAGTAAGTGTTAGCCACTTCTGAGCCAACGTGGGCTCTGTGCGGGCCCCGAGCGCACAGGACTTTGTAATTGCTGCAATCGCCGTCTGCTGGAGGCTTTTTGTGGCAAAGATCTGTCTGCTGGCATTGGCAGAAGAGCCAGACCTGGCTCCATTGCCAAAATATGGCAACTGCTTGATACACGGACACCTCTTAGTCCATGCTGCAGTAGGATGTGGACTCCTCTTTCATTCTGCATTAGCACAGTGAAAATTTGCCTTAAAACATGGATTCAGAAAGATGCTTAACCTTGATTTGTGAAGGCTGCTCTTCAGTCAAAACTGCTGTCTGGAGAAGCAGGGACCCTGTAAAGCAGAGCCCCTCTGGTAAGGAGATTCTCTGTGGATGGCAGCGTGAGGTCCATGCCCCTGGCAGCTGCAGCAGCCGCTCGGCTCCGCCACTGGAGCAGAAGAGTGCAGGCTGTACACAAGGAACCCATCTGGATGGCTGTCAGACAGGTCATGGAGCATGTTGTGCCCACGAACAGACCTTGAGCTTTTGCTGCATGCAGCCATTGATTTCCAAGGTGATGTGTTAAACTGCTCTGCCTTGTTAATGGTCAACATGAAAAGAGCTAAGGCCTGCCACTGAGAAATCTGAACAGACACATCACATTTCAGACAAAACTTCATGCTGTGGCTTTCATTGCAGTTTTATTGGAGTTTGAATTGCTAGTAAAAGAAGAATCACAGAATGGGAAGTGAAGTAAGGCACCGGAGTTGGAGCACAGTTCTCACAAATTAATTTTATGTCTAGATGTTCAAACAGGACTGATCTGAAAAGTGCCAGAAGATCATTACATTCACAGATTGTTGATAGCATCTTGGGTTTAGGATCCTTCCTGAACGACCCTTCCTGAATAAATTGCACGGAACTGATTTTACTGCTCCAGAAAGCCACAGGGAAGAGACAGCACTGCCAGGACTTGAAGCAGAATTTTGCAGGGGCCCAGGTGATGTGAGCCTCAGGGATGTGCCAATAAAGCCATAACGACATAATGACACTCTGCAGTACTGTACACCTCTAGTGACTAGCTCCTGGCCTGATGATTTTAACGGGATAAAATCATGGTGTTAACTGATGGGATGGGACTCTTTAAAAGCAGTGTATCCCATCTCATTGCTGGTGGAAGTTTAAGGTTTCCTGGTACAATATTAAGAGTTTATAATTTTCACCTTATGAGGAGAGGCTGAGGTTTCTTTCTGTTCTTTCTTCGTAAAGAAATTACCCATCTAATCTGAGCAGATCTTATCTAATTCAAATCCAAATTTAGAAACTTTCCTCCATTTGTATTTTATGTATGAATTTTGTGTATGACTTTGTGTATTTTGTAGTTTTAAATGAACTATTGTTATGCTGTCTTCTTACTTATCCTACTTGTATAATTAATATGTAGTCATCCACAATGAAAACATTACTGTCATATCCTTCTGTGGTTTGAAAAGAATGGAAATGATCCTTCCTTTTCATTCTTATTTTCAGAATGTTGTCTAAATCTGAGGAGTGAGAGCAAGGGGATCTGAATGATGTCCTTGATTTTGTCACTTCTTCAGAAGCTTACTCCACTTTGTGCCTTAGTTTTACCATTATGAGGGGATTCAGCGATGCTGTACTTTCTACTGCAGATAGTTTATTAATATTTACTATCAACTTGTGATTCTTAAGCAGAAGGTTGTATTCAGATAAAAAAATATTACTTCTTTACAATTATTATTTCCATGCCAAAACTCTACAAAGAAGCTTTGCAAAGCCAAACACAGTGTTACTGGCCCAGCTTTAGTTAGTACGGCATGTACAGAAAAAAACTGTACTTCTTGTTCTTCCTACTACAGAACTTGAGATAAATATTTCAAATGGCAATGGTGCAATTATCTTTGATTAGTGACTGTGCTAACTTTAAAATAAAAAAAAAGTAAAGCAGATGTTGATTACCAAGCACTAATGTAGTGCTTTCATGCACAGCTATAATTCTGCTCATGAATATACATTAATCTTATGCACCGGTTGTTATCGTTATCTACAATCAAAAGACACTAACCAATGCTTTTTGATTCTGGAAATGTTTATGAAATGCAAAGGAAGTATAGCAGTGACCGTAGTGCAGGATAGTTCTGGATTATCTAAAATCCTGCGCTGCCTTTTGAGCTTTGCTGGTCAAAATAATTTTTTTTTTTTGCCACGATCAAAATGTTCTGAAATAAACTCTTACAGAGAAGGTAGTAACCAGAATAACATTAGAGAGAGATGAGAGTGCAAGAGAATGTGGAAAGAGGCTAGAAGCAGCAGAGCTGGGAAATCATGTGTGATGGGGAAATCAAGTGCTGTCACATGAAAAGGGGAGATTTCCTCAAGCCCTTAGTGTTTGATTAGTCTGTCAGCACCCCAGGAAAGCCAAGACCTTTGTACCCAACTAATCTGTCAGGGTCTCAGTGTGGGGACCCTTCACTGAACAGTCCTGCTGGATTCAGAGAGCGGTTTGACTGACTTGTGCAGGGTCACACAGCAACAGAGACACCTCCTCCTGGGTCTCCACACCTTTCTTTGAGTGTGTTACCTGCTGCCAACAACTGCCAGCGCCCTTGAAGGACTCATACTAACAGTTTATAGAACACTATTAATAAAATTGTGACAGGTTAAGGTTCAAGGATTGCCTGTGATAGTATCTGACTGCAAAAACATATTCAAAGCAATAATTCAAAGTTAGCCTGAGACAATCATTCAGCACATGTAGAGTACAGTTCTTATCCAAGGCATCCCTGCTGGGGAGAAGACAGGTTCAGCCTGTTGACTGATCCCAGAAGTTTCAATGGAGTCTTCCCTGACTTCTCCCCATTCTTCATTCATTTTATACTATTTCTTTACATTTAGATGGAGCTTGGATCTCTCTAGTCATACATTGTGCTCAGTGAGGGGTGGTCATACCTTGGAGGTAGTATTACCTCTGAAGTAAGCTTGAGATGGAGATATGTGCCAGCATTACACCTGAGGAGAGGGATTTAGCACAGCTGCTGGCTCAACAGCAAGATATCCTGTTTTATGTCCCTTGGTTTTCAGTTGCTGTGCTGTTTATCAGCTAGAAGTACCACCGAGTTTCCTTCTCTGCAGTGGTTTTGGCAGAGCCTGGCTTTGGTGTCTCCACTCTGCTCTATCCTCCCTTTAGTCCCCTTTATTGTGTGGGGGAAGTCGAGCATGCTGACTGCATTCCATGCAGGGAGTAGCAGCCACATTTCCCCCTATATTTTCCATACTGTTGTAACTGTGTCTATAACTTTCCACTTTTTTTTCATTATAACCCCAATCTTTTTCCCACAGGTGCAGTCCTACATAGTGCCTGAATACTTAACAGGAAAGAAACCTCCTGGAGTAGTCTAGGGAGGGAAGGAGAAAGTGACCTACCAGAGAAAAAGTGTGAAAATAAAGTGCTTGGGTTAGGATTTAAATAATGTATATATATCACTTATATCATGATATATCTCTTGTTATCAGCATCTGAACTAATTGTCTAGATTTCTTTTGTATTCTGAGGAAAGAAGAAGCTACTTATGGAGCACAATTCATTTCTCCTTGGAGTAAATATGTAAATACTAGCAGAGAACTGTGCTCCAGAAATGCTCATTTCTCTCTACTGGCTCTCATGTGAGTTTACTTGGCTAGCAAAAATGTGAATGCCTAAGAGTGGGGACATCCAAAATAAAATGAATCTCATTATTGGGGTCCTCTCCAGTTCCAACACTATCACTGTAGTTGTGGTAAAGTTAAAAAATAGCAATGGAAAGCTGCAATGAAAATCAGCAGGTCTCACATAAAACCTTGAGTGACAACAGGTTCTTGAGAGCTTCTGCTCTGCTGCACTTTTTCAGTTTTTTCCTGCATCCTGACTCAGCACCGTGCAGGCTGAAATTCTGGGCTTGGCACTGCGTGTGCTGCTCCTTCCTGCTCATTTCCAGATCAGCTCTAATTGTTGCATGCAGTGTGGTGGGGGCTCCCAAGGAACACGAGTGCTGTGGGGCTCATAAACCCAGAAGAGCTTGTTGCCGTAGTAGCCCCCCATGGAGCACTTGCTTCTTTGGTTGCTTTTCAGATTAATCTCAATCTTGTGGTCTTTCAAAGAGCACAAGTCTTTATTCTGTACTAGGCCATGTCACACGTGATTGAACCTGCCAGATCTCTCTAATAGTTTTATTAAATATCAGTTTTCTTTTGCAATTTTTTTAGGGCAATCTAAATGCTTGGATCTCACTGGAAAGGTGCTTTCCTTTCTTTTTCTTTTTTTTTGCTCCTTCAAACAGTCACAGAAGGTAAGAACAAGAACTCACTGAAAACCAGTCTGGGAAGAGTACATACAGTCAGTAGATTAAGGCCTGTTCTGAGTCTTCATTTTCCTCTCTCATTATTCTGACTGATCTTTGGCAGAGCAAGGCAGACATGTGGGCTGTATTTCTAACCCAAATTTTTTTCAACAGCCGTGCAGCAAACTCTAAGATGGCATTTGACTGTAGCACTGTACAACTTAAACATGTCTGTGAACTGCAGGAGCTCTGTGATTACTCCCCTGGGTTTTCTAAAACAGATCTCGAAGTTTCTTACATACATTCTGTGTTTTCCTGCAGAGCTGAACCTGACAAAATGCTCTCTTGGCAGTGAGGATGCATATAGCGCTCAGCATTGTAGCAGGGACAGAGGCACTGGGGTCCTCTCTCCTCCGAAGAACAGTGCAAAAAGGTGTTTACGTTTCACAGTATATTGCTTCACCACACAGTTCAGTCCCATAAGTTGTTATATACAAAATAATTATCATTTCCATCACTCTGAAGGAGTAAATCCGACTGCCTAATCTCTTCATATGGGTGTTCCTTGTATCTACCAAATAGAAGTGCAAAATGTCATGTTTTTGTTTCCCCAAAAGGTACTGTAAGTAATTCTTACTGAAAGCAGAGGGAGGGGGAAACACAGTTTTAAAGCAAGTTCTGCTGGCTGTTTTGTGACAGCGTAGATTTAAAGGCATTCACAAGAAAAGCGGTGTGATTTCCTCTACCGGCAGGATTTGGCATCATGGTTTTAAATGGACTCAGTGTTTTGCCCTTGCAAAAAGGGCAGAAAGAAAAAGGAAAGAAAAAATTGTTTTGTACTTGTCTTTGAAAAAGACTAGACCAAGAAAATAATGAAGAACTGATAGAATTGGGAAACACAGTGGCTCAGGATTGCTGGCTGTGCATGTTTAATCCGTCAAGATAAGGCCAGGAAACACTTGGTTCTGATTTTTCTTTCAGTAATTTCACGTCTATTTGATAACTCTGAATGCAGGAGTAAGACTCCTATTTTAACCGAATATGAGATGCATTTCAGGTCTTATTCACAATTCTGGCTTCACGGCTCAGGCCTGTCACTACTGAAAGATTGAACAAATGTACAGGAATTATTAATTCCTAAGAATAAAAGCTCACAATGAAAACCCAAGCCAGCAGGTCTGTGGGATGCTTGAGTTTGCCCAGCACAGTAGGGTTTTTTTGAACTAAGCAAAATTACCTTTTTTTTCCCAGGTGACATCCAGGACACAGCTTTTCGAGGTCAAAAGCTGCTAAAACTCATCCAGCCATTCTCTCTTTTAAAACATTCTAGGAGAAGGTGGGGGGAGCAAAGGTAAGCTGTTGCCTTTGTGATGTTCTCAGTTTGTTAAACTACATTCACCATTGTATCTGGCCCCCTTTTTAGACTTCTTTATTCTCCCTAGGTTTCCAATTTAAGTCAGTGGCTGAAGGCAGGAAAATGCTGGTTTCACAGCAGTGACAAGAGCTTAGTTCAGTAAATTTGTCATTTAAAATCGTCCTATGCTCCCAAACTTGGGGCTAAAACCCAGTCTGAATAAGATTCTTGACCTTTCTGAGATTATCGTGCTGTGGGATGGAGAGGTTTTCTCTCAGCCCCTCCAACGTGCAATTCATTGCATTATACATGTAAGAAGAATGAGGTACAGGTGCTTTGTTGGAGTTACTCTTTCTGGGAATGTACTCCTTATCTTACTCATATAGACAGTGCATTTCCTCTGCCTGCAAAATAGAGCTGTATCCATGCAGCTAATTTGATTCTTGTAAAATGAAGCAGTACTTTTCTTCCTCTTTCTCATTAACTGAACTTGATATGTAATTGTTGGTATTTTCTACGTAGTGGCTACATGCCCATAATGATGGGGTTATGACACTAGCTCAGCTGGATTTAATGTAATACTTCACGGTCACTGGCTTTCCCTTTTTCATCAGGAACATGGTGAAAAAAAGAAGAGATGTTCCCCCATTTGGCACAATAAAACCTGACATGCACGTTGCAGTCACTGACAGAGAGCACTGCAAAGCCTGACCCCTTGACCTCACTTCTGTAGGTGCAGAGGACTTTTGGACTCAAGAAAAATGGTCTACATTTGCTCCACTGTGTGGAACAGATTTATCCCCTGGGGCTCCACAGGAACACCTGCTTTTTTCTAGGCCAGAACCAGATCACAATTATGTGTCCTCTGGTATACAGAATCAGAGAATCAGCTTGGAAAAGACGTCTAAGATCATGGAGTCCAACCATTAACCCACCACCACCAATGTTCAGCGCTAAACCATGTCCCCAAGTGCCACATCCATGCATTTTTGAACACTTCCAGGGATGGTGATTCCATCATTTCCCTGGGCAGCCTGTTCCAGTACCTGATCCCTCTTCCAGTGAGGAATTTTTTTCTGATAACCAATCTAAACCTTTCTTGGCACAACTTGAGGCCATTTCTTCTTGTCCTACCACTTGCTACTTGGAAGAAGAAGATAGACTCCCACTTGTTTATAACCTCCTGCCAGGGAAATGTAGAGAGAGATAAAGCCCCCTTGAGCCTCCTTTTCTCCAGACTGAGCTTCCCCAGCTCCTTCAGCCCCTCCTTGAGCTCCAACCCTCTTCCCCACCTCTGCTGCCCTTCTCTGGACGTTATCCAGCACCTAACCCAACACATGGGTTGTCAAGTTTTCTCACACAACAATTTGTGCAAAAAAAGGGATAAAAATATAAAAGCAAAGGTTGCATTTTAAAATGTATCAGTTAATACTATGTTCAGTATTAGACCAAGAGTATATGCATGAATGCAATTTGACTTGTAACATTGAACAAAGACTGGTTAATGAGTCAGAGGCGAAATTCATAACTTAATTGCACTTGCAAAACAAATGTGCTATTATTTGCTGTTCATTTAGAGCAACTGTTCCTGAATAAACAAGTAGAATATTTACACATTCAAGTCTCTGTGTCTAATTGTGTTTGTGCATGTAGTTACATATTGCAATTACTGTTCATTGATGCTATGCATGCATTTTTTAAAATCTAACTTCATAAGTTCATATCAAGCTTTATTGCCTCACAGATATATCTGAGGCTTGTGTGTGAATACATATATTTATTTTATTTTTTTCCAAACAATTACTTTTAACTAAAGGTGTCACAGTCAGACCCAACAGTTATTTACTGGTTTCTCTTCTAGAAAGGATCATATGGTGAATGAATAAACCAAGAGAAAATTCAGACTGCCCATTGCACAAGGAAGTGAAGTAAAGGATATTCACATGGAAAATGAGAAAGAGGCTGAACCTTAAAGTTTGAGGTAGGTTTTAGTAGTAGCTAGGATTTTTCCTTAACAAATGGCAATTCATTAAATTCTGATCTTGAAATGACCCTACTACACAAAACTATATGCTCAGGCCTTTTTATGAGGGAGTAAAAAAAGAGCACCATTTTCCTCTTTAAAAGTTAGGTCTTTTTAAACTGCCTCATAATGGAGTTGCAAGCAGTACATAACTAATCCTCATCCTAAAAACTGGCCTTTTTCCCCCAAGTAAATAGCATTGGATTTTGATTTTAAAATGCAGATGACTTCAGAATTACAGTTAAGGACTGTATAGAATGATCTCTAGAGTACAAAATACAAAATAAGAATTAAAATATGACCTGACAAGGTATAGTAAGGCACAGCACTCTTTAGTCAGGATACCCTAAACTGTTGAAAATATGCTTTAATTCCACTACTTTAAAAAGTAATCAAGTCCATAAATTAGAGGTAAAGGAGAGGATAACTGATCTGAAATCCGAAAGACTGCAAAGTGACCAGCAGCCAGAACGAGACATGGAATTCTTAACTACAAAAAGAGCTACTAAAATGTGGAAAGTGCAGACTCTGGACAGGCCAAAACAAGAAAAGAAAAGTCTTCATGCCAGGCTGTAGCAGATGAAAATGGTGTTACCAAAAATCTTCAAGCTTCTTTTCTCTTCTTATGTATGACTATAATAATATATATAAGTATCCAACAAATGTTAGTTTTTGTGGACTCTTTGGCAAGTTATCACTTCTTGGTGGCAGACCTAAGTGAATAAAAATCTGAATTTCTGTTCACATTGTACAGTTAAAGAAGGAAAATTTCAAGGGGAAAGAGTTAATTTCTTACCAGCTATCACTTCCCCTTTTGTGACTGAAAATCCTTAATTTGGGTTTGGATATCTTCATTCAACCATATTTTGCTCCTGGAAAGACCTTTTTTTTTAAACTTTTTAAAAGCTTTTTTTTTAAAAAAAACCCTTTTTTTTCCCCCTGAGCATAAGCATGCCAGTGGGGCTATTAGGATTACTGTGTGAAAATTACTTGAACTCTTTCCAGAATCAAGTTGTAAAGAACAGCGAGAAAGATAATCAGTAGAGCTAGTTAGGGGAAGAGTTTCTGTGAGGTGCTTTGTGGTACTAGGGTGAAACCAGCCAATATTACAAAATTACTGAGAAAAAAACTAGCAAGTAAGTTCTTTGATCCCTTTCCATTGGGATATGTGCAATCTAACTACAACCACATACATTCACTGTTCTAAAGCACCTGATACCATAATATTGGGGTAGATGTTATAGTATTTATCAAAACATATGATATATGAAATAAATTTCAGAAATGCATCTCACTACACAGGATTCCAAATCATTTTATGGAATCATTTTAAATTAGTCTAGAAATACAGAGGAAGCCTGCTGATGCATGGAAAACCACCTTATCAGCGTTCAGCAACACACAGATCCCAGTTACCAGAGAAACCACTCTTTAGGTTCTTTTACAGAGGGCTGAAGACAAGGTATCTCAGAGGAAGTCAGGAGAGGAAAGCTATGGAGGAAACTGTGGTGGGGAAATGAGTAGCTCAGGGACAGACAGACATACTCACTGTGTTAGCCCCTGATGACTCCTTTTGGTGTCCACAGGTGAAGGTAACTGAAGCACTGCAGCAACCACTGCCTGTAACTGTGCCTGGCGAATATTTTTCTAACCACAGAATGCACAAAGCTCAACAGATTTTTTTACTTAAATGACTAAATCCAAAATATAGGTTCCCAAAAGCATTCCCAGTGACTAGTTAGCCTGCAGATACCTACTTGTACACTAACTAGGATACCCCAGTAGTTGTGCACTGAGCCAACACAGAAGTCTTTTCTTAATGACGAGCATGGTGTTTAATCTCCATCAGGATTCAGAAATTGGATTTTTCCCTTCCCATAATACCTGCAAAGACTGATCAAATGAATACACTTATAACAGAAAGCTAGGTGATATTTCGTGCTGGAACACAGGGAAAGGAAGAAGAAACGTGTTGTGCATTTCCCTTATTTTTCACTTAGAACCTGATGTTATAGGTTCTACCCAGAGGATGAGAAACTGAGCTTCAAATCCTCCTATTGTTTGTTTAAAGCGGGAGTTTGTTTCTAGGAGCATGTGTTTCTACAGTCTGAGATAAACTTCTTACCATTTCTGGTATCAAAGCCTTCCTGCAGCCCTTTCCTTCTTAGGAGGTGAAACTTCAGCCCATCTCCTTAGGATTCCCTGCCAAGAGTTTAGATAATTGAGACTGCAAGCACCTCTGGATTAATACAATTTTAGCACTTGTATCGAGAAGATTATGGTGTGGACAATAGCAGGGCACTTAGGGTTAGGTGTGGTGAAGCTGTGCCTAGCTCTCTTACGTGGATCAAGTCACTGAGATGATTTCTTTAGTCCTCCCTCATTAAAAATCCAACTAGTGTCTCAAAAACTTTTAGTTATACAACAGTTTGTAGTGGAAAATATAGAAAAATGTTTCCAATATAAATTAGAGGTTGGAGAGGAAATACAAAATAAAACTGTTTAGGACATGGTGGTGAACACAACTATTCATGCTTAAGTCTTGATGATTGTGAGAACTGGGATATCTTCAGCATGTCATCTCCTCTAAAAAGATGGAGCTGTCACAGTAGCCTAAGACCTGTTTCCTTCTGTTTAAGATGGAGAATGCAGTCAGCTCCGGCATAGCTCACTTCTGCTTAGCTCTGGGTTTGGAGTGTCCTCAGAGAACAGCAGGACCATGAGGACACATCCCAATCTTTTCTTGTCTGTAATGTGTAATGCTGGCAAGGCAGTGAATTCTGTAGCCTAGATAGGAAGGCTGCCTAGGATGGACAGCGACTGCAATGGTAGGGTTTTGTGATAGACATTCTACTGGAAATGTCTCTGTGCTGCAAGACACACTGAAATCCAGTAATGGAAAATCACCGTTTCTGGTTACCAGCATCACTGTCTGAGTTCAAGCTAGAGTCCCACAGATGAGACACTTTGTCTCTAAGTACCCGTCACCTCACTGCCTCAAAGGAAATCTTTGGGTGAAGAAATAGACAGAAATAATAAGAGCATTGTTCTGGTCTTAATATGTCAAGAAAATAAGATTGTCAAGGATGTTTAAACAGAAGAGTTTCTATTGCTGAAATATTGTCAGGGCAAATTGCATCATTAGCAACTAATTAACAATGGAATATTGACAGTTCAGTAAGTGGAAGTACTGTGTGACCCACATCTATCGTTTTGTAAGGCTGCCTTTGGCAAGCAGAGTCATCTAGAAGTTAATACTATGCATGGGCAATGAAGAGAAAAAAAATGTACAAACAGGGAAATCCTATTGTGTTTCTTTGTGACAGCTCATTTTGTGTATTTAAAGAGGAGCTCCTTTAGAAAAGAAAGTGTATCAATATGCATAGATGCTGATTCTGCTATACAACAGTTTTCTTGGTGTAAAAGGGCTGAGATCTACTTGGACTGGTGCTTTGAAGTTCATTCTTTTAGCAGTCATAATTTCCAGAAAGAAAATGAACATTGTTTTGAATCTCAGCATAGTGAGAGATTACACATTTCCCTTTTTAAAAAATTTTATAATAGAAAAGGCAAGGAGAATCTATCACAGTATCCCCTTTGATACTTTTGCATTATACTTTTTTTCCTCACTACTGGAGGAAAAATCATATATTTTAAGATATAGCAGGCACATGAGTAGAGACAGCCAGGAACATAAGGGGCAGCGTGGAAGGGGACTGGTGCTCTCAAACATAATTTAAACACTTTGTACTTTATCTGGTCCTCATCAAACCCACCATATTACAATCTAAAATATACTATGGTCTTCTCAAAGAATATGTAGTATCAGAAGAGGAAATTTTTCCCAATTTGTGTCTACATTCTCTGCCACAAAACAGATGGATAGCTTGCACTGTGCAGGGTAAGGAATGTACCCAAGCTGAAACTGTGAACAATGCTTGCTTGCCTTTATAATGGTAAGGTGGAACAGATGGTGACAACTGAGTTGAATGTGAACAGTCCATTGAAATAACCTAAATTGTCAAGCTATTCCTGTATGGAAAGCAGCATTCAAACAAATTGAAAGTAGCCTTCACGTTATTGAATCAGTTGGAATTGCCTTACATTGTGAGTTATGCTGGCCTGACAAGGTTCTACAGAGTATAAGCCATTTCATTTTGGTAGCTGTGAATGCTCCAAAGCCAGGGAAAAACTCTCACAGGTTAACAAAAAATCCATAACCATTCTACTCTCGGACTCATTTTGTTGCAGAGGAACTTCTGGGCAGATACCTAATGAGATTAACAGGATTAACGGAAACGTCATGTCTTTAGTTTTAAGCCCAAGGTCAGACTGTTCTTATCAATAGGCTCCAGGTCTTCAAGGCAAGTCATTAAACCAAATCAAAATAAGCTCCATCAAAAATATTGTTTTCCACTTTTGTTAATGTAATGTGTTTACACTCAGCATTTTAAAAGCAGGTCCTGAATGGCTTTTTGTAGGCATGCCATACAGAATGAGAATAGGCTGCTTGATTTTTGTGTGACAGATTAAGCTTTCAGCTCTGTGCAATACTCTAGAAGCCCAGAAGGCACTGATGGCTGCACACCTCTGTGTAAGGGACATGGACTCTCCTGTACACAGCAAGAATGGTACTTGCCAGACCAGTATGCAAGACAAAAACCTGAATTGTGTTGAGCAGAGATAAATGAGGTAGCCCCTAAAAATCTTAAAGCGAGGCTGCATTTTAAATCCTACGCAGGAAAGTAGAGATGGCTTTGAAGTAGAAGGAGTTACTGGGAGGTAACTTGCTGCTGATGTACTGAAGCAGCTGTTTTTATGATTAACTTCCATGTGCATGCTCTTTTCCTGTGATAAAGTTAGTGAATGCAAGGTAGTTTATTTCTTTTACATGTCATTCTGATCAGGGGTATGAACATCTAATTTTTCTGTATCCCACAGTAGCTATTTCTGTGCCTGTGCCATTTTACTGTCTTGGAGTCCTCTCCAGAACACAGTTGGGTGTACCAGTGGCTCCCATCCCTCCTCAGGAAAGAGATTGGAGTGGAGGAGCCAGCCAGTGTTACTCCTCCACTTACATGGCACGATACTTATCTGATCTTTTGCTATCCCTTTCTTACTTGGTCAGGAGCAGAGATTGGAACCAAGCAGTCTAATACTAAAAGTGAATGTCCCAACCGTGACATTACACATGATTTTGAGCAGAGATCCTGTCGAGCATCTCTTTTAGAAATTACTCTATTGAGTATTAAACCAAGTAGCCACTGGAAGCTCACGACAACTTCCAGAGCCAGTGGAGTAACTTCTGTTTTCACCTGCAGATTGTTTGTGAACAGATAAAAGAGCTCAAATATTTATTAAGTTCCTCTTTAACTAGGAATTGTGCATCTCTTTCTTGCATGTGGAATTGAGAATTTATAAGGTGAAAAGAAGGGATAAGTTGGACATTGCTCTGTTAGAGCTTTTCTTTCCTGTATTTCTAAGGGAATGCTGAATATGTGCAAAAATACACTAAGGTTTTAATTAAGGTGGAAAACTTCTCCAAAATTACTGATTAAAAGGAATGAACAAGTTGGCATATTCAGCTATTTTCTAATCACAGATAATTAATCCTTCATAAATGGCTAGCAAAGTCTAGCATTACTCTGTAAATAATGTATAGCATATTCTTAAGGAACTGTAAGGACATACATAAATATTGCATGCTGCATTCATTTAGCCTATTAAATTGCATTTAGCAGTGGTCAAAAGCTGAAACACAGCATTTTTGCATATTTTTTTAAGGTTATAATGAATCTATTATGCCTCTTGGCTCTTTTGACTCCAAGTTAAATGGAAGCAAGAGCAAGCCTCAGGTAAGTAGTCAATTGTTTAGTACTGTGTGCTTAGAAAAGGGTGAAATTCCTTCCACTGTTGACATTCATAGCTGGTCTGTCTAGTCAATGCCATGAACATTACCTGTTAACAACCCTTGTCTGAGCCTAAGCAGTTATAAAGGAAAACATTCCTATATTTTGCATATTTATGTGTGTGTGCATGGGGGGGTGTGTAAATAAAATTATCGTCAGTCACTTTTATAATTTTGAATATGAAAATGACTGTGTTGCTCAACAGATAAGGTAAAATGCTCTAATAAAATTCCCACGCAGAGGTTTTGATAAGGCTATCTCTCAGGAATAAGCATACCTCTTTGACCACTGGATTTAATAAACATAGGGAAGACAGCAGTTTGCTAGCCTGTAGCATATTCTAAGACTGCATAAAGAAAAGGAAGCTTAACTTATCACCATAATTGCAGTTTCTTGGCATAAAAAAAGTACTGTGAAATGTAACACTAGGGCTTGTTATGAGGACTTTCTTCATTTAGAAGAAAACCCTACTGACGAGTGTGATTTGCTGTAAATGCCTTTTTGTCATTTGAAGAGCTCTTCTATAGACATTTCAGACATGGTTCCCCTGAAAAACGCACCAGGCTGTGTTTTTTAAAGAAAGGCAAGAACTAGAAACAAGACAAGCTTTCAGGCACCTTTGTGTTTTGGTGCTGTTATATACACAACTCCGTGTGTAACAATAGGGGAAGAATTTTAACATAAGTGAGAACAGAGAACATAAAATAAAAATGGAAATTAAATAAAAACAAGATTGTATATATTTAATAAATGCAAAGCCTGGGTCCCTTCAATCCCAAGAGCCAAAGTAAGGATAGAGAAAGGAAAGTCCTTCAATTATTCATAGATATAATTCAGCAGCAAGCAATTATTGCCTTTGGTTATAAGGATTCAGTTGGCATTGAGCAATTAAACCAGATGTCTTTTTCAAAAAGAAACTATATAACTTTGACAAGACATTAGCACCTATCCCCAGTTATGTCTTATTGTATCCAAGCTGTCATCCAGGAGAACATTTGTACTAGAGTTGTGATCAAATAAAATATAGTGAGCTATAGTTGTGTTTATGTGGAATGTGAGTCCCTATACACATATATCTCCTCTCTGCTATGATTTAATCATTATCTCATTTCAATAAGATTCAACAAGGCATCATTTTAGGAGAAAATTCCTTTTGTCCCTACTATGGAGGTCTTATTCAATTTTCCTTTCTCTTGTAAACTGGATAAATGTAAAGAGGCCAATGATTCCTACTTCTCGAAAGAACGTCTAAGTATCTTTAAATTGCCACTAAGAGTATTCCATAAACACATGAAGGGAGAGGAAAACAAACAAAACAATCTCTCTGCTTACTGAGAGTGATAACAAAAGAAATTAGGTTCAGTTAGTAATTTAAATTCTTCAGTATGTTTCTTTCCAATGTATTTGCAGGAGGCTTGCATTTCTTCATATCTTAGAGTAGCTTATCTATTCTTATCTAAGCTTTTTTCACCCTCTATTTTCTCTATATCCAGTTTTAGTGTGCTCTGACACTTTTTCAAATAAAAATGTAAAACATTGGATAAATGTATTAAATAAATATGTAAATATTAAATAAATATGTAAAGTGTTCAGTTTCTATGTACTCCTGTCTGTTGTGAGTTACAACTTTATTGGGACTGCAAAATTAGATAGAAATCTTAATTATTAATTTTAATTTTTCACAAAATCAACCTTCCTTCTTCCAAAACTGGCTCTGCAAAGTCCAGCAAGGCAAGTGCACCACATGATACAAGCAAGATGCTCATTTAAGACGGTGGTGGTGGCAGACATCATACTCTTTTTATGTTGAGCTTACATGTTAAGTTATTGCTTTGTAGAATAGGTGAATACACCTCTCCGAATCAAGAAGCTTGCATATTTTCAGGCATGTAAAGTTTACATGTCTAATCCAAAACGGTAAGATTATCAACAAGTACTAAAGATTGTATTTATGAAACTGTTGAAAAATCAGTCTTGGCTTGACAGTTAGATCATTTGGCACAATGATTTTTCTTTTGATCCTGCTTAGGACCACAAGAAACACAGTATCAGCCAGCCATAGCAGATATCCAGGGACCTTCAGAGTATCTGATGCTTTGTGTCGTTGAGCAAAATGGAAAATTGTTATTGCAAATCTAGAGATCTATAATTGTGTCTAGAGTGTTTAGATTGACTGATGAAAGGGATGACAGGTCACAGGTAGCTTCTACTGTTGGATAAATGGCACCCAAAACAGGCCAGGTATGTCACAGGGATGTTATACCTGGTTCCAATGTAATCCTTGTGGACTTTTTCATGGAAGTTTAATTAATACTCCTGGCAAACACAGGGCCTGGCAATGGTCATTTGAACTATTTACTTCTGTTAGCAACTATATTGCAAGGGATGCACATTCAATACACTCTTGCCTGAACTATTTCAGAAAAAATGTCATTTGGGCTTTGGGGATAGACTGCTGCCTCATTAAGGTCAGTGAAACAGGAAGGGTTGGTTCTCCTGGACACTGAAGCAAAACAATGCACATTTTTACTCTTTGGTCCAAAGTAGCAGATCTTTAAACTATAAGTTGAACCTACTGTATTAAGAAGGATCTTCCTGAAATTTGATTAGTTAACTCTTACTAAAAAACCCCAACAAACCAACCCAAAAATTAAGACCAGTTCAATAAACAAGATCAAAACCTATTCAAAGTGATAAAACTCTACAAATATAATTGAGAAAAATGTTGGGTTGCAAAAGATGGTGCTATGGTAACAAACACTTAAGGATCACGATTCATTTCTGATTGTGACACTGGGGTGACTCACGGCAGCTGTAATTGAAATGTTATGACCTGGCTCCCTGAGAAAAGGTGTAGTTAATGTGTCTGGAGTCCCACTTCTCAGAGAATGTAAATCTACTGCATTGACAAATTCAAATCAGGGAATACAATAGCATAGCAATAGTACAGACCTGCCTTGGAAGTCCATACGCCCAGATAGCCAAGTAATCAAACACAGTAGCCTTCTGCCTCAAGACACTTTTTGCTGCCTTGGGGACAATCAGCCCAAAGATTTATTCCTCTTGTGCAGAACATCCTCTCTTGAAACAGCTTGTTTCTACTCTATTCCCTGGCACAACAAAGGTTAGAAAGCTTTTTCTTAAAATTTAATTTAATTTTATTTTCCTTTTGGAGCATATCCTTCCAAGAAATAACTGAGCATTCAAGAAGGCAACACTTTGCATTCAAAATATAACTCTGGAGGGGGAAAAAAGCAACGAATTAAATCCTCCTCTTCTCTAGCAAAGAATACAGCTTCGGCTTAGTGAACATCTTTTATTATTCAGATATGCTGTTGCAGCACTCAGCCATGCCAAATATTTATTCAAAGGGAATTCCTTTTGATTTTCCTTTTATTCTGTACCTCATAAAATCTTCCAATACAGTAATCATTATCTAAATGATTATTCAGATGGATAGTGCCACCATTATCTTAATTGTACCTCCAACCTTGCTGCAATCCTTGCAACCACATTGCTTATTTAGAATAACCTTTAGAAACAGCAAAGGAAAAATCTTATGTTAGAGATTTAAATGGTATTTAAAAGAGTAAAGAGAAGGGGAAGGAGCAAATGATGTTGTTATTAGAAACCACCTTCAATCAATTTTAATGCTGAATGAACAAATACTGTAGATGCTGATAGATATGCATATTGCCAAGCTAAAGGTTTAGAATCTTTTATTTGAGATCTTTCCTAACTTGTGTAGGAAAGGATATTTCTATTATATATGTATATTTTATATTTATTTGGTATACATTGGGTATTAATTGGGTATTTATTTATTGGGTATTGCTGATGGTTTTAAATGCATATTTTATGAAAGGATCATCTATTAAAAAAGATATATGGCTCCTAAAAACATTTTAGTTGTGAGTTAACAGCATATATTGATGAAAAATCCCTCTGCAAGAATAGCAAATTAATATGGAGCAAAGGAAAAATACAGGCAGAGACTGGACAACCTGAAGAAAATTGGAACCAGTGGGATCAGCTGTTTAAAAAAAAATATTGCTGCTGTAACTGTATCATATGAGGAGATTAGGTGTGCTCTTTCTCATAGAATCATAAAGCATCAACACTACTACATTCTTCTAAATGTTGCCCTTTACATACTTCCAGTTTATAGAGTGCCTTTGTGAAGGAGCAAGAGGGATGTTACAGCACGGTGAGGTTTTTCCTTCTCTGACAACAAACAAGCAGTCTGTGGAACTTTACCTACTTGGTCCTCTGGAGTCAGGCTCTGATGTTTTCCCCTGAATGCACATCCATGCCACCCTAGCAGGACTGCAAGAATGAACCTGGGAGATAGTGCACCTTTCCTGGGGGAGTGTAAGGGTGTGGACCTCTGACAGAGGTGCAGCACCAGGCCGTGTCATTCTTACTGGTGAAGGTACCCAGAAACAGGAGTGTGCATCTTCCCACCAAGCCGAATGGCACCTCAGGAAGCAGAGAACAGGGAATCTCTGAAGCTGTTTACTGTCACAACAGATGATGGCTTACTCTTGAAAAAGGAATGTTTATAGAGTAGAAGAAATCACCTTTGCATCCCACTCAGATCCCAGGCTGGATGAAACTGAGTTTGGTATTTTAATCAGTGTGATCTCTTTGCAAGATGGTTGCAGACTACAGCACAATTGCTTACACGATTCTGTTTCTCTTACCCAGTTTGTTTCAATGATTTAGCTGGTTGGAAGACAGAGGTGTGATAAGTAAAATAGTGGTGATGACAGAGTGAATGAAACCAACAGATCCCAGAAATTTTCCCAGGGGAAAAAAAAAGACAAATATTAAAGTAGTGATGTACTCATTTCTTCTGAATGTTAAGCAGCTCAAGACAGTAGTTTCAACTGAGGATTGCAGGGAAATACGATCAGCTGAACCCAGGTGAGCTACACCTCAAAATCATCAGATTTTGGCTGCAATATATGTGCACAGTTCACTGGCACATTTGTGGCCAACTGCCTTGCTCTGCCTTAGTGCTAATTCCAGTGCCTGGGACCTGTTAACACTGGTGGGTACACAAGCACACCTCTTGGGCACACCATGGCGTGTGCCTGCAGTGCCATTCAAGTTCTGACAGATGAAGAAAACAAAAAGGAGAATTAAAAAAAGAGAGTGGGAAACACCTCTGCTTTCTCAGGATCTGCTGATGGACTGTGTGTCTCCTTCTCTCCTGATGGGATGCCTTTAGGTTGATTTTCCAGTTCCACCCATATTGGAGCAGACCTTTGCATGTATATATATATATATGTACATTTATGCATCACTAATATCTCTGTCACTTTGGTCTCAATGCACAGTAACACCCTGCAAGTTAGTGCATTTTTCACTACTAATCCTGAATCTCCTTTCCCATTGCTTCAATAAACCTTTATATTTGTGAAAGCTCTCGTTGAACTCAGCCAGGCCTATAGTACCAGACTGGTAAAATGCAGTATTTGTAACTCTGTGATCATGCAAGTTCTTATTGAACTCCACCAGACTGACAGTGCCAAATTGGCTCCAATCAGAAATTAAGTGCAGCCACACCCAGCCCCTCTGATTACTAAGGACCAGCTGGGACACAAGAGGGTTTATATCCTGCCAAATTGCCATACCCTTAATGCAGCAGAAAAATTGGTGAAAAACAGTGCAGAGGGCATTGTGCACGCCAGCCTCAGAGGAGACCATTAATCCACAGGTGATTTGCTCTTCATTAAAGGAAGATTGCCTCTGCAATGGTGTGGTCTCATTTCTTCACCCCAACTTCTACTTCTCTTTTCAAACAACTCCACAGAAAACTTTGAATTTAAAGAAGGCAACATTTATGCATAACATTTTGTCATTTTCTCTAATTTTCTGTCTTTTCTAATCACTGCCGATGCTGTCTTCAAGTCTCAATTGCTCTATTTTTTATCTAAGCCTACACAAGCTTTTTTTATGGCAGTGTTCTGTTCATTTCCCCATTATTTCTTAGCTAAAACTTTCCAATTATTTTGTCTTTAGTTAAAAGACTTCACTTCTTCAAATTCACCCGGGGCAACTTCATTATTTTGCTTTCCAGCTATCTATCCAGTGTCAATTATGGGACCATTTTTTGCTGTGTTACCAAAGCAATGATAGTCCAGTTTTCTAACAGAGTGATAACAGCGTTTGACTCACAGTTTTTTATTTTTTTTTAATTGCTCATGGATTTCAATCTAATTTGTGAAATTCATTTCTATTTTAAACACAATGAAGTAGAAATGTGATGAGCTTTTGAATGAGTGGATGCCAAGAATACAGACATCATTGCCCCTCTGTTCACTTTGACCTCATTTCGCTGAGAACCAGAGCTATCCACTATAAAAAGGATTCAATACAAATGGCTGATTTTTATTGATAAATGTGCCTAATTAGCAGCATTTTGGAGGCACTTGACACCACTGAATCAAAGAACTGACCTTGATATCAGAATATTGTGCCTAATTACACTGACAAGGATACTGAGAATGAACATCTATTTTATAAGTTCTTATTTTTTGTATTATTTTGTAATCTGTAATGTTGAAAATGTATAAGTTGCTATTAGAAGCATACCTTAACCAAAATAACAGCTTTGTGTATTTTAGAGATACTTCGGTCTGGAGCTGAAAGCAATATTTGCGTGTAATAATTGACTAATTAATTATACCTAAAGTTCAGGCTTAATTTCCTTGAAATTTCAAGAACCCTTTTAATCTGGAGCCCTGACTGTCACTTTTCAGATTTCCCATGTGGTTTTCATTGTGAGGTGCTGTGCTGCAGCGGGATGAATGATGCTGATTCACGTTCCTTGGCCTGTGTGATGCATCCTAATCAAATTCTCATTCTTTCTGTAGGAGCCATTTATGGCAGTTAACAAGGAAGAGCAAAGTGAAATCTTTGGGGAAGGGAAAACTGGGGCAGACCCAGCCTGTGTTTCCTCGAGTTCTGAAGCCTTCCTGTGAAAAAGGAGGCAGAGTCCTGTCAGTCATGGGAGGATGTGACCTCCCACATGCCCATACATAGAGACGCTTTCTGAACTCCTGTGGGGCTCATACAGTTGGAAGTCTACATGAAATAAATGTTCAAAACATTACTTTTTTATTCTTGTTCTTTAGATTTTCAGAGATTTCCTAAAAATGCTGCCAAAACCTAATGCAAGGACTGTACATTTTTTCTTATAATACTTGGGGTGTTTTACCTTTTGAAGGATATATCACCTATTCCACCAATACTATATTATAAATACTATACTAAGATAGCATGAAGTTTCCGCAGGTGATTGTTTTCAGTTTGTTTGAGATCCTTTTTAGAACAAATGGCATTCAGAAGTGCCTTATCCCATGGCAAAAGGGAAAAGAAGTTAAGGGAAATGAACTGCATTTTGGTCCTTGTGACCCTGCTGTGGTGAAAAATGGGCGAAGCAGCAGAAGTGTGGCCCTCAGCTTTCCCTGATGGCTCCAGCAACACTGCCAGCTCCCGTTTCTCTGTCAGGAATTTCACAGCCTGCTTCGAAAGTGCAAGAACCTCATCTGCTCTCAATAAATCCACAAAGGGCACCTTCATTTCAAGTTGTTAGAGGTTTGGATTTCTACAGAAAACATAAATAGCTCTATGTCCTTCAGCAGTGCATGCTGTTGAGATTTGTTTCAGATAATTAGGGTGAGGGTGGTGAGGCACTGGCATGGGTTGCCAAGAGAAACTGTGGATGTTCCATCACTGGAAGTGTTCAAGGCCAGCCTGGATGGGGCTTGGAGTAACCTGGTCTAATGGAAGGCGTCTCTGCCCATGGCAGTAGGGTTGGAAGGAGATGAGCTTTAAGGTGCCTTCTAACTTCCAAATTATTCTATGATTTTATGATAATTAGAAAACATCAAGCAGTCTGTTAATTAAATTCCAGTGGGGTATGACCCAGCCTTAGCTGTCTCACACCCTCTCTCCTCTGCAGCAGCTCTCTGTGAGACGGTACATGGCATGAGTCTCCAACATTTCAGTGTTGTTAAACTTCCTGAGCTGATTAGGGGACAGGCTTTTTTTTCCCTCCTTCTTACCTTATCTTACATTCAATGTCTTGCAGGGTGTTCTGTAGCTTAATAAAATAAATGCTTTGCTGGCATGTTTCATAATAACATACATGTATAGGTTTTGTGCTTCCTACAAGCTCCCACTATTAATTTACATCAGGAAATTAATTTGTTTCATAAATATACAATAAGAGAGAGTCATTGCTCAAAGTCACTGCATCCTGAGTAGTCATAATAAGAACTACCTAACAGAGAGCTCTCTGGAAAATAAGGAATTTGTTGTAAGTTTTCTTATCCTTTTGATGCAAGTGACTAATGAAAGAATGGTATATTTTGATTAAGTGTAGAAACTGGTGATAGAGTCAGACATCCTTGACAAATTATATTTAGTCAGGACAATGTGCTGTTTTAAATGTGAGCGATACAAACAGCAGCTCTCTGCTCATGGCTGCAATGCATTACTGCAGCCAGACCATCAACACAAGAAGTGGTTCTTCATTCCCTTCTGAGGTGTTTATGAAGATATAAATATATGTATTTATACATATATTTCAGTGCTCAGAGTCTTCTGAACATATTGAAGCTTTCCAAAAGTCTTTCTGTTGCTGATTACTTTACTGAGCTGCTTTTCCCTCTCTTTCATAGCAAACCAGTCTCAAGAAGGTTTAGCTCAGAATCTACCAAAGTTGCTCTCTTTTTATTCTAAGTGGAGATAACTAGCTCATACTAAAATAATCTTTCACTGAGAAACTTGGAATAATTTAGGAGAGAGTAGAAGACTGTGTCATTACTCATATCTGGAGGAGTTTGTATTTGAATATTGCCAATTAGAAGGGCCCTTAGGAATAGCTGAAATAGGAAGAACTTCTGAGGCTTGTGTTGCTTTCTAATTGTATCTTGCTCAGAATTCGAGGTCCCACAGCACCCAGCACTAACAGAAGTGAGAAATGGCATGCACTTCTTAGAGGACTTTCACCGAACAATTTTTCTGGCTTGCACTGAATTTCTAGTGATTCCATAAATTTGACTATTCCATCAATGCTTCCAGCATATTGTGTTGGAAACAGCTTTTGTAAGCTTATCCTCATATTTTTGTCAGAAAGGTTTTCTGCTCCAAAACCAATGCTTCACCGTTTTTTGATATCATTCAGTTGTTTCTAATCTTCTCTCTTTGATTGTATTTTTAGCTGTCTGAGCTCTCTTTTAGGCCTTTTACTTAGTCACACTAATTCTCTGATTATTAAGTAATTCCTGGCTCCCAGTAAGTTTTGAATAAGCACCAAAGGTTCAATAGTAGCTTTATTGATGCAGGAGTGGTAGAGAAGAAGAACCAGCTATTTTTGTGTTGGAGATACCATGGTATGACTGAATTTTCCATAAAATAAAATATTCTTGTTATATCTGAAAGGCATCCTACATCCCTAAGAAAATTCCTCTGAAGTCATATCCAGGCAGGAGATGGAGTTGTCATCACCAATTCTCATCCTCTGGGATCTTTTACCGGACATTAGAGCCTAGGGCAGCCTGTGAGGTGCTCTGAGAGCACGGCAAGGGAAGGAACCAGCTGGATCCACTCTCCTGCACGTCTTTCTGTTCCAGCAGCAGGTACTTTCTTCACAGGAGAAAAATATGCTTTGAATATTCCCACTTCAGTCAACCAATACATTTAAATAGAAGAGAGTTCCACTCTGCGTCTTCAATGAATATTCTTCCTTTCACATGTCTGAGTGGCTACAACTTCCCTACAAGTAACCCACTGAATTTGCTTTTCCACCACTGTTATTTTCCTTTGGCTTGGCAATGTCATGGGATTTTATCTGAGGAACTTGTTTTAGGCCTCAGCTCCTGCAGGTCAACACAGACAGAGGCCGGAGTCCCAAAGGAGTACCTAGGATTACCAAAACATTAAATTTCTATAAGATGATAGTTCTATAACCAGAGTATATGGGTCACATCTTCCTCTTGGCTCTATCTGCTGCACAAACACAAACCAGCAGGGAACGCTGTAGGTTTAAGGTGATTTCTTGTCTTCTCATTTAATTTGCAGCTTACGTGGTGTCTGTGCAGACATGGAGACAGCAGCACTGCTAAGCCCCAGAAGGAAAGGGACTGTTTTATTGTGTGGTGTTGGTGAGTCAATGGGACAATTCAAAATGACATTTATTCGTAGATGCTTGTTCTTCAACCACCAGGTAACTGCAGTATTCCAGGTATTTCCACCCAGCACAAACTCGTCACACATACAAACTTCATCTGGCTGGAGGCTTCACTGTGAAGACAGCATAACTGCATGGATTTTACAGCAATATTCCAGGCTGACAGGCAGGTTGCTGAGAGCTAAACATGACTTCTGATCTCCTGCTGATCAGGCAGGTGTTCAGTCTCAGTTCCACTGCTTCTTGCTTTCACAAGTGCATGGTTCTCCTGGGGATTTTATTATCTAGTTCTAGCAAAAATAAAAAAAGCATGCTGGAGAAAAGCAGAACATTTATAATTTAAGAATAAATAATAAGGTTGCTGGAGGGTAAAAATACCATGAAAGTTATTAACTATGGTGGTAATGTCTATTTAAAATGGTAATGAAAAGCAGTCTGCTCCGAAAGAAAATATTAAATAAAGGCCCAAATAACATTTTCAACCAGACCAACACCACTGGTATTACCTACTTGCCCAGAGTTTACCTGAGGACCTGGTATTTTGCCTTCTGGTGTTCTGGCAAACTCAAAGCTCATGGACACCATCTGATGCTCTCCTCTGACCACTGGTTTTGACAGAGTCACATCAGAATAAAATTTTTCTGAAAGGATGAGCAAACCTATTAAACACAGAGTGGGGACTGAAACCAGGAGCTGATGGTGTTTTATAAAATGGTTCTGTACCGGTTGCAGTAGGCTCAGTACTTGTTTTAACACTGATTTGAAGGGAGCAGGATCTGGTCTTTTGCCCTGGATTTTGTTGCAGCGCAGGACCAAGTATGGGTTTACTCATCCTCTAAGAGGCATCAAAGAAGTGCAGCACCACTATTTGCTGTCTTTAGCAGGGTTGTGCCTCTTTTACACTCATGGTTGGTGGGGGATGGTGCCTTGCCCCATGCCTGTCCTGTGCTGCCCCAGCTCTTTGCCTTGTGGGACAAACCCTAGGACTTCCTGGGGGTTTGCTGGTGCTTATGGTCTCCAGGTTTTTCAACAGGTTAAAGCCAAGTGGAAACATCTTTATATATGCTTTGGTACCTGGACAGAAGCTGGGTCATCTTGGGCTTCTGCGTTTTGTTGTCTCCATGTTCTGAGTAACTCCAGCAGGATGTAAACTACAAAAAAGAAAGGAGGGAAAAGGTGTAAAGAGAGCTCTTTTGGCGTCAGCTAGTGCTGGGCATTTGGAACTGCACATTTGGACTTTGCATTGTCTGATATTCTCCCTATAACCCATCTCCCTTCTCTCTTGGAATAATTTGGATTATGGTCTGTTTTCCCCATCCAATCCCCTCACCGTTTTGGTTTTTGTGTGGGTTTTTTTTTGTTGTTGTTGTTTGTTTGGGGGTTGTTTTGGTTTTTTTTTTTTATATGAAAGCTGGGACAATTTATCTCAAAATACTTGAAGCAAAGATGAATCCAGTTTTTAAGAACTCACAGGGGTCTGCCATTGGGGGCCCATGTGTTGGCACAGGGCAGAAAGCCTCCAAGCAGATGTTGCTGCTTCTCCAGAAATGTGCATGGATATCGAGAAGTGTATTCTCTTCGTACCTTCCTCCTAAAAGGCAACTGCTAAGGTGCCATTAACTGGTTTTAGTAGCCAAAACCATAAAGTGAGCAATGGGGAGCTGAAGGATCTCAGGCAATGAGTTCCAAGAGGCCCAGAGAAGGAGGGCACTGTGGTGAGAGGTGATGGATGACAGCACAGTCCTGCTGGGGCTGAGACTCTGCTAAAACTCCGTATGATGTAAAGAGATGGAAGACACTTTCTATCAACTTCATAACCGTTTTCTAAGGAAAAGCAGCTGCCTCTTACCCTTCTCTCCTAAAACAGAACAGAGCTGCTCCCTGCTTTCCATTTTTAACATTATGTTTTTGTTAAACGGTGCTTTCTGCTGGGGGAAGTAGAGGGGGAGATGCATGGGGGTCACCATTCTTACTCTTCATGTGCTCCTCTCAGAGGGTATTGCCTGAAAGCTGCACTCAGGGCAAGTGTGTAATGCAAACCTTCTAGTGGGCTCATCCCACTCCAACTCCTTCCAACTGACACTGGATCTGGAGAGCCTCTGAAAGCAGCCAGGATGTTACACTTCAGCAGGAACTGACCTTGGGTCACCCCAAGGGATATAACTGGTACCTCTGTAACCTCAAATGATCCCTAGAAGCCACGTGGAGGATGGTAAATGATAGTAGGGCCTAATTCTTGAGCTCCAGAGGAGCCCAAAGGTCTTTTTGGGTATCAGGATGATCTCAGTGGATGTCCTGAAGCACATTTGGTCCCCAAGTAACTTCAAGGGACACTGTGGGCTCATAGGGACCTCGCAGGGGACTTCTGAGAGAGAAATACAGGACAGGATGGGCCTGAGCTGATCTGCAGAGTTAGATTTGGTGCAAGGGCATCTGGAACTGACCTCTAGGAGCTAATGTGGCAACCCCAAAATCACATGCACAGCATGCATGTCTGGGGGCAGAGGAAGTCAACAGTTAGAACATGGGCATCATCTGTGGTTGCTAATTAGCACAGAGAGTTACTTGAGATCACCAGCTAATAGATGGAGTTACTACAGGTCACCTTTACCCCAAAATTTTGGCTCATGGTCATCCAAAGTCACTAATTATCACACAGAGTTACCTCTGTACCCAGAATTTCAGCTTGGGGTCATCTGAGATCACCAATTATCACACGGAGTTACTAGAGATGATCTGTATCCCAAAATTTTGGCTCATGGTCATCTCAGATCACTAATCATCACATGAGGTTACTAGAGAGCAACATTATCCCAAAATTTCAGCTTGTAGTCATCTGAGACCAACCAGTCACCAGCTCTTTGTTTGGGGTATCAGTTGAGGTCACCAAATTGGCGATTTATTTATAACGACAAGACTCTCTGCTGAGCATTGTACAAAGACATAAAGCAGAGTTACTGCTGGGGACAGTGTCAAACACATGATTATAAAACCACAAAACTTATTTTATACTATGGTAATTAATTTCAAAAATCACAGACATATTCACTATCTCTCCAGCTGCTCCCATCCATCACTTCCATTGGGCCATCCCTTCCAGTCATCCAACACTATTTTAACACTGTATTTTCAACTGCAATATGATGTGAAAGCAAATGCCTGATTTTTTTCCTAAAAAAAAAATGAGAGTAAGGGCAGGAAAAACAGATAGGGATTCATACTTATAATATTAGGGAGAATTATATTTCCCAACTATCTACCTCCTTAACCATGCAAAATGGTTAGTAGAGCTTTTCATGGTCTACTGTGCACTAAGAACACAAGACACTATACAGGTGTCATAGGTGGCTGTATTCTAAGCAGGGGAAAACACAGCAGATATTTGCAATCTGTGCAATACCACATACAGAGATCTTCTCTGTAGCACAGAATTCAAACCACATTTTTCAACCATAAAAAAGAAAGCCAAACCTTGCTGTGTTCAGACCTTCTTGTCTTTAGCCAGGGTTTAGCAGATACATTGGAGATTACTCAATTGCAATGAAACTGTGCAGGGATGCAGAGCAAACAGGAGTCCTCTTCACTGCCTCAAGGCAGAAATGGCTGCAGCAATGGGAATAAAGGTCTGTCTGGAAGGATAAAATTGTTCGATCAGATCAAAAACATTTTTCAGCAGAAAACTCAGAAATCAGGGAACAAAAATTAAAATTCCTTTTTTAATCATCCAAAATGAGCTGAGTGTGGCTTGGATTTTAAAAGAAACCAGTAAGTTGTCAACACTGCAACACTAGGTATGACTCTTCCCACTTCAGTTAACCACAGCATGTTCATTTGTGTCAGCTGAGATGCAGATGGGCCTGCAGCCTACAAACTGCAAATCCCATAAGGAACTGCTGCTTAAGCTAGTTTAGTTCTGAATTAATTAACTGTAGATGGTAAATAACTAATGAAGTAATGCAATGATTTATATCACTTTTAAAGTCACACCTGCAGTCGTATTGGGCGGATTGGAGTATACACCAATTCAGTGATTCTGCATTTGTATCTTTGGCATCCTCAGTCATTAGGATAACCCACAGCCCTTCCAGTGAAATCCTGCTGCACAGTGGCAAAGTCTGACATCCCAGTAGAACACAGCCGCTCACAGAAACAAGGTTCAATACTCATCCAGCAAATAGATTCTACCTTCCACTTGCCCTCTATTTCATTCACAGCTTCCTTCTTTCTGCACTGTTCTCCAGCTTCTTTACTGGAAACCAAGCTCCTCCACTTCCTCTTCTACTTTGGGCCAGCACATTCCTGCAGTGGGAACAAGGGCCTAGATGTGAAAATAATTCCCCCCAAAGGAGGGAGTTGTCTGCTGGTGCTGTGCTAATGAAGGGCTGTGGCTGATATAATTGTAACGCTTAAATAAAAGCAGAAAAGCTATGGAACCACGTGCCATGGGGAACTGGGTTGCTTTATAGAAATAAAGGAAGGCAGGAGATGAATAGGTGAGACAGTCTCTCATCACCAGACATGACTTCACCTATAGGCCTTCCTCTTGCCTCACAGCAATGACACTGGCTTTCTTTCACAGCAATTCATGCATTTCAAAGGGCCAATAGCATAAAAGGATTCTAAAAATAGATTAAAGCCTGAAACCAAAAAGCAGCTGTTTCATTAGCAACAAGAGAAGCAGAAGGGGAAAGAATTGTAGGACAGAGCTCCCTAAGAGTGCCAAATGACTTGCATTTCATGTATTTTGTGCTATCTAACAGACATTCTTCTAGAATCAGGACACATTTCAGATGTACAGTAACTGATATAGCTAGAACCTACTATGTGTGTTCTTTTCTCCTTACACCAAGAAGGATTACTGAGAATCAGAGTATGACACATATCAGCACTCCATATTACAGGACATCCTACAGGATCATCTTGCCCTGGAATAGGAAGCTTGCATCATTGCTGTGTTCTGATATAACAGCTGGACACATACTCAGAACTTGTGCTTATAAAGTATCAGTGTCACAAGGTGGGTTCTCTGCATCCTACACATCCTTGGACATCTGCACTTCTCCCATAGAGAAGAAATCCTGTCCATGAAGATCAACATTAACTCTTTATCCAAAGCCTCTGCAATTCATCACAGTCCAAGTTCATCACCTATCTTGGAATGACAGCCTGGAAAAAAAATGCAAATGGTGAGCATGATTCAGTGTCCTCAGTCAAAGCATGATTCAGTGTCCTCAGTCCAGCCAGGATTCACTGTGTTAGCTGGCAAGAGAGGATATGGAAACCCATTCTATGTGTGTGAGTACATAGATATTCCAGTTTAGAACAGGTACTGGATTCAGACTGAGTTTAGGTATGGCAGATCTCAGAGCTCATGACATCATTAGACAGCTGGTAGGCACACTCAGGTCAGAACTGAGATTAAAATAAATATCCAGCAGATCTGTACACCACTGACAACTATATGGTGTGAAAAGGGATGAAACAAGTTGAAGATAAACCCTTCAGGTTAAAAAGCAAGGGCAGGAAGGGATACACCAATATTCAAGCTACAAGCAAGGCTAGGAAATGAGAAATTCAATCCTAGTTCTATTAGACAGCTGAATTGATCACAAATGCCTCATTCCTCAGTCTCCGTACAACCCACCCCTAGGGCCAACTCACCCTGAGACCGTCATAGCAGAGACCCCCTCCTTGTAAAAGCCCTCTGTGGTGGGACAGCTGATCTTTCCAGTACTTTGCCAGGCAGGGTGTTGTCCTCAAAGAATGCAGCCCCCCAAGTACCAGAGGCTCAGAGATGTGCTACACACGAGTTCTGTTCCCATGGAAAACATCATGAGCCCATGTCAGCTGTGGGAAAATGGTGTGGGAGACAAAGCAGTCTCTTGTCATTCTTGTACTCCATCCTTACAGACATGCTTTGCTGCCCACACCTGGTCCCTGCACTGGACCACCACTGGGGAATTCCTGCTGTTTTCATCAGCTTAGAAATGCTCAGTAGGACCCAGCCTTCCCTATTGCTGCCTCTTCCAACCCACAGCAAGCTCAACATACGATGTGGGAGGCAGAGGTGGGTCACGTGCAGGGATCTGTTATTCCAGGTCCCACAGTAGGGACTATTGAGGTGTAGCTGACGTTCTTGCCTCTGTGCCAGGGAGCTTAGTTTCAACAAAAGGTAAGAAGGTCAGCAGCCTCAGAGGAGTTACAGAGAATTGCCAGGTCTGGCTGCATCAAGAGGGATCCAGACAGAGAGCCATAAGGAAAAGGAGGGCTGGGATAGGGCAAAGGAGGGGAAGGAATGTGTCAATAAAACAGCAGATACTTGAGAGGGAAGGCAACTAAAATTCCTTTTCTTTTTCCGGCTAGATGGAGCTTGTACAGATGGAGATCATACTGCTCCTAGACAAGGACCAATGATATTTTTGACAGTACAAAATGACCACAGCCAATTCAAGTGCTCATCTGCCAAAGCCGCAGCTGAAAACATGCTGCTATCTGGGCAAAGAAAGCAAAAGTGCTTTCTGCACTGCCTCTCTCACTGTTTGCCTCAGTTTTAGCCTTGGAAGACACCCAGTGCTTTAAGGGCCTAGGCAGATGGGGTAGAACTGATCCAAATAAATCAATTAAGAGGTCCACATCTGAGGTACTTGGATTAGACTCTCTCCTGAATTTTTAATGGACATCACACAATTCATCATGCACTAAAATAGAGAGCTAAAATAGGACAGGTGAGTCATGCCTAAAAATAGATAATCACTTCCATTAACTAATAAGGGAAGCCTGGAGTGCCCAGTTCAGCTGCAAATGTGTATACATCACAGGTGTCTGAGGTGGAGAGAAGTGAATCCCATCCTAGGTTATTGTCAGCAGCAGGAATGACTCCTTTTCCAGCAGTGCTTGCAGAACCACTGAGACAAATACTTGAGCTGTGCTTTACTGCCTTTCTCTGGCTGCCTCCCCCTACGTGAGTGCAAAGCCCAGGAACACGACAGTCAAGGCTGGGATACACAGCACGGCTCCTTTCTCTTTTAAGGGACGTTTTAGCTGCATGGCCCTCCTGGAGATCAGAGGTGTGAAAGCCGAGGCTTTCAGCCCTGGCTCCACACCTACAACACTGCAGAAGAGCTAAGTGCCACGTGTCAGATGAGTGGCCATGCAACACAGTGTTCCTGTTGTTCCTGCCATCCCCCTCCCGCCAGCTCCCAAGACTAACACTTCATTGTGATCCTGCCAAGCAGGGGAGAGGAGCTGCAGGAATAGGAATAGAGATGGCTGCTTTGTGATCATCTTCAAGGTAGGTGGGGAAGAAGAGAGAGGGTCCCAGTGTGTCAGGCCAGGTGGTTTAAGGACAAAACTGCCTGGTGGTGACCGGCAGGGATCTTTATTGGCAGGGAAGTCACCTTTGGGGCTGAGAAGCAAATTGTGCTCTTGGAAACAAATGCTCTTATAACAGAGAAGAAAAGACTTAACCAAGCAGGGCCTGAAAAAATCATTGGGAAGACTTGCATGAATTTGAAAGCTTCATTTATCCATGTCACCACATCACCCCCAGAGAGGCTGCGGTGGGGAAGCGAGCTGCCAGAAGAGAATGGTTTGGACTGCACAGCCTAATCCAGAAACCGTTCTTGATTTCTGTGTCAATTCCAAAATTAGCAGGATTTCTTTACATCAAATCTTCTCACATCCCTCTAATATCACAGCATTTTTCTCATGATCACTGCTCCTCCATGACCACATTGGTACCTAAGATCTGTTTTCACCATGGGAGATAATGACTTCCCCGGTGAAGACACAACAGTGAGTGCTACTGAAAAAGCCCTTGGTTCACTGTTAGGTCTGCCCAGCCAAAATCCTTTTCCTCAGGGAGGAAATGCATGATATTCTTGCTGTGTATTAAGATTTTTATCTGGAGTTACTATGAAAAATTAGCTTTCCTCCTCAGCAGGCCTAGACAACTAGTTGTCAGAAAACGTGTATGGCTACTGTGTGTCTTCTTTGCCCACGTTTCCCAGCTCCCAGCCTCTTGACCATTCCTATCACCCAGGATAACCTATCCTCCACTGACAATGTCCCAGAGCAGTGCTGCACTCATCCTAGTAAATGCTGATGCTAGCCAGCAATCCTCTGCTAGCACGCAGGAACGAGGGAACAACTGTTTAAACTCACTGTTTATGCATCCAAAGCACTTGTGGGCACGACTGCAGATTCACTTTTAAGTACCTGTTTATACATATACAGAATATAAAGAATTTAGTCAAAGATACTTTGGAGTCTTCAATAACTTAACATTGCATAAATGTAGGCCTTTTGGGTGACTATCCCAATGAGTGCTGTGCAGATTCTTGGTAATTAGTCCTACAAACACCATCATTAAACTTTAAACTAATATAAAGAAAATGTGCAACTAAGCACGCTAATAATAACACAAGCCAGTTTGTTATACTGAATGTCTCCATAAAGATATTCTTTATAACACCTTTGGCACAACTGGGACCTTGCATAATTAAATTTGATTTCACTTTCTTACAACTCTAAGCATAACTGGAGATTTCTAATTAGTTACAATTATTCTTTTAGAAATGTGTTTCTATTTAGTATAATCTTGTATTCTTCTAGCCAAATGCCATATGTATTTATTATTATTATCTCCTACTGACAGCTTTTTAACTGAGACACTTTGACCGAGATAAATAACTATATGCCTCCCAACCACAACTTGTTGTGTGGCATCTGCTTTGGGTGGTAAAATAATTTACTAAGTGAAAAATAGCAGTTTATGGAGATAAGATAATTTTCCATTCTACTATTTTAAGTAGAGATAAAAATGCAGGCTGATTATCTTCTAAATCTAACATTTCCACACCCCACCCCACCCCACCAACAGCTGCTAATAAAGTGGCCTCATTAACGAGACTTCCTCACCTAATTGTGTTTCCCTTCTGCCTAAACCAGCAGACGAGTAGGCTACAGTTTCCTCTCAATGCCTGCAATGCCTGCCTAGCTGGCACGACCAGAAGCACTCCTCATGCCACTCAGTGGGAGATGCAAGACCAGGAACATCCATGCCCAAGAAACCCTCCCCAGCACCAGTAAAATATGGTCTGGCACAGGGTCAGTCCCTGCTGGTCTCTGTCGGTGCAATACAACCCACGCTCGTGTGCTACCTGTGCTCTGAAGCCATGTGGTGCCAATTACAAGAGCAATTAAGCAAAAAATGCCTCTTTTCTGCACAGTTGTGCCCCAAGCTAAAAAAGCCCAGATGTGTTCTCTCACAGAGTTCATTCAAGCAAGAGGCAGAGGTTGAATTACCAGCTAAAATGGAAACAGACAAAAAGTGATAAATTGGAGAACAAACCACCGGAACTTATTTACTTCTTGAGAAATTAATGAACCCCATGAGCTCATAGGTTGCAAAGCAAATTAAATAAATGTCTTTCCCTTTTAAAGTCTGGGGAATTACAGCAAGTGGAATTGACTTTATGCTTGTCTTCCCTCTAACTCACTACAGGTAGAAATCTAGTGAAATACAGAAGGGAAATGGCAAGACAAATCTATATCAAAATGAAAACAACATTAAATGAAGGAGTTGGAGCAGGTCAAGGAATAGTGCATAACTTTAAAAATTATATAAATTATTTTGTCATACTTACCATTTCCTTACTATATATTCACAGATGTAGGCCACAGTATGCCTTAGGCGCTGATTCTATCACATGAGATTTTGAAAAGATCAACCAGGAAGTTAAAAGTAAATAAAGTTAGAAAAGCATTTGTACTTATCACATATACTGCAGGGTCTCAATGCTTTCTAGGTCAGTGTTGTATCTGACTTAGTTTGCAGTTTTCTCATCACCAAGCATTCAGAAATTCTATATATAACAAGTACATCATGTTACTAAAATAAATAATGAGTTCATTTTCTTTACTTGCAGATTTTGATGAATACAAGTGGTTTATTCTCCATGCTTTCCACATTCCTTTTTCTGGACAGGAGCCTTAGAAATCTGCCTTGGGGGTAGGGGAGAAAGAAGCTAAAGTTTGAGGTTACAGTGTTTCAAGAAGCATACCCAGCCCTTCCCACCAGCATTTTTAGGTTAATGATACAATTGTAGCAATTGGCAATAATTTGAATAGTAACAATTAAATGGGTTTTTGTAGGCTTAGTCTCAGACTTTGTATGTTTTCTCCAGAAACACACCTGACAAAATTGGTTTAAACAATTTAAACTGTTAAAATGTTGACATTTTGTGTCTACCAAGATACTTCCGGATGCTCACACCTGAAAGACAACCTGTATTAAAATTAAGACTGTATTAAAATCTGTAAAATTTTAATTTATAAAATAAACAATTTTTGTTTATTTTGTAAATAGCCATTTATAAACCTATTTTTGTACCAAAAATGATTTGTTTATGGAATCCAGCAGAATCCAGCTCACAATTTTAATATGCCAACATCACTTTTGATAGATTAAACAGGAGGTTCACTTTTGGCATATAAAGCTGTCTATTCTAGGTCACTGACAGTAACCCTCTGCCATAAAGCAGTAATAAGCTTTATAGTTTCATTAAAATATTACTTTTCCTTTTGTGTATGAACGATGATTTCTTATCCTGTTCTCTTTATCTGTTTGTATTTGGCACAGCAATTTCATTATTGATGTAAAGCAGCAATTCAAAATTTAATGATTAATTTTCATGTAAATCTGTCTCGTCTAAATAATTGATGGGAAAGATGAGCAGAAGCATTTGTCAGCAGTTGCTATTCCTTCTGCCTCTTGACACCTCTGCAGCAGTAGCCTCTGTCAAGCCCCCTAGAAATCACACCTTTTGGGGGAGATGGCTTGAATTCCCCAGCCGTGGATCAGTCCAGATGGGGAATTATCTGAATACAAATCTCTGCTCTGTCCTCCAAAAGCTGTACCTTCGTCCTGCCTTGCATATGGTTACGTACCTGATTTTGCATAAACTCCTCAATCTTCTGCGCCGTGAGGAGGCTGCAAAGCTGCAGATAGCTGATCCTGCAGAAGCCTCGTTTGTCCAAATGCCTATCAAAAAATGCTCAAATTTAGGAAAAACGCCAGGCAGCAAAATGCTACAGCCCTACAGCATAAACTGTGCTTGACAGCCAGGACTGACTTGTGCTCTGTTCCTTTGAAAGGATATTTATCTGCTGGATTCACAGACATTACTTATGGATATCCCAAACTACTACCATAGCACTGAAAATACTCCATCTCCATCTTCGTCCAAAATCTCCCAACCCTGCTTTTCATTATTCAGTAATTCCTATTTACATATATGGCCCAAGCCTGTAATTAAATCCCTGACAGCCCCTTCAACCCCAAGGGAAAAACTATCTGGATCTACCCGGGCCCCTCCTGGGAGAAACACCAAGTCTTTTCCATGGTTTTAATAGAGCTTGCGTTATGTGATTTTCACAGCAATTAATATATTAAATAAAATCATAGAATGACCTCCTTTCATAATGTTTAAGTTTTAAATTTCATTACAATCTAAAGAAAATACTCTGGAGTAGAAAACAGGTTATTCTGAGAAAGAAATGTCAGCGGCTTCCTCCTACTCTGCCCTGCTAACATTTTAATATATAAGTATTCTCTTTAAAAGTTAAATAGAATTGTAAGCTGTAAGAGGGAATAAATGTTATAAAGATAGAAATCTCTATTGCCATTTATGTGATAAGTTAAAAAAAGCAACCCTCTTTGCATGCTTGGGGGTATTTTCCCCTCAGAAGTCACTTTTTAATCTGATTTAAATCCAATTAAGTCTGAACATCTAAAATGAAGAACAAGTCTTTGAATTTATGTATAACTGATTTAACTAATCACTGTCTTACTGCAGAGCTACTAAGCAAACAAACTATGAAAAATAAATGTGAAATGAGATCCAAATCACAGACAGCCTTGATTTTGTTTTTAAAATAAATAAATAATCATCCTGCACAAAGCATGGGCCTCTGTTTTCTACTAGCCAGTCAAAGCTGTGGTTATTAGATTTAAAAAATAATGGTGAAAAATTATTTTATAGTTACAAGAAAATGACTGCTTTTTTTTTAACCTCACATTTTGGACAGAAAGCATTTGTGTTCCTTGAGAAACTCTCCTCCAGACAAACTGAGGACACCAAAGCATCTGGGGAAGTCCAACTCCTTCAACAGCTCTATCCTGATTTTGCCTGGCCCTGCATTTGCCACTTGGCTTGTGCAGTGCCCTACACCCCCTTTAACCAAGCACGCTGGCTGGCCGCTCCCACGGGAGGTGTCCTTCCATCCCTCGGACTGCCCTTGCCCCCGAGGAGGCGATGGGCATCGGAGCCCGCTGGACACGCGGCTCTGGCACGATGGGCATCCCCAGGCTCCCGCCACAGCCCGAGGTGAGCCAGCCCCGTGTCCCACCCTCATCCAGGACGGGCTGCGAGCGCTGCAGGGGGGGCTCACTGCGAGGAGAGCCCGAAGGACACGTAGGGAACACAACCTTCCATCCTCTTCTGTGAGCTCCCTCCTCATTTGCCAGCGCTGGTGCTGAACGCTGACCAGCTCGGCCTTCAGCAGCCTCAGGCTGCCTTCTTCAGGTAATTTGTCCAGGTATCCCATGCTTTACTCTGACTTTCTCGTAAATCAAGCAACTTCGGTAACCCACTGATATTTCAGAAGCGTGTCTGAGTCCTGGAAGCCTCAGTTCCTACCACATTTTATCTGTAAGCTGAAGCAAGATTGCACTGCTATCATTGTACTGTAGCACGGTGCACGTTACAGAATTCATAATTGCATAACTACAGGGAAAGGGAGTAACTTTAAAGCTCCCTGTCATATGATATCTTCCTTTAAAGTTGCCGTCTGCTTCATATGTGGAAGCCCCTGTTTCATCAGTGAGAAGCCTCTGGAATACTGCCAGAGACCGTGTGGCTCATTGCCTGATAAGGCAGCTTTCTCGCTGTGGATCACAGGCTCCATAGCTGCAGGCAGAACTCCTCCCAGACAGATTAGTACAAATTAACGTGTGCATCCAGCAATCTTGCTGACATTTTTCCTTCCCCTCTCACACACATCCTCCCAACCACTGGAACTGGGCTCACAGAGATTGCATCTAAAAAAGCACGACGCAGGAGCAGCTCATTTCTGAAATACCTATCAGCTGTCTATCACAGCTCATATCCAGCTGCAAATGCTGTTTGCAACAGCTCAGAAACCCTGCAGCTATTCAGCCTGGGCAGTAAGAGCAAAGATGACAAGCCCAAAATGACAGCTCTTAACTCATTGCCTCATTCCTTTCCATGAAATAAAGCTTTTCCTCCTCCCCTTGTGAACTAGGTAACAGATTGCAAAGTTTCCAGAGAGCAAAAGGTGGGAAATCTCACATATGTGCCTTGGAGATATGTCTTAGGTGTGCATATGAGGAAAGAAACTCACTCAGACTATTTCTTAAACCCCAGCACAGTTCTGTGCATCCAGCTGGGTGCTGTGGTAACGGGCAGCAGTTGGCTTCTGCTGTCATTTTTCTGTGCTTTTTCTCAAGGTTTAAGTGAAAGGATTGCTCAGCTAGAGGTCATCTTCAATTTTTATAATACTTGTTTTGATAATCCAAATTTTACCATAGGTCAAAAGAAAAACTTCAATCATTTTTAAGTCACTTGAAGATTCTCCCCTTTAGTCCACAACATATAAACGTTACAATTTCTCATCTTGTTCGCAGTACCTTCCTAATAACCCTTGGCACTGAAGAGGATTAAGCAACAGATGATTTTTGCAAATCATATTGTACTTGCCAAGCATTAACTGAATGCCATTAAGGGTCCAAGCACCTCAGCTGGAATTGCAGGTATTTCGCCTCCTGCACAAACAGCACTGAAGAATGCACAGGAGACAGCGGAAATGCAAGGGATTGCTATGCAAACAAACTCCAGGTTAGCTCCCAGCGTTTTGGCAGGGTTGGTTTTTAGTCCTGCACCTCTCCATCCCAGGAATCAGCCAGCCGTAAGAAGTTGGTTTCCTAAATTACCGTGGTGCACTGTAAGCTGCCCCAGTATTGCCCTTTTACTTGATATTTTTAGATATATTATAGTCCAGTCAGCCAAGGTGTCATGAGGGAACACATTTCTGTCCTTCTTTCTTTTAAGAGTGATATATTAGGTGATTTTTTTCCCCCTAAACATTTACAACCAGAAAAATTGAAAGAAAAACATACCTTCAAGAGATTTGAACTATTTCCTCTCTGCTGTGGAAAAGGGTGAATTAGTTAAAGGTAATAAAAAGTGATGGATTTGTGGGAGACCAAAATTAGCTATGATATATTTTAAAGTACTTTTGATATATTTATTAAAAGTCAAGATGTGCTTCAAAAGAAATCCCAGTACACTTTCAAAAAACTGCATGGCTTAAAAAAGATGCACTTAAGAAATGAATCAACACTTTTTTTTCAAATTTGCATTGGGATTTATCAGTGTGGTACCAGTAGCAGGGAAGGTTTTGCTGCAGCATTCTAATTAGCACAGATCTTATCTAAGTTTGAGCACTCTAAATTCACAACAATAGGAAGAGATATGTTTATGCACAAGGTGTTTTTACACTATTTAGAATGGAATAGTTTTCCCTTTCCCTGCCTATACTGCAGTCCCTGTAGGAAATGCAAAGAAAAGAAAATAGGGTGGACATTGCTGATGGCAATGCACCAGTGAGGTGGCATTCATCATTTGCTCCAGAATAATTAGACTTAGGTATGTCACCATTTTAAATACAGCATGAGCTGTCGATTAACTTCTATTTCCCACTTATAAGCCCGCAAACAGACTAAAGGAAAACAAATGGGGGAGGGAGGGGTGCTGAGGGAGTGAGGCAAGGAGGGAGGAAGGCACAGTTTAGGAACTGCTTGAAACTGCAACTGATTAGGGAAAACAAGGTATGGAAACTCATACACACACAAATACAGTGTGACTAACAGTCCTGTTATTCAAGGCTCAGCACATCTTCCAGAGGACAGTTTAATGGTCACTATCTACCTTGACCAGATGAAGTCCTTTTTCCTAATCCCCAGTCCTCCTGAACTTCAATCCACTGCTATTTAAGTTTGTCATAAAATATTTTACTTGCTTTGCTGTGCTATTACCTAATCAGTGAGTATATTATATCCTAATAACTTGTATTAGGCACAGGAGCAGAGGACAGGTAACTCTGCCTTCCTGAGCTAGCTGTAAACCACCCTATTTAAACACTAGAGAAGAAATCATACAAGATAAAAGACCCTGGTCCTCATTCTGGATTAGTATCGTGAAAAACCAGATCATTTCTTCTTTAGCAAACCCAATTTTTTCTCTTCTCCCCACTATTTACTCAGTGCCTCATTAACCTTTACAATGCCTGTACCAGGCAGAACAAGCCATTTACCTCTCAGACCCAGGAGGCACATCTGGGGATGCCTTGTGGGGGCTCCCCAGGCTGGGGCAGAGGGGAAGCTGGGCACGGGCACTGCCAGACCAGTTCTCTGGCTCCGGAACTGCCACGGCTCACCAGACCACTGGCTCCATGGACCACACCCCAGCTTCCAGGAATGTCCATTGGGATAACAGCGTGCAACAACTCACAGGTTGGATCAGCATCTGGCAAGTTTAAGAGTCTAACCTGCAAAAGAGGCAATAATCAAAAACTGAATTAACTTGACAGTGAAAAACCTATTAGAGGTCCCATGCCTGCCACACTCTGGGTGCACAAATCACGGCAGGTGTGTGTCACTGACCTGTAAGAAGTCTGTTTTCTTTGAAGAACAACAGCTTGAGTGAAAACAGCCTTGTCAAGATATAATGGCCTCCCTTTCCCCAGCCTGAACTGGGGAAAGCTGTTAAAAGCTACCAGAATATAAGCAAAATATTTACTGCATGGTTCTTCATACATGCTACATAGCCACCTTGAATTATAATAGCGCTCCTGCTTTTAGCTGCATTTTTAAACTTCTACAATTTTCTTTTCTTCAAGCCAAAAGAGAACAATAAAGAAGCTAATAATTCATTGTATGCTCAGTGACTGCTAAAAATCCTCTGATTTCAAGTTCTGCTAACATAGAACATATTCAGTATTTTGCGAAACTACCTGTACGTATTAAAAGTAAATGGTAAAGCAACAGGCCTCTGACTATCTCTGATATTAGGAGAATTCTGAAATTTGGAGTTTTTTGACAGAGACAGAGACTATAAATATCACCGAATATTCTTCAGTGCTTCACTGATGTTCCCCCGAGCAATTTGTTTACTGCTTCAGGACATTAGACAGCCATATATTTTACTTTTCCTCGTAGTAGCCAATTTGCAAGAAAGCAAGTAATATAAAAATAGCTATTTACTCAGTAACAAGCAGTACAGTACATTATCACTCGACATTGATGTTGTTAGAGGATAGCAAATCGATAATCAGTTCTTATTCTGTAACTTTGTAAACCATCTGCTTCTATCATTGCAAAGCATGCTCTGTTGCAGCAAAGACTTTACTGCCATACTAACAAACAATTTGCTTTATAATGTCTAAAGACAATGTTGTATCAAAAGCTTTCTGATCACCTCACCATTTAAGTAAGTAGAATGGTTGGTTTATACAGATTCTGCAGAGAGGGATAAATTGTAACTCCCTGTTCCACCCTCACCAGAAAAGTGTTTTGTTTACCTTTCAAACTCGGAGTTTGTCATTATATGGTTTATTATGTTATTAGATTCTACATGGCAATTGTATTATTACCATTTATCACAGAAGTGGAGCAGGCTCAAGATGCGTAGCTGAGAGCAGTGTTCTCCAACCCCACTCCAAAGAGCTCCTACTCTGCTCAGCTCTGTCCAGAGGTGAGTGCTCAGCTCACCCGTGTGCCTCAATTCATGCACCCAGGAGTCCCTGTAGAGGCCCTCAAAGGTACCCACTGCTCTTCACTAAACATCTGGAGACCTCAGCACTCTTTTAAAGTACAGTTTCATTAAATATCTAACATCTGAGAGAAAACTTGGGAAGAACTACACTGTCATTGTAAAGTCTCATGCACCCCATAGAATGTTCAAGAAACATTCTACCGGGGATGAAAGTGGGGATGTGGGGTCGGAAAGGCAGAACTGGAAGCAGTTCACAAAGCTCCAAGCCTCCAGTAATCACTTTTAAGCTGTCACTAGAGTCATTGGTTTCCTCATCGAGCTGGCTGCACATTAGAAAGAAATGGGCAGTGTAGACTTGGGATCCTAGTCCTGCTCTGTTTCACCCACAGCCCTTTGCTTCTACAATAAATCTTGTCTTTACAACTCCAGCCAGGAAATGCCAAGCTGCTGGCTGGCTGCTCTGCCTTCCCGGGCCCCTGCCCTGGCACAGCCCCACTCTCATGGGGCAGTCACAGCTCCAGAACGCACGCTCCTGCTCTTGGACGTTCTCCCAGTGGCCAGGGTCAGGTTCTTTTCTAAATAAAATCATAAAAGACAGAAGTAGTTTCCAACCTTGTGTGTCCACATTCTAAAGACAAATAAAAAAAAAAAAATCGAATCGTATTTTAGTGTACTGACTCCTTTGGACTCCTTTTCTTTGCTTCCTTGGCTTAGGAGCCTTTCCTATAAATCACTTCCACATTTAGTGTCACCAGCTTCACAAATTCATTTGTCTTTGCTAAAAGCATCATCGCCCCTGTTGATATCACCTGGCTCTTCCACCCATGTGTTTCTCTTGCATGCTCCTCTTCTAATTTAAAATGCCCAATGACATCATATTTTCGACATTAAGTAATATCAGTTTTATTTGCTTGATTTCAGCTTCACTTTTCTGTCATTCAAAAAGCCAGAGGAATGTTAATAACCTAGATTATGCAGTGATGTTCCATGACATACTTGATAATGGCTTTCCAGTTCCTGAACTGTTACCACTTCTTTGCACTTGGTGCCCGCTTGAGCTTAGTAAGCCATTTGTTTTTACTATAGGCAGTACTCTCATGTCATAAAAAATGCAGAAATCTTATTCTGAAGTTTCTGCTTACTTGACATAATGCTTTATTTTCCTTTTGGTTCTCTCCCTTCTGTTTGCAAGCTTTGACTTAATGGTTTCTTTTGCCTCGATTACGAAACTTCACCCCATACACATAGAAAATTTCATTAACCAGGATCTTTTTCACAATTCTGCGATTGTAAAAACTGTAAATTTTGACCACCTCTAAACTGAGGCTTCATTGAAGCTCCTAACCCTCTCCTTATTTTCAAGCTATCACAAATCATTTTATCTGTTTTAAAGTACAATCTGATAATCACACACGCCAGTCACACATCACAAATTTTGTCATTTACAGTTTTCCTGATCAGTTTATTTCACTTTGATTACACTTGTTGAAAGATACATTTTGGACAGGATGTATTTTCTGCATAAAAATGTGTCTGCATGCACTGTTACGACAGGCCATGGTGCAGTTAGAGCCCACCATGACGTAATGGCACGAGTGCTAGATGAGTAGTTTTTCTGCATTAGAGCTAGTGCTGTGAATTTGGCACTGCTCCTACACTATGGCATTCCCATTATGAACTAAAATCATTAAATGTACACAATTTTCTATTTTTTTGCTCAGTGCTAAAGACTTAATGTGTTTCTCTCTAGGGTCTCTTCCTTATTTTCTGGATGCTGGGGGCAGGGTCCTCACAGGTTCTTTTTTTCCTGCTTACAGTTAGGCACCAGGGTTGGCCACCTTTTGGCATAAATTCAGGGCAAAAACACTGACAGGAAAATAGGTCACTAGACGCACCACTGCTTTCCAAACACAGACCCATCTCCAGCACCAGCTGCCTCCCAAAAGCTCTCAAACTCCCATAAAAGGAGTTAGATAGCTCTAGCCCATTATTTTCAATGAAGGCTCAGATACACACTGAGCTTGGCCTGGACCAGAAACATCAATCCTTTAGACCAGCAATGGACCTTCCTTAAGTGGCCCAAACATTGCCTGCCTTGGGGGGAGCAGCTGGGCTCCCCCAGTTCAGCCCACCCCTGGCACCCGGGCTCTCCTCAGCTATTCTGCCGACATGAAAGGAGAGGCACACACCAAAGAAATCCTCAGAGAAATCACAGAAAGGCTTGCTTGGGTTGAGAGGGACCAGGGATGCCACCTACTCGGCCAGGTTGCTCAAAGCCCCATCCAGCCTGGCCCTAAACACTTCCAGGGATGGGGCAACCACAGTTTCCCTGCACAGGCTGTTCCAGTACCTTGCTACCCACTGAGTAAAGCATTTCCTCCTAATATCTAATGTAAATCTCTCCTCTTTTAATTTAAAGCCACGCCCCTTGCCCTGTCACTATCTCCCTGTGCAGTGAGTCACGTACACTTCGGCTTGCTCCACCGGCTATCCCCTCACGACGCTGGGCCTGCCAACTTGGGCATCTGGACAGTAATAATGTAAGTTCAGCACTGACAATCCTGAATCACCGAAAAATGTACATTTTCAAACACACACATTTTTCTAAAGCTTAGCTCTTAATTTTAGCACAGCTGGGGTATAATTTTTGAACATGTAGGACTGACATTTCTCATTGCTATCCTTGCACTGGATCAAATAATCTGAAATAGATGACATCCATCTATTTTCACTTGAAATAGTATTACTCACACTAGAAAAGCTCCTCTGTAAATACTATCTCAAACAGTGACAATTGACTTAGAATGAAATGGCTACTCAGAGGTGAAAAAGTCATTTGCGATAATTTCTTTTTCCCCCAGCTGTAGAGGATCTATATGTGCACACCATAATCCCATCTATCTCACAAGAAGGCTTTAATTCAGGAAGAGAAATAGCTTTGAACTTTCCGGCTGAGCAATACTTAAGACATAGGAAACCTTCAGCTTAACTCCCCTGAACTCCAGAGGCATACAGAACTGCAGCCAACATTTGTGATTTACACCATCCTGCCTGCCCCAAAATACTTCCTGGTGATGCCTGAGGCTTTGTTAAAGATTGATGTGAGACTGTTCTCAGGCTCATCTGTCCTCCCTTCTCCCAGTCTATCAAGCTGTCTTCAGATACAACTGTGCTCTTGGTTTACTAAATGAATTTTTGGATACTGCTGAGCCAGTTCCGAGAACTCCAGGCAGAAAGGACATGGAACAGACCATTCTCAGGGACAGTCCGGAGTCACTCTTTCAAATGCCAGAGATTGTTCCCTGAGACAGTAAATACTTAAGCAAGACATCATTAAAAAAAAAAAGATGTCTGAAAGGCAGGTAACTGGTTTGGTCTGCTTCCTTTAATAATAAAAACAGGTTTTTTGAGACTCAGGCCCAGATTATGCATTAATTCTAGCTATGGGTAGTATAAAAAAAAGTTATCTTTAAATGAAAAAAAACCCAAAACAGTTATGGTTCCAACTTTCCTTTTACTATAGGCATAAAAACAAGAATTTCTTTTGCTTAGTCCTCACGTTGTCTGCTCAGTCCTTGTTCAGGCTGTAAGACTGCAGTGATGAGCCTGAGAGAGGCAAAGTAATCACGGAAAGTAAAGAATAAACTGTAAAGAAGCGAACAATCACTTTTTGTTTTAAGTAGAATTAAAATACTTCCAAATTCAAAAGACAATTTAGTAATACCTGTTGACATTACTAATTAGCACACTGAGATAAAGAACTGCTTTGCTATACACTGACTTACCATCCTGTCCTGGGAAGCTCATCCTTAAATGCTACTGTCCAAAACACTAAGAAAAGCAGGTAATTCCTGGCATTTCTGGCATTTTTAAGACACCAGCAGAAGACACGTTCCAAAGGGTTTTTCCTGATTTTAGTTGGGAAGATGCAGGGAAATCAAGCTTCTTGCTCTGCCCTGCTTCCCCCATGAAGAAGGAGGGACACACAGCTGCTGCCACAGTGCTGCTGCAGCTTTGTGAGGGCATCCTGCAGGCGCTCCAGCACCGTGACCACCACGTCCCACCCTGAGCACATCCCACCCACGGCACCCACCTCCTCCCACCACCCCTCCGCCGGCAGTGGGAGCTCATGGGTTGAGTTTCAGCAGCCCAGACACCCTCCTAAGGCTTCCAATGCTGTAAGAGTAGGAAAAGAGAAAAATACAGCAAAAGTGCATTGCCCAGGACTGCACAAGAGATATTTCCTTCTGATTTTGAGAAAGTGCTGGTAGCAGTTTCCACAAATACTACTTTTGTATGAAAACCCGCACAAGAGGTGACTTCATGCAGCAGTTCTCGAAGCTGTCTTCTACCCTGCAAATCATAAATTAAATTTATGTGGCTAACAAGTGAACAAATCAGCTAACTATTTAATACAAATGTGAGTAAACAGACAAAATTGTGTTCAGGTTGCAAAATCACCTCTCCAGCTGCAAATTTACTTTAAAAATACATATTTGGTTTTCTTTAACCCTCACCTTAGCAGGTGAGTTTACCATTAAAATCAGTGCTTACCTGAACGTATTTTGGGGATTCTCTGATTCTAATTTCATAGACATAAAGTAAGGATTTCCTGTTTTGAGTCTACAGACACAGCAGTAGCAAAACGCACACATTCTAGCACCTGGATGAATACTTTGCATAATATTCAGGTAGGAAAACAAATCTGCATATTTAATACTGCCAAAGGGAATCTGTCAAAACCAGTGCAAAGAAGCACTGGATTACATCAAATACACTCCCAATTCTTGCTTGAGGAAAAGTAGATTTAGAGTTAATCAAACAGCAATCAATCAACTGCATTATTAGAAGAAAGGATTTTTCAGCTCTGGTTTAAATTCATGAAGAGACCTTGGTCTCTGCTTTGTGTTTGAGTGATGGTGTGAGCTGCTGCAGAACCTCTAAGCCTTTCCCTTCTCAAGTGGATCTACGTGAATAACCACCAGGCACTCAATAATGAAGAGCTTTGGGATAGGTAAATGTGTAGGGATGACATGAGGAGTCATTTGCAAGAAATAACAGAGGAGAGAAGGACAACCAAACCCCACTGTCAGCGGGTTTGTGTATCTACTGTAGAAGGGTCCAGCCCTGCAGAACCAGTGGCTGGAACCACGGAGCCACCTGAACGCCAGTGCCCCGGCCAGGGAACTCTGTGCCCTTGCCCCTTTCCCAAAGGGGTTTCTCCCCACGAGGGTAGAGGCACATACAAGAAAGAAGCCTGAATCAGCCCAGATCCTGTTGCAGTTACTTCTGTCTCAAAGAGAACATAGTAAGGATTACTTCTCCCAAACCATCCAATTTCAATCAAAACATTTGAAAGAAACAATCTCATGTACAAATTTAGGAAATAAAAAATTCAAGTGTAAGGCACTGCTGAAGCAAAGATTTGGCTCCCAGTCAGAAATCCACCCATCAGAATTCAGTGCATCCCTCATACTGCACAGTTGAAGTAGCAGCAAAAAAACTTAAACAACAGATGGATGGTTTTGGGAACCTTGTTTTAGATTTTTTTTTTTGTTTGCTTATGGGTTTTTTTGACTGGGCATGACTTCTAGCATCATGTATCCATGTGTTGTCAACCTCCTGATGATGGTTTCATTAAAAAATCTTGAATTTGACCTTTTATCAACTTATTGATATACATCCTTCTCAGATACACCTAAACCTGTGCATGGGAGGACTATCCATTGGCAGCTAGTAGCAAAAAATAATCCTGTTAGCACCTGCAAGTAATTTGCAGATTACATGCAATACCAGCAGTTCAGTAACACCTCTGAGATCAATGGCAGCTGAATCAGAATTATTGCTGACTTCTACCAGTAACAGAGAAGAATTGGCTATGAAGCATTCAGACACTCCAGATTGGATATTTTTAATTTTTTTTTTTTAATTTATATTACCATGAATCTTCCTTACACCAATTTAAATTTCAATGAGCTTCAAAGATGTACCTTAAGAAGAAGAGGAGCTTGTTGGCAGGCACATTTTTCTGCTGGCAGAATATGTTCCTCAAACAATTATGTCTTATCACAACACTCACTTAAAATTTTACATCAAACTGTATCATGGGGCCCTTTTAAAAACCCCTCATTAATGATGATTATGTAAGTACCATTAGATGTGAGACATTCCCATACTGCTCGTAGGAGTTATGATTTAATTCTGTTAAAATCTACTCTACCATTTGTGTAATCACTCCTGACATTTTACCTTTTGTTTTGTAAAACATTATTGTCTGTCACAGGAAAAAAAAAAAAGATGATATTTTGGTTGTCACCGCAATCTGATTGAAAAGATGTTATTAATTAAGTCTTGTACACAGTTATACCTGAAAACTCACTGACAGCTCTTGGGGGAATATATATTACTGGAAGACAATTGTTATTTAGGTCTCTGAGGCAACACGAAGGCATTTATAGATCCCACACACATTCCTGTGAGTTAGGCTGATGTCGTTCAGCATTTGTGGGGAATAACTCAGCTTTGGCCTTTCACAGTGACTAGCAAGGCTCAGAGTGGTCCGCGACTCTAGGGACCACTACAAAGGAATATCTGCATTTGCTTTAACTCTGGAGATGAGTTTGCAAACACACAGCGAGCAGAGCTGAGAAGTCACTGTCCTCACAAGAAGTAACACAAGGTTCTGGTTTAGAGAACCTAGGCTGAGGAGTTTACCAAAAGGAGGAGGGGAAAGACATTTTACCAGAGCAGGAATTTTCATTTTCTGTTTGTCACTCATTTACTTTTTTTGTCATCAGAAGGGTTACCGAGAAAAAACTCTTTCACAGGATAAAAAAGTAGAAACCGCTACAGAATTCCAATTGTCTATAGCCAGAGCTTTGACCAAGTCCCTTAATTAGCAGCAAGTTTCCTTTCACAGAAGTTAGTGGTAGTCCTCCTCAAGTTAATACTACACTACAAATATACACTACATATATTTAACATATATATACATTCTCCTGAGTGGAGACAACGTCCATCTCACAAAGAAAGAGGAGAATTTTCTTAAATTATTATAATAAACATTGGTTTTTTTCAGCATTTTAATTCTAGTGCCCATATCTTTATAGGGAATAGTGAATTTCATCAAGAAAGAAGTTTTGAAAGTTCTTACTTACCTTGGTCACATAGGACACAGGGAATTAAGTTTTCCTCCATAATGTGCTCTTTGAGCTGGGGCTGGGGCTTCTGAGTACTCTGGAGGTACATGTGATATAACTAGTGATCAAATTACTTCATGAGGAAAAGTTCATCACAGTCAGGGTAACTGCTTAAAATGCAACATAAACAGGTCTGTGTCAATATTTTGACTTTGTGTAAACAATTCAAGCTGCATCACTCTGGAGATAATGACACATAATGCTGTATAAAATGCTCTGAAAGGGTTTTACTGAATTAATTTGCATTTGAGCTCTGGAAGAAAATTGGTCTGCAGTGGGAAAGTGTGAACTTTTGTGGTCCTGTTAAATATGATCCTAACAAGGTCTGGAGCTTCCAGAAAGCATCCTGGGAAAGGGCTTCACTACTACAACAGGAAAGGTAAAAGAATTATTTTCAGAGCCTGCATTGTCTTGAATCCATTTACAGAGCTTCAGAAATTCAGTGTGACAGATTGGAATTTATGATTCTGTCTGAGTATAAACGACATATTTCTTACCACTCTGATGCTACACCTCTGGGCAAACACTTTTTCTCCTTTTTTGCAATATCATCCAGAGTTCAAGCTGGAAAGGACACTGATCAGTGTTTTAGAACTCCGTTAATAAAACTAAGGGAAAGCAATCTGTACATAGGAGTTTATTTAGATGCCCACAAATTTTAAATCATTCCCCTTCATATCTCAGCCCACTGGGTATCTTATCCAACTGAATTACCATTGGGTTTTACAATGTGATATACAAAATGAGCTGACATTATGATTTACAAACATCCTTTGAGAATCATATAAAACACAACTCTTTCCCTTATTATACAATCATCAGGGCAATGCAAATAGTCAATACATTAGTAGCTGAAAATGATGGGGCATTTTAAGAAAATAAATTCAACTTTATCACACAAAGCTGTTAACTAAAACAAAACCTGTTTAAAAAACTGGAATAAAGTTATCTGAACAACTGAAAGTAATTTTATATTCTTTGCCCCTGTCTCCTTATAAACATAATAGTACTTCATTTAAAAGACAACTAATTTTCTTACTGTATAGTCACACTTCTTTCTTATTAATCAGTTTCACATTTTCTGCATGAAACTATGAAAAACTCACAAATGTAGACTTTCCAAACCGTAGCCACTATACTTATTTCTGCAATCTTTTCCATATATTCAGTGTGTTTAATTAAATAAAACAAAAGGAAAAAAAACACTACACAAATGAGTGGAACAAAACACAACAGCACATTAAAAATGTGACATTTAAGCTGTAGATGCATTGCCATAGAAATATATTCTTGTTCTAGTGCCACAAACTTTCTAGCCTCATGAAAAAAAAAAACATTAGCTGAAGAGAATCTAAGCTCTAACCTCCACACAGGGCTAAGAGTCTTGATTTAAATTCCTGTCTAAACTTAGGTCCTCAACAACACAGTAAATGTAAGTATTTTTGAATGTCATAAAATACGAAAAGATAAAATCTGTTTCTGAGCTGTTGGTAATGGAAGTTACCAAGCATTAAAGTCTCCTGTCCTGCATGTCGCTGGAGCAGGTGCCTCTGCACTTTGTCACTATGGCAGCAGTAACTGAGGATGACAGACATCATTATTACCGTAAATACAAAAGAGGAAAAATTCTGAACTCATCAATGATGTTACAAATGCAAGCGAATTCTAACCTATTCAAACGATATCATCTTAAGGGTCTCTGACTGTTTTATCACTGTATAATCCAGAGGAATTATACTCAACAAAATACTCATAATGACTGGTGATTCTTTCTTAAGTATGTGTTGAATTGGCAGTGAAATGGGGTTTTAGTTCCATTTCTCACTATAGAAGTCTAGTTCATGACTCACTATAGAGTCATGCTCCTCTGCATGTTTGGAGAAGAAAGTGCTTATTCTGCCATTTCATTCAGTTCATGGCACTTAATTTTATAGTTTAAGACAGACTTATTTTGATTACTTTCATTCTGTCCATACCTTTGAATGCTTTAAAATGTTGGACAGCTGTGAAATATAAGTACTATGCAATCTGACTGTACATACATACATATTTTCATAAATACATCTAACAGGGACCTTGGAACCAAGTATGTGATATCATGGGACAAAATCACGACAGGCTGTCTTATTTGTAAAATCTAGATTCAAAGTAAGAAGAGCTGAATTCTATCAATGTTATCAATACACAAATTGAAACAAAAATACAGCATTAGTTTACCCATGAAATAATTTAAACATATTTGCAAATTTCTTGACAGGAAAGGTGTGTAATTTACAACACTGAAAACTCGTAGCAACCATTGATTTCTATGCGCTGTACTGGAAGTCACCCGGACAAGGCTAGCAAGGATGAGCATAGTGATAGGTCCCAAAGGCAACTCCCAAACATCTTCCTCGTTCGGAGACTTTGGTAATTGTCTGTTGTATAAAATGCCAATGCATACGGCTTCCTCTCAGGTGTGAACTCCAGCAGTTTTCCTCCCTCGGCACAGTCCAGTCTGACCAGGTCAGTTATTGTTGAGACACTCTAAATCCACCGAGCAGCAGACATTCCCATTCTGCACGGACAAACAAGCACAACAGGTCACGGGGAGCAGAGCGCTGGTGGCATGCAGAGACACGTGCATCCCTGACACATCTACCACCTAAAAACACCCACCCCCAGCATCCAGGGTGTCGGCATCGCTCCCAACGGTGGCTCTTTGAGGAGGCCGACTTTGCCAAAGAGCACTGAATTGGCCTGAACTACCCCAGGAATTCAAAACCTGGATGTGGTCCCCGCAATAAAATACAGCACAGCAATGGCAACAGAGATGATTGGATTTTTCTCTCATGCAAGAAAGTTAATGGAGAGAATTTTGATGTGATCCACACACGGAAGCTTTCTGCTTGTCTAAAATTAGCAGACAGTTGAGGTTCCTGGTTCATGGCAGACAGGGAGGGGATGGGGGCAACATAAACACCATAAAGCTTTGGAATTTAATCCATTGTTAAGCATCTTTTTCTAACATTCAGTCATTTATAAAGCTACTTATGTAATAAAAAAGTACAGCAACCACTAAAAGCCCAAATGAGCTTTTTTTTTTTTTTACTTTTCTTTTCTTAATCCATCACAAATCTACAGAAGAAAACCTCAAAGGAATGGCAGAAAAGCTACCTTCAATAATTTAAAGCCCTGGGGCAATAGCTTGACTCCCAGAGTGAACAGAAGAACATTTTATATAACCCAAAATTACGTTTTCATAATTCTGGTATTAGCACAGTGGGGTCATCACTGCACAAAGCAAGGGAAATAGACTGCACTCCTGTATGAGAGCCATTAGATTAAATACATCTTGATGAGATCAGAGAACAGAAACTGTGACATTCCCTTCCCATCACTATTGTGGGAGTGCCTTTATCTTGGAGCTGCAATGCCTTTTTACTTGTGTACTTGCTTGGTGAAACTTTTATATTAGTGTTTTTGCCTCAGCTTACCAGCTCTGTAATACACACTTTCATGAACATCCACACTAGGTAATTATTAAAATGTTACCCTTGACTCAGACTGAGAATGCCTGAAGGGCACTCTGAGAGAATGTCTGGAAGTTGCACTAGGATATTAACATATCTGTGCTCAACATTTTCAACAAGGAGAGAATTGTTTTGCTTATACTCTGCCAGACAGAAAACACATGGGTTTTCTGCAGGCTCTCAGGTCTCATTTACTTCCCCAAGATCTTAACGTGAGCCTCCAAGGGCAGAAAGGGACCCCGCTTTTATTCGGGTACATTCCATGACCGTTCCACCTGGCCCATGGTACCTTGCATTTGCAGGTTGTACAAGGAGATCCCACCATCGTCCATACAGCGCCACTAAGCCTTGTGATTCCATAGCCATCCGGACAGGTTTTCCTGATGTCATAGGTGATGTTGTCAGCCAGACAGGGGTCACTGACACAGTGAGGACAGCACTCTCCTTCTGAGATGGCTGTGTACTCGCAGTTCAGAGTTGGACACTGAAGAGGCCAACAATCCACCTCTCCTTCCTATAAAAATTGAAGCAAATGTCATTGAACTTGCCATTTATGAACCAACAAGAAACTTTGTACTCTTTGGAATGGAAAAGCACTGTTTTGCCAAAACTGCAATAAACTGAATGGTTTGGATCTCAGATTGGTTGATCACACAAATATATGTTTGAATACTGAGCTGAAGTTTCCTAAACATAGCAGATTATCATTTGGTTGATTCCTGACTGAACAACAACACTGTCATCATCGTAGCAGGGGAACTCGAGTTCTTTACAGTTTTTGAAGGCAGGGTTAAATACTGGGTACTAATATTTTCTACAAACTATAATTTTTGCTGTGATTGACTTGCAGACTCATGCACTCTTTCTACTCCTGGTCACATAAACATCTCTGCGGGATCACAGCAAGCGTTTAAACAGAAAATTAACACTGCAGATAGATGTAGGTTAGTATGTTCGAGAAGCACTGAACATCAATCTAAGTAGCAGCAGCCAATATCGACTTTATTGTCAGCTCCTAAAGGAATCGTTAGAGCAATACCATTTGTGTTCCACTGACTCATTTTATTCCATTATTTATTTTTATTTTATTATATTATTATTTTTATTTGAAAAAAAAGTGAAACAGTTTAGTAGATAGAGACATGGAGAAGACACAAACATCAGGTCACTTCTGCAGAGTATTGCTCTGTATGTCTAAATTTAACCTGGAAAGGGCTTCAATAACTTGCATTATACTGCTCTGTAAGCACTTCAGATGCTGAGAACATCACACACTGCACAGAACCTTACATACAAGACTGATTTAGGGCATCACTGTCTTACAGCTCTGGATGTTATCCCAATCATAAAATTAGGCAAGAAACTGCAAGCCACAACCTCAATACTTACTCTGTGCATTATGCATAATTACCTCATGACAGTAACTTAGCTTTGAATGTAATTTCCTACCCGATGCTCAGACACCTCTTGATTAGTAACATAAATAAAGACTATGTTATAGAGACGGATATAAATGGAAAACTGATAATTTTAACGAACTTCATTGATGCACTAATTAGTATATCTATGGAAAACTTAAGAGCTTTAAGGCAATAATCTATAGTGTCTAATGTGAAAATAAGTGTTCATTATTTTGTATGTTTTTCTAGTAATTTCAGTCTTCTTTATCCTTATTTGCTTAATTTTTTCTAATTTTTACAGTGGCACTGGCACTCCATGTTTCCAGACTTGCAGAATTCAAATAAATAAATAAATAAATAAATAATTTCACTGTCCCTTTTGACAAGACACGCCCACCAGATGTAATTAAAAACTGAAACTTCTCCAACCAACTTCATCGCATGCGACAAAGGTTCAAAAAAGTTATCTAAGGATCAGACAACCTTATAAAATTTCTCAAAAGGAGACTAATGCTAAAATTAATAGAGTGTTGAGGTTTCCAAGCTTTTGTCAAGCTTTTTATTTTGCTCATTAGACCTACTTATTCAGCAGTAACACGAAAACTGATGGTGTAGCGTTCAGGTCTCTGGGGCTCCCTAAGTGCTTTATCATCACCCCCAGTCTGAAAAGCAGGTGAAGAAAGAGCCATGAGCCTGCCTCCAGGTCTGTTTTGCTAAAAGTCATAATCCTTGTTATTCTTACTCCTATCCAAACTGCTGTACTCATACCAGGCAACGGCACTGCTGGCAGCTGTAGGTCCAGTTGTCCCCGCTGCGGTAGAGCTTGTGCCCAGTTTGGTCGAGGCACTGGCTGGTGACACGAGTGTCGCACTCTGGGCAGCAGAAGAGGTCAGCGCTGGGGTTCCTGCAGTCACAGGCTGTTCTCCGGCAGAAAATCCTCCCGTCCTGCGAGGACACATTGCCCTGACGTCAACCACAAACTGCCAGACAGCAACCCAGGTAAGGTCACACGGTGTATACATCAAAGGGCACGTCTTCGGCTTATCAGGAAATATTAATTTCTTAGCGTATTCCATGCCAATAAGGACTGGATTTTGCCTGTTGTAATACAACAAATACCAGTACTATCCCAGTTTCTGTCAGTGCATGGATCCAATTCTGTCTGAATCTGAGAACATTGTTTTCCTGTCTCCAGCTGACTGAATGTAAAAGCAGTAGTCAGTATCTCAGTGAAACACAGTGAAGCAATTTCATATCTCATTGGCTACATCAGCACACTCTTCAAGCAGTTGCCACTCTAATATATAAAATATTTATTTAGCACTATTTTGACTGAATGTACCACTGTGAAGAAAATAAGTTGAATAAAAATTGTCCCTTTAACTTAATCAGAGCAAAATATAGCACAATCACAGTAGCAGTACTTGTTCTTTATTCTGACCTCTGTGTCTGTTCCACATCTGGACCTACAGTACACCAGCTTAAAGATAAAAGAACTTACCATCATCCATTATAATTCTGTGCATGCATTACAGAGGGCCTGGATAAAACTGTATTCTGCTTTGGATCACAACTATACAATTCCTAAAGCAACTTCATTCATTTCACTGCAGTTTTTCCTAGCCTCATCAGAAGCTTGTTCTATTATCTGATGTACGGAAGAAAATTTCATTGCCACCAAATACGGGAACACCTTTCAATGCAAGGGAATTTATTTCCTCTGATCCTTGAAAAAAACTTATTTCTAGTAAGAGTGAGTGCAGCCCAGGATGTCCTTTCCACAGGCAGACAAAACAGCCATAAGCACAGCACAGGATCACAGAATGGTTTGGGTTGGAAGGGACCCCAAAGCTCATCTTGTTCTAACCCCCTGCCATGAGCAGAGACATCTTCCACTAGACCAGGTTGCTTAGCTTGTAGCATGGGGGGTGCCTGCTTATGATTTGATGTAGGAACCAGGGTTTGGTTCCTGTTTTAAAGCAAAGCCAGTCTTGTCCACAATGCAACATGTACAAAATTAGCATCAGGGAATCACAATGCTACATCACTTCAGTGTCACTGCTTGCATTTCATCATAGCTTTGAACGGATTAGAATATTCCTTGCTATTGTAAAAATAATTAACATTATTTCTTATGCCTAACAAGCAAAGCTGAAGACAACACAGAATTATGAGAAAGTAGAAAACATGCCAGGTTAACATGGATCTGAACCACTTTTGCCAACTGCAGGGCATATATTACTCTACGAGCTTTGTTCAGTGCTGTATCAAACTCAGGGAAGTATTCTGCACTAGTGGCTAGATTGCCACTTCACCTGTGGGAGGAGGGATAAACAAGCTTTATGCCCTTACTCAGCAGTCTGACTAAATCATAAAGAAGAACGGCAGTAGCCCATTTCCTTAGCCATGGTCCAGATGCACATCAAAAGCCAGCTTAGCCCAGGAGCTCTGTCAGGATGACCAGCTCCAGGCATGTGGGGTTGTGCCAGGAATCCAGGGAACCTCGACCATGGCAGTCTCTCTCCTCTTGTGTGCTGATCAATAATGGCTAACAACAGCCCGTCTGCTTAAACCTAATTCAGTCTCTACGCTTTCAAGATCGGTTTTCAAAATTCCCCTTTTGGCTGGTGACAGTGCTGGTAATTCTGTGCTTCCCTGAGCACGTTTTACGTTGCCTTTACTCTCCATATTTCAGAACACTGAACAAACCTCATGATTTTGCCAGAGAACTTTTGGTAATCATAATTCACTGCTACTCTGTTTCGTCTCTAAGCATCTGTGTTTTGTGTACAACCTCATTAGCTCTGTACCTTTCAAAAAACATTTTTATCCCTATACTTCAGTGACACAAAGCCTCATATGCTACACTATTTCATGTGCATCTTTGCAGCTCGGCAGTAGACCTGAGAAATACATAGAAAATTGAAAAATATATATAGAAAACCTTATTTTCCATAGGTGAATAATAACACATAGCATCTTATTACTACCTCTTCCTTCCCACCTTCTTCACTGAATCAGCTCTACATTCTTCAAAATCATCAGAGGTATGAACATAAAATTGTTCTTCTCAAAGGAAAAACTGACACTAAAGAGAATCACTGTTAAGGGTGGTTCAAGTTTTCACAGGGCCCCGAAGCCAGTTCGGAAAGAAATCAGACCCTGCAAAAACCAAACCACCAAATGGTTCTCACCCTCAGGAACACACATTATCTTTGCAGATCCCCCTGCTCCCAGTGCTGCGTGTATCGCCCAGGCCTTTTCCATACAGGGAAGGGAGGGTTGTCTTAATCAGAAGACAGACTCAAAAGCCCAGACACAGCCAGACTGCACAGCCAGGCTTTGCTTTTTTCATGAGAGCACAATAGCTTCTCACTCCAAATTCTACCAGCCTTCAATCTGATGGTCTATTAAATCCACAACAGTTCAGAAAGATGCCTATATAAGACATGTCAAACATACTTAAGGAACAATGCTAATTTATCGTTTTGAGGATTTATGATTTTGTAAACTTTATGTACATTTAGATGAACAAAACTGGTTTGAAGACACTGGGTCTAGTGAAACACTGAAATAGCCTGTGCTTCAATAATGACACTTTGCTTCATTATATAAATGAAGCAATATAATTTCCTATATTCCATAGTATCCTACTTCACAAATAGCTATGAAGTTCACTAAGTAAGGTTAAGTATGGTATTTAATTTCCTTTGCACCAGATTATAAATGAAAATATTTTAAAGATGGTAACTGTGTTTCAGCCAATGCACAAAATATATCCACCTGACCTTTGCCAGAATAACTACAGCAAAGGAAAAGCCAGTTTTATTTCAAAACTGAAATGCTGATTTGCCTCCTGGATAAAACAAGTAAGTAGGATCTTTGCAAAGTTTGAGTAAGTAGTATAAGGAATGGTTTAGTTACATTCTGCTCTTTTCCTCACTGCAAACTGAGCAGGCTGCAAAAGGTCATGTAGGAGCAGTTCTCCGTGCAACTGCATGAAAAGGAGAGGTTTGAGAAGTAGTCTGGTGTATTGGAAGCCATCGGGATGTATAAAAATGTCTTTCATTAAACACTGAGTGAAGACTTCACATTCTGCCTGAGATGCGATAGATAAGGAGCTCTTCCTGTTTTCCCTGTTCTATAGACAAGAATTTGTTCTTGAAACTGGCGGCTACTGGAATGAAATGAAATGTAAATGTTAATTCACAGAGGGAAAAACTGACGTGAGGAAGACACAATAGTAAGAGTCGTAACAACAGCGTCAGGCTTAGTTTAAACTATGTCCTAGTTAATAATTTCTGTATTTTCATATACTAGTTAGAACATTCAACATAAGAAATACATGCAATGAGAAATGGCAAATAAATTACAAGCAATCTAAAATGTGAATACTAATAGTTATAATTCTGCAAAGGCAGACCAGAGATGTCTTCACATATATTAAACTGTTTATTCTATTGACTGGAAATCCTTTCATAAACTTGCTGGTTCCCCAAGATTACCATAAAAGCTTGATATATATTCAGTAAAGCTGTACACTTCAGCTTCTGAAAGGAGGAGTTTTAGGGAGCTTGAGGCTACTTGAAGTAAAAAATACAGCAACTAACAAGAACATATTCCCTACTGAGCCCAAACCAGCAGCATGCTTTTTAGGTTCTATTCACTCTGAAGTCTTAATTTTCCCTTCTGCTACACCATCGCAAAACAGAAAGGATGAGGCTTTCAGCTTCTTGCAGCTTCAAAACACCTCTTTCCCTTGGTTCCCCCTCAAACCCTCTCATGCTTCTCTGGCTCCCAAGCACTGAGATATGGAGACTGATAGGCCAATTCCCATGCTCCATCTTCAGCTTTTCACAGAGGCCAAAACCTAATTTTACTTGAACTCATGTGTGAGCCTATAGTGCTCTGCTGTGCCTTTGGACAGCTTTGCCCATGCTATGAACGAATCAGGTCAAAGTGACCATAAAAGACCAACCACTTCTCAGATTAGGGTGTTTCTAAAATTCTTCTGATTTCAAACACAGCGTTCCTCTGTTAACTAGTGAAAACCAAGAGCGCAGAGCCAAATGTTCTTCTAACTTCGTTACCATACTCAGGAAAAAAAAAAACCCAACAAAAAACCCCCACCGTGATCTAAATGTTAACTCTTTAAGGCACATCCACTGATACCAGATCTGGCTTTTCCAAACATGCAGAGAGAGCTGCACTGCTCAAGTGGGACAGCTGCCAACACAGCCAAGCTGGGATGAGAAGGAAAACTTGGCCTTAGTCCTTCTTCACTTTGAGGAGATTAAGTGCCCGTTCCTGGGTCTTCTAACCTTTGACTCATGCTCAGACCTTTCTTCTCACCCAGTTAATTCACATGCATTCCAAGCAAAGGGAAAGCTGGCTGACCACAGTGCTGAGAGATGCATATTCATATGAAAGGGAAATTAAAATCAGTTTTCAGCATTTCCAGTAAGCGTGCTGGAACCTGCACATTGTGTTAAAGGGTAATGCAAGATCCTCTTCAAGGCACTCTCTGAAATGCTTTGGCCCACAGTGTGACATGGTAGAAGCTCAGCAGGGTTAGCCATTACTCAGTTTTCTGTGTGGTTGTGCAAAATAAGAAAAGAAACGCCTTCCCAGAAAAATATTCCCATCCCAGCTTCAGTGTCCACAGCAGAGCTTACCTTTTGCCTCAGTGCCTTGGGCCTAGGCTAATATTTTTGCCAACAACAGTAGCACTGCAATATTGTGTTTCTGACAGGAGCCCAGAGAATTAAAGGACTCCTGACACCCAGGCCAGCTGGATCTCACCTTGCAGGAACAAACGGAGCATCTGTCCTCTCTCAGGGTCCACACCTGCCCGTTCCGCTTGAAGCCGCTTTCGTGGGGACAGTCTCCAGTGCAAGACGGTCCGGATGGACAAAGGCAGTCAAACCCTCCTGCCAGGTTCACACAGGCTGAATCATTCCAACAGGTGTGGATCTTTAAGGCACACTCATCGATATCTGCAAAACAGCAGATTTATAAAAGCTTTGGGCACATTTTCCATGGGACAAGTTTTATTTCTGCATTAAGTAATTATTGCTTATTCTGCCTTACTGGTGGATGAGGGTGCACTCCTTTTTATATCTTCCACATTTACTTGGTAGACTTCAAGCACTGATGGTTTTTAGGTTATTAGTCAGCATTTATTTTGATTCCACCAAGAATTCTTAAACTATCTCCATCAGGCTTAATTGTAAATGCTGAGTCTGATGTACCTAGTGGAACCATATATCGGTGACAAACCTGAACCTTCAGATAAGGGTGCATACTCATTTCCCAGTGACTAGAAACTAGTGAGCACAGTGACTTTCTATCAACTAGACCACTCTCTGTTCTGGGTTTTACATCAAAATAGTGCATAATTCTTCATAATTTCCTAGCACAAGCAACATTCCCCATACTAAAAGCAGTCAGTTGCATCCTTTTCCCATTGCTGGAAGGTATAAGTGAATTGGGGAAAAAAAAAAAGGAAATAAAAAGAACTCAGAAGCACCTGATACACACAAAAAAAGTCTTAAAGCTATGCAGTATGATTTAGCAATGACACAAAGAATAGGTGACAACAGATAACCATTATACACCCGAGAAAAGCGAATTACAGTATTCCATTAAATTTGCTTTTGGAGGGTAAAATATAATTATGCAATATGAATTTATCTAGAGAGTTAATGCAGTGTTCTTTTTCTGGCAATGAAAGCCATTAGATTTTTAAGCACATTGTTAAAAATAGGTGTTTCTTTCAGACGGTAACTTTGGACTTTTCTTAAACAATATATTGACAAATTGTCCAGATGAAATACCAGTAGACTGGTGGGTCTCTTTCGTTCCAGCATGAACAATGAAAACTGTAATCAACAGTGCAAGGAAGTCTGGAAAAGAAAATCCTTTAGAAGCTTGTGATGGTTTCTGTCATGATAGTTCCAGAACAGTATTAGATGAATTCAGAAATTACAAGGAAGGATCACCATACTTATCATTTGAAATAACCTTATTGCTAGGGTGAAATTTTAACTGTTCAGTATTACCCAGCAGTACTTTTAACTTCTCTCTAACCCAAAAAATTCAGAAGAATTTACAAACCAAAGTTACCTAAAGTCTAATTTAGGTGGGATGTGACGGCCAGTTGCCCTACTTTTTGAACAGGTGCCACGGGTTCATGAGTCATCACCTCAAAATATGTTATCTTAAAAAGACTTTAAGAATTCTCTCATTCTGGTGAAGGAAACTCTTTACAACAATCAAATCACTAAATTCAGTCTAGTCTGGATAGTACAATTCCTGATTTCAACTCATAAATAGTCCAGGAACAAGTGGAAATGTGGTCACGCCCTTGGATTTGATTAAATGCGAAAATCAGTCTGCGCAACTGAGTCAAAGCTTTGGGCTGCCAGAAAACGACTGTTCCTTGTTGTGCTTATAGATCCAAAGGGAAGCTAGAGGCAATTAACTGCCTTCAGAGGGCTTCACTCCTGGGCTAAGCTGTGGGCCAGTCCTTTGTCAGAAATGTTCCCAGTGGCCTGACAGTACGATTCAATTGGTCATCACTCAGACTTGCCCAAAAATGGTGCATTTTGCCATCCTGAAAGTCTTAAGTGCCAGAAAAGAACATTATTGCTCTAGTGCACACCTTAGCCATAACCGAGTACTTGAAATATTCACTACTGGTGGTGTAAAAAGTGCAGCACTAAGAGAAATTAAAACTTGTAGTTCATTGTTTAACAAGTGCCAGAGTGTTGCAGGAAGTAAAAACCATGAAGACTGACATGAAGAGAACTATGAATGAACTGGTATCAAATGAATTATATCCAAATAGCTACTGTAAAACTTAAAATATTCTTAAAGATATCCCATTTTCCTTTCAATAGACTTTGACTTGTAATTTTTGTTGAAAACAAAGGTATAAATGAAGCATTCACTTTGCCTTTGGTGGTTTCAACAAGCATCATCAATATTGTATTCCCTACCACATTAAGAGCTCCTTGACTATGATCTCTATAGGATGTAGTAGAATAACAGTGCAGATTAGAAGGGTAGCTTGCACAGTTCAAAACTAAAAGGATTTCACAGATGAATATAAAGCCATATTGCCTACAGAGCTGCACTTAATTGCTTTACTTATGACACTGAAATCTAATTCTGTTTCCATGTAATTTAACAGATTTATGGAAAGCCAGATGTTAGCAATTATAGAAACTAACATTATTCATGTTCTCAGTAGTACAGACCTGTTCACACAAAGCCAACTTGATCTCTTATGCATATGCAGAAGGGAAGAACCCCCTATTTACGTACCTCTGCTGCTGTTCTCCATTTAGCACACATAAAAAGGATGTCTCCGTTAAGACCAGCCCAAACTGGTAAATGGGAGATTCTTGACATAGAATCAAGCAAAGCATGAACGTAAATTCCTAATTGCTTCACAGCTTTTTTGGTTCTTTGCGCAAATAATAGTTTGTTATTCTTTTATGGCATTTATTATTTAAAAGTTTTAGTCATCAATCAGATATAAAAGGCTTGGACACTGCACTCATTTTCAGCTGAACTTTTAACAGAACTAATTTTCTGAGAATATCCCCTTGGCAGTTTTTCTGTCGTCGCTGATTGCATTTCCTAAAGTCAGAACAAACAGACAATGTTCCCAGTAACTTGAGGGAAAGAAGTTATAAGCATAATATGTTTTTGTCCCTGTCACTCCTTCAGCCTTAAACCAGATTGGGGGGGTGGGGAAGGAAAAACCCCAACCAAATGCTCCCACATTGTTAGCTCTCAGGTTCAGAAAGTATTTCATTTTAATGGAGATCAAATGGCCATATCACTGTGAGGTCAGCGTGTAGATGGCTACGCAAAGCACAAAATAAAATACTTGTATTTAGTGTGAAATTTCTCTTAACAACTGGAATCAATGTGTCAACTTAGGTGGGGAAAAACTAGCCCAGTTCAATTGTCCAAAACAATAATTCAGTGAATGTTAAAACTATGACAAGACTTTTGCATTTAGCTTATTTTTGTAGTATTCAAATCCTTGCTTAGCTCAAATTTCCCACATCTCCTCAGGTTTCACTTGCTTTCCCACAACTGTTCTCAGAAGATGCAAGCCCAAAACTGGAACATTTAATGATGGGCAAGGCAAAACTGCACACAAATCTCATTGTAACAACACAAAGTAGGAAGAAGATAAAATATTAATTTATAAATCAAGCAATTTTGAAGAACACTGGGAAACAGCAAGGAGACTCCGTATTCTTTCCTTATATATAAAGGACAAGAACAAAACCTCTGTCTTTACAGCTGGAGGGATCAGTTCTTTCATGTATCCTGTCAGCCTATGGAAATAGTCTGATTTTCACACCTGAAATAGGATTTTGCAATTTTATTCATTATACTGAGATTCTCTGTGGCAAAACTACTACTTAACCCCAACAAAAGTGGCAGAGCTTTCCCTCCCCTCTCCAGACAGTTCCTTTCCAAAGAGAAGTGAAGATATATTGAAACACCCGTACTAAGCAGAAACTTGCTTGTACTGCAAAGCCTTACGCAATTTTCTATCAACAACGTACAGCCAGCAGCAAAGGGACTGCTGCCAAGACACACTGACCATCACACAACTGATCAAACACTCCAGTCAGTGCTTCCATAAACGAATGCACAGCCCTAAGTACCTGACCATACACATTCTAGCAACCAGCCACATTTTGTGGATGAAAAAAGAAAGAAAATAAACCATCCAAGACTTGCTCATTTCCAATATACTCTCAAAGTACATGGATAGCTCAGTAATGTGGGCAGACAAGAAAACAGAATCAAAATGGATGCAAATAATCCCCTGAGATGCAATTTCCTTTTCCATCCTTTTTGGCTGTAATGAGAAGTAATTTGCCTCAGATATTATGAGAGGTCCCACGGCCACTGCATTTGAATCGGGTAGAAGACAAGCATGACTGTACATATCAACACAAGTTCATTAACTTGGTTTCACTGAAATTTTAAATCAATCCCATGCTACTTCATTTCTTAGTTTTCAAGGCTATTCAGGTTTTAATTGTACGACTTTTCCATAGCACCTTAATAAATGTGTGCAAGCAAGCCATGAAGTGTGGTGCACTGTATTATCATGATAAGCTGTTGCAGAAGAAAGAACCCTACTAATGCACTAATTTTAACTGTTATGGTACATTAAACCATTACAGTATGTTGTTAACGTGAAAAATGTATGCTGGGCTCCCAAACCAATGTATGTACAAGTTAACTAAACACTGTTTTGACAAATCATTTTTCACAGGCAACTTGTCACTTAATGATTTTTGCCTTCTTTCTAAATGAAAGTTATTTTGAGTTGCCTTTGAAAAAATATCACCAAACAGATTCGTTTTTAGCTAGAAAACATTTTATGATAGTACTTTTATTCTACAGAGACATAACGGTCTATTAAAGAACAATGCATAGTAAATTAGATTCTGAATACAGAATTTACTACAGCTTTCTAAAAATGCAGACATGACTAAACACAATTACCTTGAAGACACGTAACACAACTTTCTGTCAGAATACAAAAATTAGAATTTACTAAATGGAAAGTAAGATAATCTTTATTTTACAGGATAAAATCCACTGATACCAACTCTGATACTGTGAGCTTTAAGAAATTCTATGAGCAGAACAGAAGGAAGTTGTAAAATAGCAGGTTCCAGTTGGTCTTGGATACTCTGTACCATGCACAAACCTTTCTGCCTACATAGCATTTCCCTATCAACAAACAGGAAAGCAATTCTCAGGCATATGGGAAGATTTCTGAAGGATGGGTCTTCCTTTTTGTGCGACACAGAAAGGGGGGAAAATACACAAAACCTAACCTCCTTTGCTTTTCCTTTCTAATCTAGATAAGAGACACCACTCTAGCATACCATGGAATATATGAAGGCTTCAGGAACTGATTTAAAGCCCATTCAGATTTGACCCTCAAGCACTGCTGCACCCAGCTGTTGTGGGAGACTAATACCTGTGGAGTTTTCTTTCATGAGCTCTCAAGTCCTACCTTTTTCCAGTTCTCATTTCCCCAAACCAGCAACTCTAATCCTGCAGTGAGGTCTAGCTACATTACCTTTCAGGCTGCAATAAATGGTGAATCCTATGCGGATTTGGTGCGAGAAGGATCCACGTTAAGCTTCCCTACAAAATTTGTAGTGGTTCCTAAAGAAAAAAAATAAACAAAACCTGACAGGCACTGCTGCCTTGGTTGTTGTTCCTTCCGTGCGTGGAAGTCCCAGTGTAGGGACCCAGAAACACGAACCATTATGAAAAAGATAGAATCAGTAAATCTGCACGCCAGGGTCTGAGCAGCGCTCTACAGACTGGAAGCTTCTCACTTACAGATGGAGATTCAAAAGTATAATTTGCTTTGTTTTTTTTTTTTATCAGCAGATAGTCACAAATACTGTATCACATGACAGCTCATGGTTCTCTATGAAGTATTATTGTTTCTTTACCTCAGAGTGCAGCAAAGCTCCTATTACAAAATTTAAAAAAAAACCCCAACCAACCAACCAAAGCAGCAGCTGTAGCCTACAGGTTTTAACTGCCAAGCAAACTTTGGTAGCAACTTCATACAGCAATAGCCTTTTGTCTGCAAGCAGTATTCTTAATAACACATTGTGAAAGACCAGAGCCTCATAAAAACACTACTGTGGGAAATCAAATTACATTCTCTTAATTTGAGCCTGCTCACCATCACTATATGAAACTGACATCTTTGATAAAAGCTGTCTTTGGTTGGTATTTTGAGCAATAAAAGAATTTTCCCAATCTTGAAGGGGCCTGGCTAAGCCACACATCCTTATTACCCAAGCTCTCGTGCAGTATTACGACCTTCCCCTCCACATCTGCTGATTTACACATTTGTCCCTTGCCAGGTGACAAACTTCACTGTTTTCTCTTTGTCAATGAGAATATAGCTTTTAGAAGCACTGAGGTATCACAACACTTCCCAAATAGATGCTATTTTTCTTAATGTTTGGCAAGCACTGCAAAGACAGTGCAAGCAATGACTCAGCTCCAAGACCACCTACATAAAAATGGAAGGAAAAGGGGTTAACCAATATATACATAAATGTATCCAGCAAAAGCAACTGGCTGCCTGGGCTTTGGGCAATCTGTCAGAAACAAGTACTCCCTCCCACTGTCTTCTGCTCTTCTTTTCTTTATTATTATTAGTATTATTAGTATTTATTATTATTATTTTGTAGGGAGGAGTTTTATCTTCTTTTACTTACGTTTTTAGCCTATTTATTTGTTCTCCAAGTTTGTCCGTCAGTGAGGAAGAAAAGATGTTTCAAAACACACTGAAAGACAATAGCTCATATCCACCTCATGTACACACTACAAATTCAGTATACAACACACCAGGAAAAAACACTGTTGCTAAGCAGATGAACCCTCTTTTATCTGAAATAGAGTGAAAGACACCGGTTCTGACTCTAAATGCTCCACCATGCAAACAAACTCTGTAATGTGACGTATTAACTAGAACATGCAGTGTTCTCTCTCTGTTGTTTTAACCAATTCTTAGTTGCACCTTAAAATAAACATCATGGTTTGAAATTTGTCAATATGGGTTAGCAGAACCTTCCAAATAATTTTTAATTAATATTTCATTATACTGGTGAAGCAAATGGGTTTATTTCTCTTCCTCACTGGTACTCTGCAGCAGATGGTTCAGAGAAGCTATTTCATTAAAATAACCCCACTAATTTCACACTCTGTTTACAACTTGCATATGGTAAGATGAGCACCTCACCTCACAAACTTCCAGCATGCTGTGCAGGTCAAAATGAGGGCAGTGTGTTTTCATGAAATCTTATCCCTCCAGTCTCCACCAGAACACAGAACATTTGGGGCTTCTTTGTGCAGCGCCCAACCTTCAACAGTGATTCAATGCAAGCAATACTGACCTTCCCAGCAGCTGAGCCTGCCTGTGGGTCATCCACAGTCTTGCCTACGTGTCTGTCTTCTCCTGACATCAGCTTGGCTCTTGATTTTCCGCTTCCCAAACCAGCTACAGAAGGTAGGAGGGACGGGACTCTCCATGTAAGTGGTACAAGGAAGCACCAGAAATGCTAAAAATGCCTCTTACCACCAGCTGCCTCAGGGCTTTTTTGAAGGTTATGTCATGTTGCTTTGACTTGTCATAAAAAAGGTATTTTCAACATTGTTCCGTTCATCACTCATTTTACAACATTCAAATAAACCAGAGGAGAACTCTTAACATTTGAGAATTCGTTTAGGAATACATGACTTTCATCTATTTTATCTATGGAACCATGAAATGCTGTAAAATTTGCCATTTTTTACACAGCCACCCTCTGAAGAAGTTCACTGCTGTGATTTTGTTGAGCTTCCCATCAGCTTAAGACAATGTGTAAAAAGCTAACTTAGCTGGACAATCTACAAAATATTGCTTTGAAAATCATTATCGTTCCTCTGCATTTTTAAATTATGATACTACTTTATCCCAAGGACTTCTAATAGCCAGAATTCGTAAAAGATGGGAATGTGTTTTACAAGTAAATGTATCTATTTTTGTTACAACTTGTTATTTTAATTTTTATTTTAATTACAGACTTTAAATCATAGAGAACACCCTTTGAAGTTATGGACATGATAAATGAAATTTACAGCATGAAAAGAACAACAACTCACAAAAGGAGGACAAGAGCTTTTATAGAAAACTCATATAACTGACTAGAGATGAAGTAACTGAAATTCCAAAGAAAGAACATAACACTGTCAGCCAGTTGATCTGTATCTCTACAGAAGTTAAAATGGGATCCCTTCTAAACAGTTTTAAACTCACCTGATAAAATACCACATAGAAATTATGTATAACACAAATAACTGAAAAGGTGGAAAAACTGTAAGGCAGGGGTAATGCAGAATTACCATCTTCACTATGGTTTTATTGCTGCTTACTTGCTGTAGCGGCACCTAGAGCCCTAGAGCCAGTCGAGGGCACACAGATTGCAGGAGCCAGCATTAACTCCTCATGGAGCCTCATCGTTTGTCCTCCCATAAAAACAACTGACAAACTCCTCTGCACCCATTAAAAATCCCTCTCTGTTCATGCTCTTGGGACCTTATTCTGCAAATACGGTGCATAGAGACTCTGATGTTATGTGCGTAATTCTAAAAACTTCAATGATGAAGATGCTGAAAAATGGAAAACAAGCAAACCAAAGCAACACAGACATACCACAGATACGTTCTTCTATCGCTCTGTTGGAATCTGTAATTGGAAAACCACCTCTCCCCCTTTTGTGGCCAATTATGCTCCCCAGCCAGGCCACTTTCTCTTCAGGTGTCACAGCCACTTGCTGTGACGGAGCGGTGCGGCAGGTCCCGCTCTGGATTTCCTCCCGCGGGGACCCCTCGGAGCCGCGAGGCGCCAGGGCCCGGCGCCCCGCGCGGCCGGGGGTGCTGACAGACACGGGCAGCCCCGCGGCGCCCCCGGCCCGGCCTGGCACACGGCCCTGCTCAGCACAGCGGCGCCGCGCTCACCCGGGAACACCATGCACAAGGAGGGGGGAAAAGGCTCTGCTGATCATTGCTTACCAACACAGGACTCCCCGGAAGGAGAATAGCTTCCATTGTCATGGAAACCGCTTCTGCACTCACAGTGGTACCACCCTGGGAGGTTAACACAGCGTGAATGGTTGTGACACTCAATGATCCCCTCTGCACACTCATCAATATCTGCCTCAGAGAAAAACACAAGCCAGCCAGGAAATTAATTTCCTTTGACACCAATACTGTAGGTTTGTTTTTAAAAAAATGTTATTGGTTTGGAGTTTTTTTAAAGATTTCCTTTAATAGATGGATCAAGGTTTATTACAGTTCCCAACAACAGACATTTAAAGCATGACTCACATAACAACAATAAAAAATAACAATAATACATCATGTAATCTGTTACAGACAAGACACTCTTGTACACCACGATTTGTTGAAAATGCAAAGCAAACATGCAGATTTTTTGTTCCTTGTTTGGTTTTTTGTTTGCGTTGGGGATTTTTGTTTGCTTTTTTAACTCAGAAATTACATTTGTCTGTGCATTTAAAGCATTGCAGAACAGGTTGTTCACTGAAAAGGCAGTTTCAGCAATATTCGTGCTTTACAAATTGCGTGTGCCAGGACACCTTGGAAAGAAAAAGCATTTTCTTCATGTTTTGTGTTTCCAGCATTCAGCTGCGATATTGGCAGCTACCTGGAACTAAAGGTGCTCAGAACACTTCGCAAACACTGGTTAATCTCTTTTGTTTATATGATCAAAATAAATACCTAGTACAAGTGTAACAGCGTGTGAGAAACAGAAAAAGCAGTCCACGTTTCAGCTGCAATAAAACGTTTAGCTGGAAAAGAGTGAGGCAAATGAAGGCAAGTCTGTAGCAATGGAAAGATACAGCATGATGAATACCCTGCTGAGTTTCAATAAATGTGCTGTTTTTAGAAAGGGATTTCTCAAATTTCTGTAACACGTTTAATAGAGACTGCGTAATTGCCAGTAACCTTGGCTAATCATGGCTGGCACCTGCCTGCTTCTCCCCTTTGAGCATTTTTCAGCACATTTTGTACGGTTGTAATTAAAATTAGCAAATTAATTATATGTTAACCTTGTGGTAATTTAAGAAGCCATTATATTTCTATTCCTCTATTCAGCTCAAGCTTTTTTCTTTTTTAAATTTTGGACAGTTTTCAGCTGGGTAACTTATCAATTAAAAGGAGATTCAAATTATTCCCAAATAATTCCCACTTTCACCCACTGAGATTTTTTTTCTTGGCATACTTAAAATGTGCATAAAATTGTCCATACCAAACCAAAAAAACTTGGTGAAAATAGGTTTAGAAACTACATTTCGCTCTGCAAGCATCAAAGGACAAATGTCTCATGATCCTGATGCGAGACTGAGTTAAGGTGATTAACTAACCACAGAGTGTAGCTTTTATCTCAATTTACAAAATACATACACCAATACAGTTTCATCGACTGCACTGGAGCCATATTGAAGTACGTGGAAATCGATTTGAATGAAGTATCCTTCAACACAATCCTATTTTCTTACATATTACAAGCAATACCATAGAGAAGTTCGATTTTTCCTCATTTCAGTAACAATATTTATTCTTGTTGAAATATGGCTGAGAAACCTAAAAAATGCTGTTTTCCAAGATTCGTGTTCGCCCTCACTCAAGCATGAACCAAGTTATCTACATAACAGGATCATAAACACTATTTATTTCTAGCTTTATTCAACTCCCATCTAACAATAAAGTCAATTTTTAAATGCTTTAAGATCTGTCACTGCTGCTGCCTTTTCCATACTTCGTACTTTGTGGAAGCTAATTTTAGTGTTAAAACACTGCTGTCCATCAATGGTGAGTGCTGCTTGCAAACTCAGACACTTCCAATTCATTACAGCAAATGGAATTTATAACCATGATCTTTCCGCATGTCATGGCTGATGAAACAAGTTTAATCTTATTTGGAAAGTGAATGACTTTGCTACTGCAGGTCAATTGCAAATGAATCCTTCTTCTTACTTTCCTTTCTTTCCCCGTGTTGGATTGGAGAATGTTCCTGTTTGAAGACTGCTTCCTTGTGTCAGTCCTGTATGGGACTTCTAGCTGTTCAATTTTACATTTTTAATTTACAGAATTAAATTGAATTAAATTTAGTGTTCCTTAAGTTGATTTCTAAACTTAATCCCTTTCAAAAGTATATGATTTAGGCTGATGGTAAAGGACACTAACTGACTAGCAGGTTACTTTTCAGAAAGCCTGTCTGCCAGCGTACCGAAACTAAGCAGCACTTTAGTCAGTGGAAGAAGAGCAGTTAGGTTATGTCTCTACATTATGTCAAAAAGTAAAATAATACATAGAACTCTTTCAAGACTAGATGACTTTACTGTGGCAGTAGCATACCTGTTACAGCTTTTGTTCCCTGATGTGCAGGGAGACACTAACCAATTTCTTCAACCAGCAGAGCTAGGAAAAAAAGACTTGCTTTCAGTTTTACAGGTTCTTCCTTTACTTCCTTGGTCTCCTTTAACCAGTGGAGCTATGCCAACGCTGTCCTACGCACACTGTGGGCAAAGGACAAGAGAAGCTATGTGGGCTGTTTTGGGAAAATCTGCCATGACAGACGCCATTGGTGCGGAAGCAACTCATAAAAAACTCCTCAAGCTCTACTTTCTACCACTACCTCTCCTCTTCAGGTTAAGCTCAGCACTCCTCCTTGCTCCTCAGCCCAGCCTTCTCCCGCATGCAAGCGCTGGATACAGGCTGGGGGGATGGTGCAGGAAGCAGCATGGGGAAGCAGCTCTCCCTCTGCTTCTGCAGCAGGTTAGGATTCCCTTGGCAGCACATCATTAGCAGCATCATGTGATGTGATATGCATGAAGAGCAGTACAAACAAGGAAAACCCTTAACGGCATGTCCATTTATCTAACACATTACTGTTTCTTGAAATGGTGCACATAAACACTAAAAGGGTGGGAAATACCATGATGATATCTGTAAGCTTCTCCTATGATCCTGTGCATTGTTTGAAGCATGTGTACAAACATAGGCCTGAGGGAATAGGAAAATATTGTGTATGTTTTAGAAATTCAGATTTAGGATGCTCAGAATACCAAGAGGGAAAAGCAAATAACAGCTTTATATAATGGTGTGTCATATACCATGACATTGTTTAGTTCATTTAATAGACCACTTCCAGCTGGACATGCTATGTCTTTTCGAAACACTTTTTGAGGATTTCTTCCACACAGAAAATTGCTGATATACATAAGAGCCAGGTGGGAGAATTAGAATCAATTCACTTCTCTTTATCTTTGCTTTTCTATCTTCAGATTCTAGCACTATATTTGCACACTTGCCTCAGGATAAAAGTCTTTCTATCCAAGTCTGGTTTGGGGTTTTGCTATAGAATTTGAGTTATATACGCACTATTTGTGTGTGTTTTGTGTGTGCAGATGCCTACCAGAATGTGCTATATGTACTTTCTTCCTAAAGTTATGCTAAGCTGAAATGAAAGTGTATAATTCCGACCTGTGAGTGAAAACAGTGTAGAAATTCTAATATTTTTCAAAGGAGCACATTAAAACCTGATCAGAAATTCTGTCACTTCACACAGGCCGGAAGAAAAAACTAGTGGGCATCTTTTGGCTGTGTTGCCATGCTGTAGGTGCTGCCTGCCCTCGGTGCTCCTGCCAGCAGGAGGGGCAGTTTTGTATGGGCTTTCTGCATGTTTGTGTTAGTATCTAGGTACTCTAAAACTGAGGGCTTGTGAGAAACTGACAACTTGAAGTTTCCTTGGGAACTGAAAGTTTTCATAATAATTTTCCTCTGCAGTCTCTGGCTAAATATCTGCACTACCTTTGCATTAAGGGCAGTATTTTTCATTTCTTGTTCTAACGCAATGTAAGACACGGATGCTCTTACCACCCAGAAACTGTTTTTGTTTTTTAGTTTTTCCATTCAAGTCTTGTTATAATGTCCGTGTAAAAGGAGATCTCATGCAAACCACCCTGCTGCCTGCTTTTACCCCACTCAGTCATTTAACTGCCATTAATAGAGAATTGTTAATGGATCTAGCAACGCTCCACTATAGTGGCTTTGCAAATGCTCAAAAATGGCACATTTTCGTATTGAAGAATAAAGGCACCTTTTGGTTTTGTATAAGCTTTTGCAGGACGTTAATCCTGTTCTTTAAGGACAGGTCTGTAATTTTTACTTTTAGCATCCCAGCTTCTTACATTATTCATAAAGGTATTTATGCAGACAAGATAAATAGGATAATTTATCTCAAAATAAAACACAATGGCTTCAGAACCCTCTGAAAAAGGGAAAATTAAAATAATTCAATCTTTTCTAATGCCCCATCACGTTTAAGTCACTGTGTGACAGTACTAAAAGGAAACTGTTCAGTGTCATGTAACAGCTAGCAATCTACAGTTTCAATGAGACAGAAGAGTTTTATTGTAAAAGTGTCTATTCATCAAACCATTATTGTATTCTTTTTCATGCAAAAAATATACATTCCTTATCTTTAGTTTCCATTGACTAGAAGACCTATAAGCAGGAAAAGTGTGTACTAACAAGAAAGGATCACACGGGTCTCAAGCTTCCTGAATTAAAATTGTACCTTGAAAGCTGACTCCACTGCTTCCAGAGTATGACAGCTTTGTTTTCCACATTACAGTACTTTTCTTCAACATAAAAACACCAGAAAAATGTACCCGGCCAACCGAGACGTTAATTATATTTAAAATACAGCCTCTTCTCATCTCCTACTCCAGCCTAAGCCTCACTTCCAGAAGACAGAGATAGCAAAAAAGGGATGGCACTGACAGCACTATGCAAACAGTGTCCCTGCTGCAAAGGATCCATGTGACTATTTCAAATAAACCCTGAAAGCAAAGACAACTACTTATGACTGATGACAACAGATGAAAAAATCTCTTTCTCTCTAAAAAACTCCAGCAAACCCTCCCATCTGCCTACCTCTACAGTTTTACATAAACTTATATAAAGGCTGAATTTTATCCTTTTTTATTAACCCTTATACTTTTTATATCATTAAATCCCCATATTAGCTTTGACAGTTCACTATAAGAGGGGCCTGCCTGTATTTTTAAACATATGCAATACAAAGCAGAAATACAGTGCCAGCAACCACTCTTAAACTCTGCTAGATTTTCGCAGCGCCAAGTAGGAAAGGCTAAAACACTCTGACCTTGTCACAGGTTTGCAACCCAGTGTGTCTGGAATACCAAGGAGACAGCTGGTACTGCAATTTAGCTGTAAAACAAATGGTAACTTCGAGAACACAGATAACTCTGTAATTAAGTTACATTTGAATAATGACTGGTGGCTGTTGCTCAGCCTCATGGGGCCACTTCATTCTTAAGACAACAGAGATAGTAAAAACCAGGAAGGACAGGAAAGACGTGTCTGAGAACTATCTACTGGCATTTGTAATCATCAGTTTTTAGTTTCACAGCTTTAAGTATCTCAGGTGATAAAGACTGCCCCCACCTCTACCTGAAGCCAGTGGCAAGCTTTGGAATAACTGCTTAGGAAATTTTTCCTTGACACTTAGCCTCCTTTTTAATTATGTTCATTTTAACTCATTAGGAGATTTTGGGCAAACAATCAACACCAAGTAACACACTCCTCTCTCCTCAGCAGTCAGGGCTGTTTTCACAGACTGATTTTAATTGCTCTATATTTATATTGGCCTTTGCAGTTCCTTCTCAGGCAGGAATAGTTTTGCCTTTATAAATGGTACAGGCTTTGGTCCATTTTTCTATTTTGAGGACACAGTGGTAAACCATATAACTTTAAATTTGTTAAGATAGTGAATAAAACTCACATTCATGAATAATCAAACCCACACAAAGAGTTTAATAGCACTAAAGGGCTTTCAGGGATGAAATGTGTGCCCACCACTCACTATAATTAAAGAACAGCTGTAGTATGTTTTATTGTGTAATTTTGGACTGGTATAAAGATTTTTAATCATTTGCAACTCATGGGCAAATTTAGAATGATGAGTTTACCAAGAATAAATGGAATTAAACCAGTATCAGAATAATAACACAGACTAGTTGTACCAGCATTTTTTAAGATTCTTTTAATACATAACATCTGATTTACTGAAATTCATTTTAGTATTTATATACAGTCCAAGATGATGTCTTTATGATTTTAGGGCATGTCTCTCTCATACCCTCGTATTCATCAATTTCCGTGCTAAATATGCAGCACACTTGGAGTATGCAACTGAAAGGTCCTGGATCATTCAAACAAATCTCACTTCACAAGACTGGAGTTGAAAGAATTTTTTTCTTCTCATATTTAAATATTACTGGGTGATATAGGACATAAGAATTGGAGCCAGACCATTCAGTAGAAAGCCTGGCGGGTAAAGAACTATTTCATACTTAGTATTGCATTTGAGTTTTCATTGCAAACAGGATTTTAATTATCACTCCATAAGCCAGAAACAAACAGGCTGCCTTCACAATTAGTAGGTTAAGTTTCAAACTGAGGCAGAGATTTTCTGTCAAATTTGAGGCCTATGGTCAACATGCCTCTCAAACTACATCATCCTGAAAACAGCAGGGCTACTAGCCCAGTATTTAATGTATTCCAGCTCTTGGAGCAATCGTGCCAATCATGCATAATGTAGCTGGTTTGAAGATGGGCGTGGGGAACACGCAGGTCAAAAGGACCTTTTAGCCAACTCCGGCCATTACTGAACTAATGACACTGCACTTCAGGACAGAAGTTTAGCTCACTGCCTACTAACACCTTGTACCTGCTGGCAGTATCCCACAGTTCTCCAGGAATGTTCTTTCTTACTCTTTTTGATATTATGCTGTTCCTAAACATACTGGAGCACTTTGTCAGGACTCCGAATTTAGTATTCTTCTACCTGTTTAGGAACAGTTTGTGGTCTCCATGCTACAGCTACCCATGGAAATCAATCTGGTAGCATTTCTGCAGAGAAACTGAACTGCAACCCACTAGTAAATCACGGACACCACGATTTAATTTATATAATATATATTAATATATATTTATTGGTAGAGAGATATAACCCGTGCAAGTAACGGGTGAGATAAATAAGGCAGAGAGAGACACAAAGAACTTTACAAAGTTGTCCAAAGCCAAACTGTGAGAAACTTCTCAATTTTGTAATTCCACTCCACTATCCTCCCATTTAGGTCACCATTCTCTATTGCCTTAAAAACATTCTCGAGCAATCAGGTAGAGGCAAGGCCAACCTTCGCTACCCTCATGATTCATGAGCACGGGCTTTATTTTTCAAGAACGTTCAGTATCTTCATTCACGACTGCTAATTCAACTAAATTGTGATATTGGAGTTGTATCTGCATATATTATATATAAGCAACTACTCAGAGAGTTGCATTTCAGCACCTATTCAGATCAGTATCAGATATGCATACTAGAATAAAATGAAAACCAAGATCAATAGGAGAGGTCTGTTGTGTCAATGGACTTTAATCAATGGAGAGAGCCCTCAGCGCACAGAGGTATTCTTCTACACAGCCAGGATTACATGGATTTTTAAAAAGAAAGTCTAAACCCATTCCTAAAGCAAAGTACTTTCATGTACACAGCTGCTTTAAGCCTATTGAAAGCATAACTGCTGTAAATTCAGATTCACTGAATTTACAATGACTGGTAAAACCATACTAAAAACTTACTACAGATTGCAGAATTACATTCCAGAAAATCTGCACGGCAAAATACATTAAGTATCTCATAAAAAGACTAATATATCAATGATAATAAAAAGTACTTTTGGCAAGTGATTTTGGCATCCTGCAATTAAAGAGTTGTACATTCTTTGCCAAGATAACAAAATTTAAGAAGAATCACCTAAAGGGGATAGATGTTAAGACAAAATAGCTGATGGGTGCCAACCACCTGGAACGCAGCTTGGCACAAGAGGAACTGGGGGTCCTGGTGGACACGAAGCTGAACATGAACCAGAAACATGATTCTGATGTGAAAAAGGTGGATTGTGCCTTCAGCTGCACTAAATATAGTATTGCCAGCAGGGTAAGGGAGGTGATCCTTCCCTCTGCTCAGCGCTGGTGAGGCCACACCTGAAGTGCTGGACCCAGTTCTGACCTCCCCAGCACAAGAGAGAGATGGAAGAGCCGTGGAAAGACCAGCCTTGGGACACGAAGATCAGCAAGGGCTGGGGCATCTCTTACAGGAGGAAAGGCTGAGAGAGCTGGGACTGTTTAGCCTGGAGAGGAGAAGGCTCAGAGGGGATCCTACGGACACATATAAATACTCAAAGGGAAGGTGCAAAGAGGATGGAGCCAGGCTCTTCTCAGCAGCGCCCAGTGACAGGACCAGAGCCCATGGGCACAAACTGAAACACAGCAGGGCCCATCTGAACATCAGGAAACACTTTCTCAGTGTGAGGCTGACCAAGCCCCAGCACAGACTGTCCAGGGATGCTGTGGAGTCTCTATCCTTGGAGATACTCAAAAGCCCCATGGACATGGTCCAGGGCAACTGGCTCCAGGTGGCCGTGACTGCGCAGTGGGGTTGGACAAGGTGACTCCCAGAGGTTCCTTCCAACCTCAGCCATTCTGTCATTCTCTGATTCTGCCTCAGAAGGAATGCTCACTTGAATGAAAACTAATGAACTACACAGGCTGCAGGCGGCAAATTGTTTCATGAGAGCTACAAAAGATGAATGAAACCTCTTATAAAAGAGGACACTGACAAACAGCTTTCTCTACCCAACTTACCAACTGTCTGCAATCCAGGGCACTGCACAGAAGGAACCATTCAGGCGACACTGGCTCTATGTATAAAAGCTTCATGGATGAGCCTCAGCATTATTACCCAGTGCCATCAGACTTCATGCACAATCTTTAGGTACAATGCATAAGCAATATATCACTCCATCTAGCACTTGAAATGCTGAAGTTCAGCATCAGTGACAGAAATAGCCTATTATCTTACCTAGAACATCCTGTGACAGAGAATAGATGTTCCCTTCCATACATTCTTTGGTGATTTGCCTCAACCAATTTTAGAACAACTCACATGATGAGTCCTCCCCCACTTCATTGGGAAGATTATACTGCAGCCCAATAGTCCAGCGTTAGGAAGTTCTTTTGCTGAGTTTGAACCCTTCTACAAACGAGTATATCAAAACAGCCCTTGTCAAAACAATTTTGCTGCTAACAGGAGGCAGCAGCTGATGAGAAAATAATAAAGAGCACATCTCCTTCAGTGTGGCTGGGGTGGCTGAGTGTCAGTCATTCTCCTTAAAATTCCCACGTATACCATTGTGCCAAAGGGCACAAGAAGCAAATCCAAATTACAGGTTTAGATTATAATAGTGTGCACACCCTATAGCACCCCTGAGAATTTAATAGTAATGAGAAATATTCTCAATTAGTTTTTTTAAATCTTGAACTGATTAACAGCTTCAGAAAAGCATTTTCATTCATACAGTAATAAATTCTCCCAAGGCAGCAAATCCCCAAACAAGCAGTATAAAATGAGCTCTTGAAATCGTAAGCAGAATAATGTAAAGCTTTCTGCATCCTTAATTAGAGATGAAAATGGTTCAGGAAGGGCTGATCAATAAAGTGCAAATGATAAAAATGTATACTTTTGGAGAATGTGTGAACACAGTTTCATAAAAAGATGAAATCTGTGGTGGGTCTTCCACACAGCACATTGAATTGCAACTGCTCTCATCAAGGGAAGATCCCCAGCCACCTTGGAATAGATATATTTATTTCTGATAGTAAGAAAGGTGCACAAAAAGACCCTATAATAGATACCAAACAACAGAAAACTGGAAGGGCTGCTTCAGAGAAATCAAGACTCCTGCACCACTTTGCCCATCTCCTTGTGTTCATCACGCAAGTAAAAGTCATTCTCTATTTTGGTCTGCTTGAACTTTCTCCAGCCCCATCACCCTCCATCTGTTTCCCGCCGCCCCCTCCACCAGTGCAGTTACATTTATCCGCGTTCCCAGCTCTGTCACACCATGTGCGCAGCCATAAAAAGCGCTCCGGTGTCATGATTTCCCATGCACAACCCAGGGAGTTTGAGAGATGAAAAAAGTGTGCTTTCCCAGTTAAACCTGGACAGTGCCACATTTCACTTCATTACATAATCAGAGTCAACGTGTTGCGGAAAGATCTACAAAAATTTGCTAAACCAACATGACATATCCACGGACACCTTCAGAATGAAGGTGAGGATTCATCCCAGATGCTCAACTGTCCTGTGCATCCTGAGGAGTCAATGAGCTGAGATCCAGACTTTAAAACACTGACTGTTTAATGTCTTCTGTTTTCTTCAAATCAGAACTCGTTCCAATGTTAAACCTATTTGTTCCACATAATACATTTAAAAATTGTAAACATTTATATGTACTTTCAATCAAGCTAGAAAGATTTCCCCGCAAAAGACTCAAAATTCCAAAAGTTTTAAAACCCTTCTTAAAGTGAACTTCCTACTTCACATGCACTTCTAAATCTAATTAAGGAGAGCAAAGCATACCAGTGACTGTAAAAGCACAATGTTGCATCCAGTGTTTCTTCCAGGTGAAAAACTCAGCCATGACTGTTACTCTTCTTTTTCAATAGTGCAATGAATATTTCCAAATAAATAAGAAGTGCCTTTTTCCTTAGCATAAAATGTGCTTTTTGAAAGCATACACTTTTTCTTTCAATGTTAATTACAGATTGAATTTTTAACTTCACTAAACCATTAGTTGTGACTTTGATCAGACCCCAGTTTCCCCAGCCTGGGTGCTGCTTCAGACATCAATAATTCTAATTAAACCAGCTCTGAGATATGACTACATCATTTCTCTAAGCAATTAAAAATGTGCAACTGAAATAAGTAGAAAATCTTAAAAGGAAAGCCAGTGGACTCATATAATAACAATAATAATAATAATAATAGTAATACATTCCACTTCTATATTGTCCTTCATCCTGTGATCTCAAAATCCTTTTTAATAGCGCAATACTTTGTTAAGAAAAGAAAAATATAAAAAGCCTCTATTTATTTGATTATCTGAAAGAAGTTTAATTATTCATGATGAAGATACAGTTGCTGCTTGCTGCATAAGACCTCCACTCACTAAAGCCACACATTTATCCAAATTGGTTTTGTGCCCTTCATTTCATTAAATTAACAAACTTTTATTATACCTAAGTTGAATTCAATTGTTTTCATTAGCATTCCCAAAGGAAGGAGTTCCTCACAGCAGTTGACTTTACTATTTGAAGACTACAATATAATTTACTCTCTTCAGATGCACTAACCTATGCAACTGTTCTCAAAAATGTATCTGCAAAAGCTGGCACATAGAATTTACTGGACTAGGAGGATCACCTTGAACTTTGTAGGATCTCAAACAGCTACATGGTTTAAGTATTAGTGCTTGAGGGTTCGGGGTGGTTGGAAAGACTTGGTGAATCTGACTATCTGAGCAAATTTGGGATTAGAAGCAACAGCTACTTGGGGTTTAACACTGGTGCTACTACTGTCCCCGTGTTTGATCTTAAAAAATTTCTCTGCGTTTCTGTTTATCTGCAAGCAAATATTTTTGATACTACAAAAATCTTTAGTAGCTCTTCACATACACTTCAGATAGTATGTAGATGAAAGGATGATTATAGAAAATCCTATCATTTTACGAAGAGATTTTATATATGGATATAAGTGTATGCACGGTCTGTGTTTCAGAGCTTCATTATCAGTGAAATGAGGTTGATCAGTAGCACAGCAGATACCAAAACATTAGAAGAAAAAAAAAAAAAAGTGAGCATTTCTAAAAAAAGCTGTCCTACGCGTATTTTTGCATTTAGGACCAAGACTAACTTCAAGGGGAAAAAAATCAGTGTAAACAGAGCACTAATCTTGTCCCTTTAGATTTCTTTCCTCAATTGCGCTGGATATGCATCGTTCTTCAGAGACTGTGGTCTCCATCTTGCAAGTTAGATCCAGATCAGAGATTGGGTGAGGTGAATTACTCCAGACAGTGTGACAACTGTGACTCATGTCATCAACAACGACAACAGCAGCGGTGGCTTAGCCATGAACATCAGAGGACGTGAGCAAGAAAAGGGTTGTAGGGGAAACTGTTCCATAGCAGAAAATATGACCTCAGCTAACAAATAGCAACAGACAGTGGAAATTACTCTTAGGGCCACGTGAAATCACCTAATATGTCCCAGTCTCTAAGATTTAAATCACTTCAGAGTCAGTAAAAAAGATGCTTGCTGCCTAACAGTGACTTAGGCCAATGGTGGCTCTAAAATAGATGAGCACTAAATACCAGTAAAGCACGTGGCATGCAACCGGCAAGGAACCTGGGACCACCAAAGCAGAATATAAAATATCTGGCTTTCCAAAACAAGGTTTTCACAGATTGTGAAACGCAGCAGAGAAAAGGCAAAATGAGAGATGCGCATTTTATTTGGTTCTTAACATGTGCCAACTTAGAAATCCTACAGACTGTCATCCAATTTTATGAAATACAGTAAATGATGTCTTCTTTACTTATCCTTCAGTTATCTAACATATGACCCCAAAATTCACCAGTCTTTTAGATGCAAATCTTATTTTCTTTAATATCTAGCCAAAATATCAATTTTATATTTTTTTTAAGATGGGGTCATTTATTATCCTTCTATGGACACTTTCTCAGTAAAGCTACCTTATTTTCCAGTAACTGAAAATTTGGTCTCTCACAGATTTTCAGTTATAGGAATAATTTTAGTTCAAACTGCAGCATCAATGGAGACTTGGGTGCTTTCAGGCTACAATTCATCTAACCTCCTTCAGATGCTGCCTTAGGAGAAGATGCATCATGCATTAGAAACACCTATTTCTTTCCACTCACTATAACAAGAAGTTTAGCTGACTACCTCAAAGGCAGACAGCCACGATCTCTCTCATTATAACAGAGTAAGAACAATTCTATTTCAGTTGGCAAAGGATGCATCTACACGAGAAAGAATCAGTGAGAACTGTGCTGAAGGGGTCTGTAAATCTAAATTACGTATCAGAATCTCAGACTAATTCAGACTGGCTGGGGTGTCAAGAGGTCTCTGGACCAAGCTGCTGTATCCAGCAGGGCCCATCGTGAGGGCAAACCCGAGCTGCTCAGCTCGGAGCTGGAGGTGTGGAAAACCACCCCCCCTCCTGTTCAGATGTGCCCCTGGAGATGTCACGCCCTTGGCTGATGCACTTCTGCAGGAGCAGCAGTAACAACTGCACAGAGCACAGCAGCTGCGAGGAGCAGCTCCAGACACCCATGGGAGGCCACTTCTCAGAAAGCTGAACATAAATTTGAAGGGCTCATCTTCAGGGCATGTAGACAAGTAAACTACTGGAGCTGTTTTGGTCTCTTTAATGGTCCAATGGGAAACCCCAGATGGAGGAAAGAGTTTAAAAGCTATGAAAACAGGGTTTGTAGCAATGCTTTAACAGAGATATATCTTACAGTAAGCCTGCTTTTTATTTTTCTTTTATATCTTCCTGTTTTCTTCCTTCCTTTTTATTTTCTGATATATAATAAAAAGTTCATGTGACAGTATTAAAAAAAGTCAGCACAAGGAAGAATATTCCATACACTGAGCAACACAAATGCTGCCTTTTTACAGACCATGCTTTGAGCTTTGTCCTAGGCTGGCTCTTTTTTGGTTGCTTTGACTATTCCAGAAAAGGACTCCTACCCTTCCAAAGTCAAACAACCCACACATGTTCTGCTGGCAAAACGCTGATCAAGTTTCTTGCCTTCTTGCACCTGCCAGTGATCACTCATCACCTTGTTTGAATTCTTTTTTTTTTTTTCCACAAAGACCTACGTAACAGAGCTTTTGGCCTAAGCACGCATAGAACATTCCTCCATTTTCATGATGAGATTAGAATCTTCTGAACTACTTTAAGAGCTTTCATATTTTATAATCTTTCTCATCAAAGTTTAAATTTTTACCTTCATTTATATTGCTTTTAGACAAAGGCATCTCTTTTAGTCCTGTTAAAATACCAAAAACATGAAATCAGAACTGGGTTTCCTCGGAAGAACTGAATATTTATGTCTTTATTTTTCAGGTTCATTGTGATGCTTAAAAAAATATTAAAAACATGAATTTGCTTCCTCCATTAAAGGCCATCAAAATAATATCCAGTGTACAAAGAAATCCCTTTTCCAATCGCTGCCAGCCCTGGAGCTATCTACAGCAGCTATTTCATGACACATAGTTATGCAGACAAGGACAAAGAGAAAGTGTCCTTGACCACAAACATAAGACTTACTTTAAGGAGCATAATTTTCCAGAGAGAAGCTTTTCAAGAACTTAACCCTGGCTGTGTCAATACCAGAGACCACACTGTGGTGAAAACCAGTTCAGCTTCCAATTTCAAATTGCTGTGCATTCACGTTGGCATAACAACTGTAAAGCCACTGTTTTCCCTAATGCAATTTCCATCCTGATGTGGAGATATAGGGCCATATTTGAGCTCCATGGACGGCACTTTCAGGAAGCAGATGCAACCCCCTAGAGCGCTACCTTCCAAATATCTCATGTCAGAAAAAAATAAATACAAAAATAAAGTCAGGATAGAAAACTTAATTCTGAATGAAAATTCCTTTCTCTTTTTTTTTAACTACATCAAAGCATGTCCTGTTTGTTGCAAAGGTGCAGTTTGGCACTTGGATCAAAGCACCTTCCTGTACTGAAGCTGAAATGTCAAACTGTTTCACTGCAACACTAATAAGAAATGCTTTGATGCACTTACACGAGTGAGAGTGTGTGCGTGTGTGTGTGTGTGTGTGTGTGTAAAGCACTTCAGTAATTACTTAGTAACCCATAATATTTTAAAAATAGTTTACTCAACTATAATTTCTCATTATGATATGTCACTGAAGTTACCCCAACCATTGCATGACTGTTACTGTCATCTTATCAGGCAAGATGGGAACAAACTCTGAAGTAACCTTTTGAAATGTAGACATTTCCTGCGGAGGGGTATTTGGTTTGTCCATCAGAGAATGCTGTGCAGGGGAACAATGACAGGGCTAAAGAATATCACTCTGATATTATCAGCCTTCTGATTAAATTAGAGTTGAGGGACATGCTCATCCTGAGCCAAACATCAAAGAAGACAAGAAACGGTGCATGAAGAACTGGCCCGGAGCCTGTGGTGAGGTACATCCATCAGAACAAGTCCACAGAACTATCTTCTACCCCTGGTAAATTGTGTCTCCACAGGTTAACATCAAATCATACCTGATCTTGTTCCAAAACAGGTACTTCCAAAAGCTGACTTAAAAACAGGGATCCCCAATTCCTTCACTGGGTAGCAGAGACCTGGCTCTGCTCCCCCGGACACAGAGTAGCTCCTGCATCTGTAAGGGAAGAGAGCACATCCCTCCCAGAACACCGGACTTCTTCCCAGCCCCTCCCAGCTCCGGGGGGCAATTAGCCTTCCCATCACGACTCTAGAACAGGGCACATATTCAACTACACTGGGATGTGTAGAAAGGGAAATCAAAACATTCAACTGAACATGTGTCAGCCTCGGATCTCTGGGGAGAACAGTTTCCAAACATGTTGTGCTGGGTTTGTGTGGCCAGGTTTTGGTAGCAGGGGGGCTACAGGGGTGGCTTCTTCCCGTGTCCAGGAGAGCCAGTCCCTGGAGGCTGCAGGATGGATGTGGATGGATCCTGCTCTGATCTTATTAGTAATAAATTCAATTATTTTCTCTAATTAGAGCCTGTTTTGCCTGTGCTAGTATCTGGTGAGTGATCTCTCCCTGTCTTTATCTTAGCTCATGAACCCTTAATTATATTTTCTCTCCCCTGTCCAGCTGTGGAGGGGAGCAAGAAAGAGGCTTTGACTCTGAGAGGAGCTCCGCTGGTCAGAGCAGGTGCTGAAAACACCACGGTTGTGGGTTCAATCCCTGTATGGGCCATTCATTTGAGAGCTGGACTTGATGAACCTTGTGGGTCCCTTCCAACTCAGAATATTCTGTGACCTGGTGGGTGCCTGGCATCCAGCCAGTGTCAACCCATTACAGTCAAATCTCTTTGCAATCTCATTTTTTTCCTCTGTGCGAAAGATTAGAAAGTCAATTTCAGGCTTCACATTAACAGTCTTGAAAACTTTATTAAAAATAAATCCAATATCATTATAATTCTCCTAATTTTTTAGTTCTGCTCCATAGTTCCAGCACATGACTAGAAGTGAGGGAGAGCAGTGTGCATTCTTGTTTTATCTCTACAGAGGACCCACTCTGAAGCTGATGAGAAACAAAGATCAAGTTGACACTATTTCTTCCTAACTTGAAACAGTTTTCACCGTTGCCAAGAAAACTCAACAGACTTTCACACGCAATTAGTAAGTTGGATTGCTCAGATTCACATTAATTATTGTTCTCATTAGTCACCACCTTCTTTTTTTGTCTACACTACCCTTTTTAGCAAAACACCATATTATTTTTCTTCTGATTTTAAACATCCCCTTCGGTTCTACAGCTCACAAAATTCTGCTTCTTGAACAGCGTAATGCTGTTACTTCATCTTTTTCTCTACTTCTGCACAGCTTATCTCCAAAGCTTGTGTCTCCATTGATTTATAATTGCTTACTATTTACTATATTGATAGGTAGAGACAATTTACTGATATACATCAGCATGAGGACAGAAAAACAGTTGTCTATTTCAACAGCTTATTGAAAATATATCTGAAGAATGTCAGAAAATAACTGATCCATATTCTGAAGCACTGGTTGTCAAATGCCATTTTTGCTTACATAGAAAAAAAGATAAATCATATATCTCATCATTACCTTTTGAAAACTTATTATGATTTTAAACTTTCATATTTTCTTTTTCTAATTTTACTTCTTAACACAGTATGCAGTCTTTGTGCAGACATAAAGGATTTTAATTAATTTCGGTTTCTTAAGATAATTTGGGCTGTTGCTACTTGTTACAGTTTCTCCAACTTGTACTATAATTTAATGGCTTACACTAATAGACGCACTAGTACCACTGTTAAGCTATGAAAAGCCAACACAAGAAGAAAGAAGTAATACACCAAAAGCAATACTGAAAATGAAATTTTAATATTCCCATTCCTGAAGAATTTCTGGAAGTATTTTCAGATTCACAGGATAAAATAATTCAAAACATAGCAAAACTTAGCTTTTGACACACTAACATTTTCTCTGTAAGTAAATTCCAGCTTTTTAGCTGCATCAAGAACTCGTCATTCACCCAACATGTTATAGGTACTTGCCATAATATACATTTCACAGACAGAAAAAATGAGCCTGGAGCAATGAGGGAAGCATCTCCAGTCACTTCAGTTAGTGGCCTAGTCAGGTCTAAAATCTATAGTCTATGAATTTATTTCCTGACAGTAGACATTAAATTACACCACTGCAGCAACACTTTGTAAATGTGACAGTTTGGATCACGCTTAATAATTAATATACAACTTGAAACTCTATTAAGCAGCCTGAACAAAATTTGTAATCCAGAAAAGACTAGGCAATTTCATAGATAGAAAAGAGAGTACCTTTCATTCCTGCTATTTGGTACTAAATTAAATGCCTTGTCTTTTCTAAATATAAGTAATTTCCTATTTGCATTATAATTAGACTGTGAAACTTTCTGTGGATAATGAAATAAGTTTAGGAAGCAGAATTTTGGCCATTTAATCTCTTGAGAAGCAAAGAGATGGAAGCAAGGTGGTCAGAAAGAGAAAAGAGAAAATGAGAACAAATGGTGAGGTTACAAAAAGCATGTGTGAAATGATGATAACAGTTCAGACCAGCCCCAAAGAGCCTATCATTACAAAGATACATTTCCATGTATTAGTACTTCTAATAAATAACAAATTTCAACTCTGAAATGAGCCTACTTGTAAAACTTTCTTTAAAGACTTTTCTATGCCTTGCTCCTTCAGCTCCAACAGCCACAAGCTAATCCATCCACACAGAACGGACAGTACTTTGAGGCTACTAGGAACACCTTGCCCTCTTTCCCCAGCCCATCGGATTTTGTCAACTCTTTAAAAATGAGAAAAAAGCAAAAAAGGAAAGCATTCTGGTGCTCGAGTCCTACTGCTGGCTATGCCACTGATCTGCTGGTAATGATGGACATATCTGAATTTATATCCTGCAAAGACTATTTGGGGATAGGGAGAGGAGCATCGCTCTCCATCCTCAAGCAGCACATGAGAGACAGGGAGAGATGAGTAGTGAGAGACAGGGAGGTGTAGCCATCCCTGGATTAAACAGTTATTGCTACTGGAGGCCTGCAGAGGCACCCAACCACCCTCCTAGGAATCTATATCCATGTTTATCACCCTGGGCAAACCAGTCTCTATTGGTTTCCGCAGAGTGGAACACCAACATCAGCAGACCTTAAAAGGGACCTTCCTCAGACTGTTCCCTGGGAGGCGGGGAGATGTGCCACACCTCAAGCACAGGGAGTCATCCTAAATCAAAAATTTGAGATTAAAAATATTAATGGCTATGTACAATCACAAACAGAAATGCTCTGCCTAATGTCTCTGACCAAAAGCAGCACCACAGTTGGGCCAAGGGTGTGCTTCCAAGAGCCCAGCTCCAGGGCAGGATTCTTGGAGCACTCTAGCTAGTTGGGTCTCAATAGAGCTTATTTTGGAGTTTTAGTTACAATGGCTTTAGCATGAAGTGCAGGGCTGGGTATCCCTGATAAGGTAGATAAATTGGATACATACAGAAGCAGAACTTAGGGCCTCTAGGACATTCTACCTGTGAAAACAGGAGCATTCACAGACATACAATTACAGAATTTAATGAGGGACTACACAGTAGGACATCTAACTTTACTTCCTCACAGCCCCATTACAAGTGACTAAACTGCCTTGGAGATCCATGCTTTTCCAACTATGCCAGCTCAGTATGCTCACCAATAAAAACAGAGTAACAGTAACCCTTAAAGCTCATGAAAGCTTACTGATAAAAAAAGAAAAGAGAACTGAGGAAGGTAATTTCTTAAAACATTTGTCTTGGAGCTCATCTCATATTTTTATCAAAGACACAAAAAAAGAGGCACATCTTTGGTTGGTATAACTGGTACAACTTTGGAAAGCACTGCCAATGCCAGGAAACACCAGAATTTCATTCTGAAAGGATGGAAAGGTCTTGCCTAATAGAAACGGAATGAAAAGTAATGACATAATGTGCTTTGTGATTCTGCTTGAGAGCCTAGTAATAATAAGCATTTCTACTAAAAGTTGGGAAATTATCAGTGAGAAATTACTAGGGAGGATGAAGACCATGTTAATCAATCAGACGATGATACGATAAGGAAGATTAGCTTTGTTGAAAAAGGCAAAAGCTATCTAGAATTTATCAACAGAAGCATTTCTAACAAAAACATAAAACTATTAATGCCATGAAACAAGCCACAGCGATGCTTATCTCAATACTAGTCTTTTTCAACTGTGCTCAAGAATTAAAAAAAAAAAAAGGCAAGAAGTGAAGAGAGGCACTAGGACATACACCAATCCATTTTATGGAATGTAGTGTTCCTCACTTATTTCGCCTGGCACATTCAAAGCCAAGAGGAGATATTATTCCTTTATGTAAACTCATTAGGACAAGTCATAAAAAGGGGTTTTTTTCCATTTAAGAGGAAGAATGACAAGTGGCAGAACACCAATACAAGTGAGTATTAACTGCCAGGAATAAGTCTTGAATGAAAATCAGTGGAAGACTTCTAGCCATAAGAAATCAATGTCTGAAATATCATTGCAGACTGAGAAGCAAGATAGTAACTTTTTATTTTTAAAGAAATAGCTGTTTTTAGGACAGATCTGACAAATCCATAAAGAGGACTATGTGACACAGTCTCCCATGGTAAGTGGGAACTAAATTAGATCATCTGAATGCCCCTTATGCAGCTCGAAAATGCTAGAGACATTATTATTTTATTAATAATATTTGTTAATACACAATCAAATTCTGAAAGCGACAGCGCTGTTTATTCTTCATGATATCAGATACCACACTGCAAACCCTGAGCCATTTTCCTTTTCCTGTCTAAACAGAACTTGCCTGATTTCCATTATAATTTTATTCTTTGTTATCAAATCCTCGCCATCACGTACCAAGAACCCTTGCTTCTTCCCAGACCAGCCAAACAGCACTTTGAATACAAAACATGGGTTTCTTTCAGACAGCAGGACTGAGGAAAGGAAAACTAATGATGATTCAACACATATTTTTCAAAAATGTTTGTTGCAAGTGCAACTTCTCCTGCAATGTTGCTGGGAACCAGCCAGATCTAGCTAATCATAAACCTCATTGCCTCCAAGTAACTACCTTCTCCTTCACATAAGACCCAATAGATCGTAAGAGCTAATTTAAAAACATTACGATTTCTTGTTCAAATGTGCAATTAAGAAGAGAAATGAAGATTGAGATTAGCAGTGGCAGAAGATCTCTAAACTTTATATTACACAATTAACATTTTAAATAGAATGGGTCAAAATAACTAGGCTTTTTACTTGTTTGCAATGCTGCAAAGTGAAACAACCATGCTTCAGGTCAAATAATGCTTCATTTATTTTTTAGCATTATTTTAATGTTTTCAAGGGTTTGTAAAAGCTGTTTCACACTGAAAATGGGAAACATTTACAGAGGTTTCCAATGCTGCTCCTACACACAGATTACACACAGTTTACACACTGATACAAAATTACACCAGACTCTTACATCTGGAATAGCCATACAGGAAATCTTGGTGTGTCGTCAATTACTCTCTCTACGTGTGCAGGGAGATTTATTCTCCTGGAAATAGCTCATTTAATCAGAGGTACCTCTGACTACTGAAATTAATGGAAGTTCAGGGCTCAGGGTTGCAAATGATCATCTCACAATGCTCATTAAGAGGACTGCTGAGCAGCAGTGCCATACAGAAATATTCTGATTTATTTAGCAGAAAGTGGGTAAATAATGCAGGCCAATTTTCAAGAAATTAATAGAGATGAAATAGAGTTGAGTCATTATGCTCAGGCTGTTCTACCTTGAACATTTTTGCTGGCCCAGCTTCTCTTTCCTGACCATCCATGCTGGGAGAACTATGCAGCAGAGCAAGACCTGGAGCAGATCACAGCCTGAGTGTGATGCCATACCAGAATGAAATCAAAGCCATCACCACCTTGGAAGGAATGGACAAAAGCACTGTGTATCCTCTCCTGATGTTCACATTCCTGAGAGGGCCTCACCTACAGTATTATGTCCACCAAAGAGTAGGTAAGAAGCTTACTGGCAATGTGGATCAACTGAAGATCCAGAGGAGAAGATAGCAAGAATGATGAGAGGTATAGAAAACATGGATTCAAGGGAATACTGGGGGGAAAATAATATACAGGTGAATATAAACTGAAGATACAAAAACAGGTCTTAATTCTGAAGAGAACTGAAGTAGTATGCTAAATTACAGGAAAACAGATTTAAGATATTAAGTCTCAAGTTCCTATTCAGTTAGTGACTTCAGCAAACTCAGGGAGTGAGAAAATACTAATTTCCTTACACATCTCCCGTTACTTTAGTGTTCTGGTAAATGCAGCTAACTGGGGAGGAAGAAGAAGCAATAGCAATTCCTGAATTCAGATCTTGGCATGGAAGAAAAGGAAGAGCCAAATGCCCCAGATACTGTGTTTAAAATTCTTTCTGGCCCACTAGGAGATACATTCATATATTCTACTATGAATTTAAGCACACTTTGATACTTGTAAAAGCCTTCCTAATCCTCTTCCTGGCAATAACTCAGTAGCCTACCACAGCCAGCTTGGCAGGATTCTTTACTATCAGCTTTTTACCTCGGTTTTCTCAAGGTGTCGCACAGATCACAAGGTGTCTGAAATTTTGCTGAAGAACTATCCCATTAAAGAGTTTTACCTCAGAGAACTGGAGTTTGCCAGCTCCCTAGAATGAAGATCTCGAAAATCTCCTGAGCAGAGGATGACACTTTGTTCAGCCAGGTTCGCAGATGAAGTATTAATTGTGTCAAGGAGAAACACCAATCGAAGAATGAAAAAAATTAAGTCACAGATTCCATGAAAATGTACTCCACTCTAATTCATAACTGCCAACTAACTCAATGAAGTTACAGTAGGGTAAAACCAGTTTGATCAGAATAAAATCAAATTCCTTCCCTCAAAGGCAGCAATATGTTTGATCCCATTTTAAGGCAGCTCTCTACTTTTTTTTTGGTAAACAACCATTTTAAGAGTATTAAATGCCAAATGCCACAAACCATACATACATAAAACGGAAAATATAAATTGCATTGCAAGATATTGAAGGATATCACCATGACATTTTCACTGAAGAAACCGACAGCTCTGTTATTGTCTAGAAAGCTGTCTGTTAACTCCTAGGTAACATCTGATTCACAATTAAAATAACACAAGCATATTCCATTTACATTTTTAATGAATTTCCAAAAATACTTTGGACGTTAGCTAGCAAGGTGGTATTGTGGTAGAAAGAAACAGAAGCTCTTGTACATGAGTAGCAATGAGAGAAAAATCAGACAAGAGAGTAAACTTTAACAACAAACCTGGCCAACACAGAGGCAGTGTGGAAAAACATAAAGAAGAAATCCATCCCCCATACCACAACCTACATTTCTCGACTGCTAGAAGGTCACTTGGTTTTTGGAGTGCAGCAATCCTGTAAAAGGTGGTGTTAAGCATGAATTTATGCCCTTTCTCATCACCTCTCCTATAAGGAACATTTGAGAGTTGGGGCTCCTCAGCCTGGAGAAGAAAAGCCTCCTGGAAGATCTTATTGTGGCTTTTCAAGACTTGCAGGGGGCCCATAAGAAAGATGGCGGAAAACCTGTTGTGACAGGACAAGGAGTAATAGTTTTAAACTAAAAAAGGGTCAATTTAGATTAGATATAGAGAAAAAGTTTTCTATGCTGAGGATGGCAAAACATGAGAAGAGGTTGCCCAGAGAGGCGGTGGATGCCCCATCCCTGGAACCGTTCAAGGTCAGGTGGGACAGGGCGCTGAGCAACCTGATCTAGTTGAAGATGTCCCTGCTCATTGCAGGGGGTTTGGACTAGTTGAGCTTTAAAGACCCTTTCCAACCCAAATCATTCTATGGCTTCCCAGTGAAAGCACTCAAGCCATACTATGCTTGCCAAGCAGTACTAGGCTGGCTGGAAAGGATGCCTTTTTTGAGAAGAGGTCTAGGAAACATCACTTGCTGCTTCTCTACTATTATTTGTCTCTTCTAAGCACTGCCAGGAGGGGAACTCAAAATTCTTCCCCCTCCCTCCCATCTCAGAGAGGCAACAGATGCCTCAGTTGGCTGTGAAATGTCACTGCCTCTCCACAGGGGAACGGTGGGGAGCACCTGCCCTGCTGTGGTTCTTGGCTTGACTGCAACGGAGCCCCAGCTCTGCTCATGGGAGGGGAATAGGAGTGCTCCCACCTCCCCAGAACAGCACCAAGAGCAGCCAACCCACAGAGTGGCTCTCTGCAAAGCAAAGAAGCCAACCCTTTTGAGGTGTCACCTTCCAGCTGGGCTGGCCTTACAAGAGACAGAGAGAAAATTCAGTGTAAGACAAGCCTGAAGCATAACCAGCTGTTGGGGCTGCTCCCATAAAAGAAGAAACACTGTTATGATCGAACCATCAAAACTTCTGGTTACAACTTGGCAGCGGGTTTGTATATGAGCAGGTGATACCTTAAAAACCAATATATTTTCTTCCTTTATTATGGAGGTTAAAAATAGTAAAGTACGTATTTTGGACTTTTGTATCAGTGAAAGAAAAAAGAGCTCTCAGGCAGAAACCTTGAATGTCAAGTGATTTTTATGGCTATGAAATGGACCCTGAAAACCAGAGGGTTTTAATAGAAGTGTCAGTCACAGTCTGTAACTACTTCCACTCCAAATTATGACACAGGTGCTTACTGAGATTTTCAAAGCAACATATGCAGCAATATTAGGTGGCTAAGCTGCAGATGATTAGGACCAAGAAAATTCATTCAGGAACTCGGGATATTGCCAGAATTCATGCCTCCTACTGTTCATAAAGTGAACTGAACATATTGTAAATGAGGCTCTTGCTTAGCCTTATTTTAATCTCTTCTAAACTGGATATGGGTCTGTCTTCAACTTGTCCTTTTACAGTATTACCTAGTCTCCTAAAAATCATCATAAATCACCTGTGAAGGTTATGCATTAGAGTGCTTTCAGAAATAAGACTCATAAACCTTGTCAAAATGTACATGCTGCAGGGTGGTATTTTGAATTAGAATTTAACCATTGCCTTTTAATCACATGACATTTTCTAAGAAACTTTTTAATGTGAAAGAACAGTGCTCTCATATGAATTAATAGGTGAATTTCTATAATATCTCTCCATGTTGATTTTGTCAATAGAACTACCTTTTCCTTCAGCCTATACATAATCCTAAATGACAGTAAAAAAAGCCTTGATTTTCCCCAGAGATCTGGCAAGATCAAAGGACTGGGAAGGTCAGCTTTCATGAAATGTTTCCATGGGCAACTGGTCATACCAGAACTGGATGTAGGGAACCTTGTGGAGATACTAATTTTTAACAACAGTAATGACAGCACTGCAGTCTTCTGTCAAGAAGCATCACTTCTGACCTTGCTCATCTTCGACATCTAAAATGTGTCAACACATTGTTCAGTGCAGACAGTTTTGAAACACTCACAAAATCAGAACTGACACAAATTCTTGTAATTAAAGGAATAAAAATATTGTGCAACACTCCAAACCTCAGACCAGGTCAGACATGTGGAACATAAGCTCTGTGACCTGCCCAGAAAGCAGCTCTGCCCTTTCCCTACTGCTTGCTCAGGACTGAATTTCTGTCCAGCTCATGCAGAGACCCCTAGCCCGCACACACACAGAGCCTGAATGGCACTTTGAAACAGAAATGGGGTGAGCAGGGGAATGAAATTGTGTTTAGTCAGTGGCTGAGCTTTCTGCACAGAGTGTACAAAATTCTGTTGAAATTCTGTAGCATTTTCAAGCTAAAAATACGCAGATAACATATAAAGAGCGACAAAATGTACTGCCAAATTTCTACTATTATTAGCACACTTAATATCCTACCATTCAGCTAAACTGCCTGTGCTGACCATGGTTTTCTAAGGGAGTATTTCTATTTCTCCAGCACTGGAGCACATGAGGTTTGAACCTGAGCTTTTACCAATTTGCCCGCCCCACACATGACTCTCCAGATTGTTTCTTCAGCAGTTTGTCCATTCTGAGCAGCAACCTGTTACCTTTCCTTCAGATCTGTGGGTCAGATGGAAAGAAGATACGGAATGCAGAACTGTCCACCTCAGGAAAGGCAGCACATTCTTTACCATTTCTTTAGCTCTTCTGGTGCTCAAGTGGTTTGTTAAGGACTTCGCTAGACTCAAAAGTCTCCCAAAAAAAGAAAAATACAGTGTTTTAGAGAAAAGGTTAAATCACCCTGTGTGTTCTGGGTGAGAGAGCTACACATAAAAGAACTCCATCCATACCTGCCATGAACAAGAACAACAGTATTAACTGAATAATAACATTTTAGCAGCCAAAATATTTAACTCAAGGCACCAGGAGAAATGATCTGATATTCAGAGGATTACATATGTCTTTTGATTAGCACAGCCAGTACTCTTGTTTCATATTCTTGACTAGAAAGACCAAATCAGCATAATCTTATAGTATACATATAAAAACCTGTAAGGTTTTTCTACAAATAAGAGATTCAAGCTTTGGCCTTCCATAAATCTGAGATTATTCTCCTTCCTCAAAAAAATTTATTTAACCAACAATGATAGAGTAATCTGACATGGTAAAGTACAGCCTTCTTTTCTTTGGAAGAATGGCATTCACCTGGAATGGTTTTCAACAAGGAAGACAGTACTTCCCGAAACAAAGGACTTACAGATCAACTTGATGCGGCCATTTTTCTTCTCTGTTACATGGTCTCAGACCAAATAAGGGAAAAACAAGAGAGACCACGGGGCAGCCAGGGAAACACACAATAATCTTCAGCAGAGGATCAAAACAAGCTTTGAGAAAACTAACTCTGGGTTTTATTTTCTTATAAAAGAAATGCATTTGTTTCCCAGTGTGCTTGAGCAGCAGGAGATCTATGAGCAACCAAAATAATGTGCACCTCAAGCCCAAAATCGCCATTATTTATTTTAGTCACAGAGTATAAGAAGCTGTCTTCACAAAGCAGCCTCCTTCCACCCTTCCACAATCAGACTACTTACTGCATTTTAAGAACAGACACACAAACCCACATGGAGGATCACATCTAATTAGTATTTGTTGAAGTGCATGTAGCATTCCCTGAGCATTATGTGGATTTGACACACTCTAAGACTCTGGTTCAGCTGTCTGTGAAAGTTAAAAATATTTAAGGTCTCGCTCCCTTTTTTCCCTTTCCATGTTGATTCTGTAAGATAAGACAAATGCCAAAGAAATCCACTGTTTAGCTGCAGAGATTAACAACAGTCAAGGGCAGAGGAGGTGGGTAAGAGAATGAAAAATAACTCAAATGCCCTGGCTCACCAAGAATGAAGCACAAATAAAATCAAGCAAAAAGGTCAGTAAGAGTTATCATTACAACATTCTTCATGCAGCCCCAAGCAGGCTCCACTACAGTTGAAAGCTGTCAATCAGAGTGCTTTAAAGCTGATTAGGAGCCTCCTTTTATCAGTCACACCCCAACACACTCAATCTTTTTTCCTAAACCAGGAGAAAACTTCTGTTTTCTTTCCTCTCTGGGCAAATCAGTCTTTCTGCACCAAGCCAACAGCCCACAGAAGAGTGAGCCACAATGAAGACTGTGTTGTTGTCAGTTCCATGAAAAGCCATGTCTAGCTCTACCAACAACTTCCTTTCAATAAAGCAAACAATTTCAAACAACAGCCAAGAAATTCACAATTTCCAGTTGCACAAACACCACACCACTCTCACACAGAAGTTGACTGCCATCGAATTTATGAGATGCTCTGTTTCCAGGTATGTCAGTAAAATCTACCGCAAAGTTTGCAGTAGGAAGAAAGAGAGATAGAGGCTAAGAGACCTCTGTTGACAAAAAAAATTGCATAGTCTAATTTCAGTTGTGGGACCATTATTCATCTATATTCATAGAGGAAAGTAGGAAGAGGCAAAAAAGAAAGAACAATTATAGTTTATGCTCGTATCAAAGAGTTTCATATAACCCATTTTTGTTTGCCTGTTTTTGTAGCTTGAAAGAAAAACAAAGAAAAAACAGTATTTCAGAGGAGTAGCTGCCATAATACTCATGGAGGTGCGTGATCTTGTTTTAAAGAACTGGGATGGTGAGAACAGTTCCAAACTTCCTGTTCTTACTCAGACTTCCAGCAGTGAAAGCACTGATATATTTCCTATAGATTCTCCCTCACAGCATCCTGTTGTAAGTTAAGAACAGATACTAACATCTACGTCTCACACAATAAAATAGGGGTTAGGAAACAGCATGTATTTTTGGAGAAGTATTTCCCACAGTTTTGATTTCAAGAAAATACTTGAGCATTCTCACTGGTATTCTGTAGGTGGAGGTTCTTTTGTTCAGATCTCTGTTACATGTCACTCACACATAAAACCCAGAACAGATCGTAATGGGCCTCGATGAACATAAGGAGTGACATTAAACATCTGAAATTTACTGCCCCCTCAGTGTTACTCATCCACCTGCTATATCACAGTAACTGAACAACCAACAAAGACTCTTCTCTGCCAATATGGTGGAAAGAAGAGGTCACAAAACTATCAAAAGAGTTTTCTTTTGGAGAGAACTTAAAAATCCTTACATTTGCAATCCAACAGTTTGCTCCACCCTCTCTGCAGCCTGGTGATTTAAAATTCCTCCCCTTTTGAGCAGAGAGATTTATTCTAGCCTTGCTTCAGACAGGTGGCACTGAGCAATATGTGGGCAAGTGACAGCCGGTTTTTGTCTTCGGTGGACAAAAACAACAACTACAAAACGTGGCATGAAAGAGTGTCAAGGAAGTCTGATGGCTCAGGTGACAAGAACTGTGTGCAGGATGTCTACCTGCCACTTGTGTGCATTATATTGAGTCCTAGCCACTTCCACAGGTACTCTGCTGTCAGAAACCTCAGATTTACTCAAAGCAGCAAAACAAAGGTCTCCAAAATACTGAAGAACAAAGAAAATGAACCCAAGCAACTGCCTGCATTCCCTGAAACAGGTGTGAAATGAAGTATGTTTCTCTCTTATAAAAATATGCAGTCACAAGACTACATCGTTTTCTGTGAAAAATTATATTCTTTTCAGAAGTCTTGAAAGTCAATTATATATTGCATTTTAATATTAGAAACAATATATAGCATTTGAAAGCATGACTAAGTAATAATAGATGTCAAGAGCAAATTACGTGGAGTAAGAAAATCTGCCAAAATAGCTTGAAGTCAAAGAAAAGGCTAATCAGAGGAAACACACGCCTTTTATTTGTCAAACCTTGAACACTCCCTGCAGAAGTATCTCCAGTACAAACTGCTCTCCTGGTTTCTGTGCAAAAAGCAATATGGGCAGTGTAACATGAGGGTCTAAAAGGTCATACAAAGACAGACACACACAAACTGCCTTTGCTTCTGACATATTTTCCATGACAGTAAATTCTTGCCAGCCTCATTATTGATATACTTCTGATGCAAGCAGGTTTCAGAAATGAAGACATCAAACAGGAAGGTTAGTTGCAGGCTGGACCTATATGTGTATCTCAAAGGGACCTATGAGAATCACATTCAATAACATAAATTGCATTACAGTGTAAACAAAATTTAACCCAGGTGAAATGAATAAAGCAGAAAATGACTGAATTAAATGAAGATGACAGGGTGGAAATGTTTTCTATAGAGATACAGCTCCATAATACATTCACAGCCAAAGGCATAAGGACAGTTTCACACCAGTGGATGTTTTCTTATTTTTAAAGCCCTTTGCTAAAACAAATAATCACATCTACTCACTGATTTTTAGAGAAAATATTCTCCTTCTAAATATTAATAAGTTCAGGTTTATATTGAATTTTAAATTACAGTAAGAAGTCCATCATAGGTGTTGTTTGTTTTTTTAAAAATCCCAAATTATTTCCATAGTATTATTCTCCTGATAATTCTTACAGTTACAATACATTTACAATATGAAGCCAAATTTGCAGTACATAAATTTAGAAATCCTCACATCTAAATGCTGTGATGCTGTCAGAGAAAATTAACAATGAAATAAAAAGCTTGATCTATGAAGCATCACAAGGCTAGAGCTAGCTATGCTACATTACCTACCCATGACCCACATCCACCTAACCAGAGGCAAAAGGAAAAAAAAAATTAAAAATTCAAGAGCATCTCAATTATTTTCACCACTTGGTTACTATTCCTCAAGCATTAGACACCCTCCTCAGTGCCAAAGAAAAGGAATTCATGCAATCATCTAACGGGATTTTATATTCTAATTATCCACATGTCTGTAAAATAATAAATCATGGGGAGAAGGTAAAATACTTAACTAGATACTGTTTTGCACCATATCAGCACGTTGTCTTCTTTCAGAGCTGACTCTACTCCTTCAGAGGGGCTATTAGAGAAACAACGTTTTGGGAAAATGCCATAGGTCTTGTAAAAACCATGGCATGAACACTGCACCCAGTTGTGCTGCCCCCAGCAACAATGCACAAAGACTGACCAGACTAAAAATACCACGAGTCCTCTTTTCCTCACTTATTTTCACTCGATGGTGCAGCCCTTATGTCCTCTGCCAGGCATCCTCTCCCCCTAAGCCACTCTAAATGCACACACGTGCACAAGACCGTGCCTACCACAAAATAAAAAACAGAATTAGAATAAGGAAAATATGATTTTTGTTCCACTTCTTCACTACTATATAAGAATCCCTCCCCATGGGGGCTACTCAGACTCATCCGCATAATTCCACAGATCTAGAAGATGTTGTTTCAGCACAGATATCCATTATTATAAAACACAAGAAAAATACATAGAAAATGCATTACTATGTAGGCTGGTTTTTTGTTGTTGTTGTTTTCTTACTTATCTCCATAGAGCAACTGTACAGAAAAATCACAAATTGTGGTTTAGAATCAGTAATGCACAATTTAGACACAGACATCCTTGTTGTCTGAAAACAAGCAATGACCTATACCCCACAGTACACATATAATGCTATGTTAGTCCTGAAAGCATATTTTAGCAGTATTTACAGTTACGCTGAATTTAGATTAGATTATCTCACTTTCAAATTAATTTCTGGAAGTAACAGAATGCTCACAACAACACCGGGTATTTTTGAGAGGGAAATAGAAGAAAAGTAAATGAGAATTCATGAATACTGTGATTATCTGCCAACATTTACAAGCAATTTTGGCACTCCTTCCTTGGGCGTTCTTAAAAGACATCACTTCAGGCACGTATAAACTGTGTTATACATGTATTACATATCCACAAAATATATAGGTGCAACTAAAGAGGCTGCATGTGATTTTCTTTCCAAAAGTAGGAGGAACCATATACAGCCTAGTCAGCCCTTAATAACAGAGCAATCACTTCATCTTTCCAGTATAAACTTGTCTTTTAAGGAGGCTTTACCTTAGCTTTTAATAACCCAAAGAAATAAAATCTTCTGCTTGGCTGTCTTAAGACAGCTGTGTCCTGGGAGATGACTTTGCCAAATTCTCAGGATGTTTACTCATAGAAAGGAACCCATGACTTGCAATGAGCTTACACCAGGTCTTGCCAGGTTCATCCCCTGCCTTACAATGCCTGTGTTTGGTGTCTTGGGGAACAGCTGCAGCAAATTTCATCAAATAGCTGATTATTAAGGTCAATAAACAACTGTAATATCCATCCTTTTAATATGACAACTACTTTAACAGTTGTTTCCAAATATGAAACAATCTCCATGTCCACAAATTGCCATTGCCCATCATATTAGTGCTATTTTATACAGCACCACAAAAAAAAAGATTCTGTTTGACATTAACAACATGACAATTAAGATAGATTGCTATGGTTGACCTGCTCAAAACTGGAATCCGTTAAAGTTTGTTTCAATTATGTAATTTTCAATGTATTTTTTCTTGTTTATCCTCCCTAAACTGGATTCTAAACAAAGTATATGGTCATATCTGATGCAATGCACTTTATAAAACACATTCTACAGTAACTCCTCAATCAACTTTCAGGATTGTCAAGGGTTTTTTGGTTTTCCCCGTATCTATGCTGTAAAAACATACTACTAACACTACATACATTCAAAGACTGTATCCTTTCCTACACAATCTAGTAAAAAGATGCTCTGCGCTAAGCAAGTTCTGCTGCCTTACTCACGGCAGCATTCCCAGAAAGTACAAATATTCACATCATGTGCCAATCTGATACACACACAGAGAAAGACTGGAATTACACCCTCCATTCTTAAGTTTTGTTTCTGTGCTTATATTCCTCAAATTTTCTGTGTGTGCATGATCTGATACGTCGGAATGCCAACATTATGTGGCCTTTGTTCTATCTACCTTAAACATTTATAACACTGTACACTAATACAAGGGTTTTTTCCTGTGAGGTTTAAAATTCATCCAGCCAAAATCTTCAGAGCCACAAAAAGAAGATATTCCTACCCTTCTAGTTCCCACCAGCATTTATTCATTCACTAGAGCAATCTGAAACCTGAGGACTGAACAACAGCTTCATCCTGAGTCCAGAAATTCAGAATCATCTACTGACCTGGGAAGCAGCAACTATAATTCTTAAGTGTTATACAATTTTTAAAAAAATATACAAACTACAACCTTATAATATATCCCAATATTTATAAAACTTGATGCTCACAATGTCAAATAAGTGACTCATATATTCAGAATCAAATGTTACTTTCAAAACGTTTTCTGAATACATATTACCACTTTCCTTTCATTAATTGTACTTTTTGGATTAATTTTCCTTGGTTAGCATTACACTGAGCTGTACTTTACATCATTATTAGACAATTGAAATCCACACGACTACTTGCAGTGGAAGACAACTTACTGGGGTAAAGACTGACAAAGCCTTTTATCACTCAGTCAGATAAATTAAGCTTTCACAAAATCCCTTTTCCCCAAATTTAATAGGTCAAGGTTTTCAGCCTGTTTCAGTACAACTGACAGTAGAAATGAAAAGCTTATGGAAACCAGAAAGTCTATGAGTCTTTATAGGCTCATAAAATATTTTGATTTTTACCTTATGCTTCTGATATGGTCAATCCTTCACATTAGGTATCTTTTTTTTATTTATAGTCAAAACTAAGACATTCTAACAGTGAAAAGAAAAACATTTATGGAGTTACGCCCTAGTTTGGTTGGACCCTTTTCTTCATGACTCTAAGAAAGCTATCTTTCCTTCAGTGGAAAACAGAAATTGGTTGTTGCACATACAGGAAGTTATTTTTAGCTTTGACTGACACAAAATTCTTCCCTCATTTTACTTCTCAATTTGGCTTAGAAAAAATGTCTATGCCCTTTAAGTCTGGCACTTAATATACAGAAATGTTAAGAAGAGTGAAACATGAAATCTAGAAATGTGAATATACTATATATACGTTTCTTTAACTAGACTGAATTTAGCCTTCATGAAAAATCACATTAAATGCAATGAGGCGACATGTCTTCCATTTCTCCACAAGTTAACAGAGTAGCAATGTCAACTGTATCACATTTCTCGCTTTGGATGTTCCTTCTCCCTGGCAGAATTTCCTCCAAAGGAGCTATTTCAATTTATTTTTACAGTGAACCAGTTCACTGTCGAAGCTATGCAGCAAATGGACTAAGTGACCAATTTAATTTTGCGGATTGTAGCAAGGAGATCTAATAATGGATTTAACACAGCAGTTAATTTATTTAACACACAGTAAGGAAACTTGGCACAACTAGGACAACCTACACCTTTAACAAAGAGATCTGTCTTTTTATAGTGGCTGAACGAGGTACTAGTGGACTACCTCCTTCTGTAATGTTGTATTTAATTCTTTTCACATTTGCAAACTATACATATCATGAGGAGGATCTGAAAAAATCCTTACAGTCAATTCAGTGAGACAGACATTGGATATAGAGAAATTCTGCTCAATATTGATCAGATTCTGCATCCTCAGCGACCCGCCACCATCCATCTACGCACGCAACCTTCTTTCATCTTATTCAGTAATGAATACACCTAACAAAACCTGCTGAGAAAAGATAAGGGGAGGAGAGACGGAAAAAAATAAAAATCAAATCTCTCCTCCAAAAGAAACCTATGACTCATGATTTAGTCATCTCAAAAGGGAGGCCTTGGGAATAGCCAGGCACTATCACGCCACATCTGACTCCCTAACCTGCAAATGATTAATGGCATCGCTGAGGGAGTTGTTACTGCTACCAGCACACACATCTCAAACAGCATCAGCTGTGACCTCTAGGAAAGCTGGAGATTTCTCTGTAAAAGAAGAAGATTTCAGATGGGAAAATGGAAGAAAACTTCTGAGGGATGAATAAAATCTTTACTTTCTCCACACCGTTAATGGGAAGAATTGAAAAACTCTGTGCTGGACATTCCAAGGATGAAAAACAAGTAAAGGTGGGGGACAGAAAGGCTTTTCTAGAAAACTGAAGTCCCATCCCAAAAAGCAGCTTCCATTAACCTGAGAATTCACAACCTGCCAGGGTTGTAACAGACACAAAAAAACTCTTGTGATACACAGAGATTTTTCCCGTTTTTAACTCATTTTGGACAGACTGATAGGCTTTCCAGAGCTATGGCTGTCACAAGAGGTGGACAGGGCAGCTATCCTGAGAGAATGAGTAACAGGGAAAACAGCTCCTGTCCGGTCACGCAACTGTAATGGGTGACCCCGGCTGGATGCCAGACACTCACCAAAGCTTCTCTATCACTTCCCTTCTTAGCTGAATAGTGGAGAGAAAATACAGCAAAAGTTCATGAGTTGAGATAAAGACAAGGAGAGATCACTCACCAAATACTGTCATGGGCAAAACAGGCTAGAATTAGAGATATTAATTTAATTCATCAATAAAAAAATCAGAGCAGGATAATGAGAAGTAAAATAAACCTTAAAAACACCTTCCCCCCTCCTTTCTTCCTCTACCTCCTCCCCCTCAGCAGCACAGGGAGATGGGGAAGGGGGGTAATAGTCAGTTCATCACAGGCTGTTCCTGCTGCTGCTCTGGGAGAAGAGTCCTGCCCCTGCTCCAGTATGGGTCCCTCCCACGGGAGACAGCTCTCGGTGAACTTCTACAGTGTGGGTCACTCTTCCACAGCGTGCATTCTTTTCAAGTACACACTGCTCCAACATGGGTCAAACACAGGGTCACAAGTCCTAAAAGGAAATGNGCTGCGGCACCTGGAGCACCTCCTGCCCCTCCTTCTGCACTGACCTGGGTGTCTGCAGAGCTGTTCCTCTCACGTATTCTCACCCTGCTCTTCTCTGGCTGCAATTACTTCTGCACAGTAACTTCTCCCCTCCCCCCCCCTTAAATCTGTTATCAGAGGCATTACTATCATTGTTGATTGGCCCAGCCTTGGCCAGCAGCAGGTCCATCCTGGAACTGGCTGGCCCTGGCTCTGCTGGACATGGGGGAAGCTTCTGGCAGCTTCTCACAGAAGCCACCCCTGTAGCCTTGACAACTACCAAAACCTGGCCCCTCAAACCCAACACAACTACTAAACTTACTTTCTGCAGGGGCTGACACAGCTCACAGGACATTCTTTATCCAGTCTGTGTTTAAGAGAAAACAAACCAACCAACCAACCAAAACCACAGAAACCACTTGTCTCCTTCTAGGAAACCTAATCACAAACAATTGCCAGAGACAAGTTTTTCCTTACATAACCACTACCAATAACTAAACATCTCTCCCACACTGCAGTACCACCTGTGCTCCAAAACATCAAATGAAAACATAGGAGATCTTGATAAAACACCTGTAGATCGGAATTCAGTCCTCGTAAGCAGTCATGTAAGCAAGTAAAATGCACATACTGGCCATACACTGATAGACAGCGTCAATACTTCGATAAAACTCAAGAGAAGAACCAACCGTCTCCTCATGATTACAAAGCAATTTCACTTCTGAGCCTGAAAACTTCCATTGGTTTTCAAGGTCAGTGACTCAAATGCAAAAGAAAGGACAGACCATTCCTGGCAACTTGTTGAAATACTGTCTTGAAAATGATAAAAATCTATTCAATCTCTCTTGAACTGAACGTGCCGACAGCCCAAGTTGGCAAAGAACCAGCAGGTGATTATAAAGAAGCTGGGTGGCTGCAACACATATGGGAGTGATGCATGGGATCCTGATCAGAAGGTGAGTGCCTTTCCAGTTTTCTCAGCTCCAAGAGCACCTCTGCCTACCGGTTTACAACAAAACGATGTGGTAGGACTGCAAGAACCTGTAAATGGCCCTGCTGAACTGTGCTGTCCAGATCAGAGATGACACTGCTTCCACGACAATGAAATGAGGACAGTGGGTGAGCTGACCTCACACACCCACATCCCTGTACTCCACCTTAGAGTCATTCACATTTAAAACCATGTAATCACCATCAAAAGCTGTAAGGATTCATAACCTATCACAGAAAAATGGCCATCTCTGACATGAAGACATGGGTGCCACTCCACATTAGCCAGACAGCTATTTCAAGTGAGTAATTTCTCTGACTGACATTGCTAAAGAAGGCAGAATTAAATTACCCAGGCTGAAATGGGATACAGGTTCAACTGGATCTTTGATGACCAGAAGTGTTTAGGGCTTTCATTTCATGTCTCATTCAAAAGATAAATGAGTACCATTCCAAAGATTAGACTGCCAACATACAGAGAATGTCTCTTCAGAAAAAAATCAACTAAGAAAGGTAATTTCTCTCTTCCACATATAAACTTTACCATTCTGTTTGTCTCTGAAATGACTGATCTACTTAGTAGATACTACATGCTGAAAGAAATAAATCAGATGTTGCACATGTTAAGTAGCAGGAAACTCCAGCTATTGAAGTGCCTGAGTTGCTAAATCAGAAGTTTCTTTTTAAAAGCAAGAAAATGATTGATGTATTTAGGAAGAACTCTATTTCTGCAAATGTGAAGGACTGAACAGATTTTTATCATAACATAATAAAAAGTTTGAAAATAACTTTGACATATAGTTCCTGGAGGTTGAGTATGACTGTTATTTTAAAGTTGCTTCAATCATAATGGAACTAGCAAAGGAAATATTCAACCAGAACCATACAAGCTTCCTTTTATGCCCCATACCTACCCTACATTAAGCACAGTACTATTCTAACATCTTGCATATTCTTTCTCTGGGGACTACAGGCATGAACAAAAGCCAAACAAAAGCAACAGGAATCTGCACAGTGAGTTAGTGAGCACTTAACCTGGAACGGGCTTTAATGCCACACTTTCTAGGAGACAGATTCGCAGGTTTCTTTCACACCCAACAAGTATTACTCTATTGATTTTATTTATTTATTTATTTCTAATATTTTACCAGGCATGGTATGTCAGATTATCCAGAAAAAGTCTACTGTGAAGGGAAGTCTTCGGGTACATTACGTACTTTCTGCAGAGAACTGACACATCACTACCAAAGAAACTAGGGACCATACAAAATGTTTCACTTGATACAGAAAAAGCCTGGGAGGGGAAAAGACAGTTTCTAAGGTTTCATATCAGCAAAACTTCCTATTTCATTTCTTCTCTGTACATACACATGAATACAGTCCTAAAGATAAACTTGTTTTCTCAACTCCACATGCTGAATGTAATTTAGCAGATTCTGCGAAGAGTCACCTCCTTTGTTTGTGGCTTCTTCGCTGTAGTGTAGTCTTATACAATTTATGAAATCTTCCTGGAGCAGACTGTTGAAAACCATGGGTGTTACTCTTGCAAAAACAGATACTATGAAGGACTGAAATTCAACAGAACTGTGGATGTTACAGAGGCTATGTCAGTAAAAAGGGGATGGCACTTTCTTCAACAAGGGTTTAACTCACTTTTTCACCCTGACTCCTTAAAGCAAAATAATTGGATTAGTTATCCTCATTGTACATAAGCTACAATCTACATAAGTCACCTAACAAAGTGATTTATCCCATTTTATTCACCTTCCAAGGATTACATGAATGGGGACATGATCTCTTCCTCCAAATATCAGCCTAATGAAAGCAAGTGACTGATGCTTTTGTGGTGATAAATTCCAACCAACATGGGAAAAGATCCTGCTCAAGAGTCCCCCAGCTGAGTGTTCTCCTGCTCTTCTGCCCCTTCCAGCTCCATGCCACGTTGACAGGAGCTCAGAAAGAGGAAAAAAAGAGAAACGAGCTCCATGGCGAATTCCTGGAAGAAAAATCCATCAGTGGCCAAGTGGCTCCTGTGGCTCCTTCCTGAAAATCAAGGCTGTGGGGAACACGGCGCAGGGTGTCCCAGAACACAGAGCTGGACACTGATCCCTCCTGGATCTCCTTGGCACCCCTGTTGCAGGCAAGGATGGTCCTGAAGATCCTCCTGGATCTGTCCCAGGAAGGTTCCTGCTCCCTGGTGCGGGACGGGAGGGGTAGAGGTGGCCCTCTCACACTCATCCCACTCATCCCCCCCTGCGCTGGCCTTGCCCCTGGGGTGCTGAGCCCCCTTTTTAGGGTGTCTGGCCCTGTTCCCATGGGGAGGGCCCTTGGCAGCACCCATGGGCATAACCAACCTTTGCGGGAGGCTGGGAGCACTGGGGAGGGAGGGGGCTGTTCCTGGTGACCTGAAACTTGGCTCCTGCTGTGTGCCAGGGGCTTTCTGCCTGCTGGGCTGGGGGAACGCCCTCTCTGAGCTCAGCCCCACACCCACTCCTGCCCACGGCTCCTTCCACACAGCATCCGCTACGGACACGTCCCCTGCTACCGTCCCTTGGCCAGGGCCTCGTGGCTCATGCCGGACCCTTCTTCCTCCCCAGGGAGCCTCCTCCCAGTAAGGGGGGAGCCCCCCACGGCCCAGGACTCTCCAGCTCAGCCCCCCTAGAGCCAGGCCACCGTCTGAGTCCCACGTGCCCTGAGACGAGTGGGGATTAGCAGCCGTCCTGGCCACAGCCACCACAAATAAATCAAGTTTCAAACCTCTGACAAGAGGAAAAGGGCCAGCAAAACCTCGGCTTGGGGCGTGAGGAGAGCAGACTTCAGGCTGCTCAGGGAACTGGTAAGCAAGGTCCCCAGGGAAAATGTTTTTGAAGGTGCTGGGGTGCATCAGGGCTGGTCACTTTTGAAACATCACCTCCTAAGGGCACAGGAGCAGGCGATTCCCAAATGTCGGAAGCCAAGCAGGCGAGGCAGAAGGCTGGCTTGCCTGAACAGGCATCTCCTCTGGGAAAGAGGATGGAAAACGAAGCTGTGTGTCCAGTGGAATCCAGGTCAGGAGACGAATACACAGATGCTTCTTGCCACTGTAGGGAGAAATCTGGTGCGGTGAAAGCTCAACTGGAGATAAGGGTGGCCAGAAATGTGGGGCACAATAAAAAGAGTATTTTCAAATATATTAATGGCAAAAGGCAGTGTAGAAATAACATTGTCCCCTTCCAGGATGTGGATGGTCACCTCACGAACAGGGACAGAGACATGGCACAGGTGTTCAATGCATTCTTTGCCTCTGTCTTCAACCCTCATCCCTTCCTTCCCAGTGAAAAACATGGATTATCCCGCTGGACACTCCAGAGTCCAGAGGAGGGCAAGCCCTGCTCAGCATCATCCAGACCATCCGTGTGCTATTCACTGCATTCCCATCCTGAATCCACCTGACCAGACATCCATCTGTCCCACTTACTGGGAAGAAAATGGATCCTATCCCATTGAAAACCAGTACATCCGCCAGTTCTTCACCCAGCACGCCCTGTCCCTGCTCATCTCACACCTGGACACTTGCTCCAGAAAGATTCTGTGAGGAACAGGATCAAAACTCCTCTTAAAATCCTGAAATAGAACCTGCATTGCCTTCCCATCATCCATGAGCTGGGTGACCTCATGGCAGCGGGATAATCAATCAGTTAGACAGGAATTTCCCTCTGTTATCTCACCCTGCCCATGGCTGGCACTGGCACTGTCCTTCCACCACTTCTCGGTAGTGCCAAGTATGACATTCTCCACCATTTTTCCTGCTATCAAGATTAGATTAACAGGGCTGCAGTTTCCTGGAAAGTCCAAGCCCCTTCTGTCAAGTCGGATACAGCTGGAGAACATTGAGCCAGCATGGACCTCCTTGTCTTTCGGGAGCTTGGGTAGATGATTTAGGGGCTTCCTGCTGGGACATATCGGGATGAATCCCATCTAACGCCACAACCTCATGGATATTGTTCTGGTCCAAGTTGTCCCCAGCAATCCCAAATGGAAGATCACTGTCCCTCACACCGCTGTGCCTCCCCCCTTGGACACCCCTCGGCACCCAGAGAAGCCGGTGGTACTTGGCAGAGCCAGGGTCTGTGCGACAAGGACACTGGGAACAGCTAAAAGCTGAGAGGACGCTCAGAGAGCCCAATTCCCACAGCTTCCTGCCACCCTGAGTGGCTCAGCCTGTCCTGAGAGGATGCTTGGCATGGCTTTGGGCATCAGGGTCCTGCTGGCCCTGCTGGGCTGCACAGCCACGGAGGGCTGAGCTGAGTGTCAGCCACCCATGGAGAGCTGGGAGAAAGACTGTGGACAGGACACGGGATCCCAGTGACCTCCCGCCCCAAGTACCAGCTTGCTGGTTACATTTACTTCATTTGCTTAAAGCATTCTTGGACCGTAATTTTTTCAGGGGAAAAAAATCTTAAATTAAAAAAGAAAAAATGCAGAAAACTGACTTTTTGTCAGAATTAAGCACACAATAACCTGTACAACATCGGCATGTTGGTTTCCTCCATTCCCTTCACTTGTCGGAGTATTTCTCAAAAAGAAATTGGTTTCTCATGCTGGTTCTGATGAATGAGGCACATTTTCCCTCACTACACCTTGATTAACTTCAATGAACACTCATGAAATACGTTAGCATTCACTATTTTGAACTTCAGCAGAAACATGGCTCCATAAGGTACAATTCTCAGAGTTGTACAAATTTTCTTAAGAGACTGAATTCTCTACTCAGTTTTAACAGGATCTTACTCCTAGATTAGCTAGTTAGATCAAGGAGATAAAAACGGCATATTCATCATCAGTAGCTTCAAGTTACACAGATTGTTCCACACAAAAACCCCACTCTACATGCTCTTTTATTTCACTAGAGCCCTTTATAACTCATTTCACCTAATTCAGTTGCACCAGATCCTAAGGCTTCCATTCACGTGAAATTCCCATGGAAGCCAAGAAGATTCCTGTGTTAAAAATTTTAAGTACCTCTCTATGCCTGCTTGAGTTTTATTGAGTCTGGAGTTTTATTTCTAGGTTATCAGCAAATTTAAATATTCATGGTTGATTCTCCAGTCCAGAGCTGGCTATTAATAAGAAAAAGTAAGGTGGCAAAGAGCTTATTAAACTCAGTAATGTTCCCTAAATACTGCCTGTAGCTGGACAGCCTGAGATAGTTTTAATTCAGTTTTTAGCTGGTCTACTACCTAATTCTGATACTTCTCCATAGAATTACTGTTTTCCACTGATCTAGGCATCTGCCTGGAAAAAAGTTTAAAGAAAAAAGGGGTCACAATGTCCTGGCAAAATAAGTTATAAATTAGCATTACTGCACTGCACTTGAAAGCAGACTTGCTGGGGTTCTTTTAATCACAGTAAAATGAGATGTCATTTGTAGTTAATTCACCATGAAGTTGGTATTTTAAAGCAACTCTCTCTTCTGTACAGCTCACATCACAAGGAAAGCTTCATATATGGAAACTCCTCAGCTGCAAAATGGAAATTTCATTAACATATGAATATTTCTATTTGCTCAAATACAAATATTTGCTGAGAATTTTGAACGTTTTATAGTTCTATTTTCTTTAAATAGATTCAGTGGTGATTCTGCCACTTGAAACAACTTTAAATCCCACTGCTTGGGTCCTCAGAATCCAAGAGGAACCTGAAGCAGATATGCCTGCACACAGAACGTGTGAGAGATGTCCTTGGTGATAAACTGGACAGATGCTAAATTAGGGACTGAGCCCTCTATGAAAGGACCAAAGCAACACGGCCTCCAACAGAGAACCAATTCCAATGCCTCAGTTTAAGCAAGGCTTTTGCACAAAATGTGGCCATATAGGCTTTCAGCTCTAAGAAGTCCAGTGGGAACATGGGGCTTTTATATTTGGAGTTCAGAGTTTGCTGCTTCTAATCTAAGCATGATGTTCCCCCTGTAGTACTTAATTAGAACTTATGGATGAATAAACATCCAACACCGTGTAGCATCAGCCAAAACGAACAAAGTAAAGAGGAACAAAAAATCTCCCTTTCCCCTGGTGATTTCCAGGTTCTAAGTACACGGCAAAGAGAGGTCCTAACATTTTTTTTGCCTGTTTAGCTAGGACAGCCTATATTCCTCACAGCATGCTCTTGTCTCACCTAGGAAAGACAGGCACCTCCCCCCATCCTTGTTCACTAACCTGGGTGTCTGCAAAGCTGTTGTTCTCACGTTCTCACTCCTCTCTCCAGCTGCAATTGCTGTTTTCAGTAACATTTTGACTTTCTTAAATACATTACCCCAGAGGCAATGCCAGTGTCACTGCTGGGCTTGGCCTCGGCCATTGTTGGGTCCATCTTGGACAGGCAAAAGCTTCTGGCAGCTTCTCCAGAGAAGCCTCTCTGCTCTCCCTCCCCTACCAGAACTTTGCCATACAAACCCAATACATATGACCACAAGTCGTACAAATAATAAAACACTAGAACGTTAGAACAATTTGTTACTTGTCAAGATACCATCTCAGGTAACATAAAAGATTAATATAGCTAATATTCCTTTTATTAGAAACAAATAAAAATACACAGACCCAAAAATCTGCACATAACAAATAAACGACACAGGAAGGTAAAAATATTACATAAAAACCCCAACAAACCACCACCACCACCACACCACCACCCCAAACACAGTGTCTGCTTAGTGTTTTTTCCCAGCTTTTAAAATCAAACTATTATAGCATATGAGGCAGAATAAACACTGATGAGTTGTCTCCACATGTGAGGGTCAGCTGGGTGGTGAACAGTGTTGCTGGTCTGTGAGACTGACACTGAGATAGAACAACTTTTTCTTCTACTGAGAGTTAGTTGTTGATTTGCAGACAGATGTCCCCTTGATCCTCAGCGACGGCCTTACTCAGATTTTTCTAGTAAATATTCTTTGATTGATTCCCTGGTATCTTTACAAATGACAGCTTTGTTTTTTCTATCACATTAAGATATCGCCCCTTGCCATTTTGCAATAAGCGCTGCTGGGGCAAATGCTGCAAACAGCTTGGCAGCAAATGGAGCAAAACAACCTCAGCCACCTGGAACATCTGCCTCCTCTGGGTCTGTCACACCCTCAGGAGTGACATATCAACCACAGCCACTGTTCTCTGTAATAAGCTAAGCATCACTTCCTTCACCCCTTTTGTCTCACACCATCCTGGCTTTGCCTCACCTTGAAATTAGAAGCTTTAAAAGCAAAGCCTTGTGCCCACAGCTGCACAGCTGGTTTGTTTCCCAAAATAAACCTCACTTCTTATTTTACAAAAGATCACAGAGAAAGGCAGGGAGTTTTGACATTTAGCTTACCGTAGTCATAGAAAAATCTCTTTCTCTGCTTTGCTTTGGTTTGGTTTTTATTTGCTCATTTTTTAAACCAGGCTCCTTGACTGAAATGTCTTTGATAGATACACACCTAAAGATTGATCCAGCTTAAGAATCAAAGAAATGGCACATAGAAATACAATTCTCACATCTTTTCTAACTGTAGGGTCCACAGGAATAGAGGCTATAGGGAGTTTTGCCCAAAGGACTGCAGAAGACAATATATTCCAGAAGAAGCAATTTAAGAGACGAGAACACAAAGATGTTATGCAGCTTCTTAGACAACATCTGCAGATACTGCCAACTATGATGAAACAAATCAGCTAAAGACCTCCTCATTTCCATGATGTAACATCACATACTGAAGGTGTAAGCACAGCAACATTTCATTATACACCTGTGAAATCAGTGAGGTGCTGAAGAATCCATATATAACTAGTGCAACACAGCAAGTCTTGATTTACTTACTCACTTGCAATATAATTAATAGGATTCAAAGCACATTTCTCAGCCATGGTACGTACTGAAAAATTACCTCTCACCCCAATATTAGACAGTTCTTCGCAGGCACAGCCCAAAACAACATGAAAAAATAACCCTAGTAATTATCACATCCCGATGCTCTGCTGCCATCTCTTACCCTTGCTTCTGTTTATAGTCAGCAGGTAATTCTTTGACATCTCTCTATCATTCTATGTGATGTGACAGCATATCTTCCGGTGCTTTACAAAGACTAAACACACACGTACTGCTATCGCAGAAACATCCACCTCCATGAGCTCCAGCCCACACAAAGCCCTTCTAATCTACCAGAAACGTATGTCCCCATTTACTGTGTACCACTTCAGACAGCAGCTGTCACGAGACAGGGGAGAAAAGCTGCGGTGCACTTGTTTTAAATCTGTTTTGGAGGCAATACCCTCCTGTTGCCAAATGCCCTCCTGCAGCCTCTGGAAAAATACTGCACTTTCCTTTCCATGCCCCTAGTTGGGAGCCCACTGCTTCAAACCCTTCTGCTGTTTCCTGCTCATGACCCACAATTATAATTTGTACAGACAGACAGCCCAACTGGTGGCAAATAACTCCCACCACTGGGCAGATCCCGGAGCTGTTCAGATGTATTTCTCAGACCCATACACAGGACTCCAGCACATGCAGGCAGGTGTTCAAGGAATGCCTGCAATTTCCAGGCATTCAATCATCTGTTTCCTCCTACCTTTGATATCACAGATTGTCCTGTCTACCTCATCCTCACCACTTCGGCAGCAGCAGTAGTGACTAACACCCCACAAATACAGAATAACTGTGAACCTGTCCACGAAACCAGCATTAAAACTCCACTGACCTGTGGCTCATCCACAGACAGAAAAAAGCAGCTCAATGAATGATCTAGGGTTTTTCTGTTTTAAAAACTGCTAAAATATGAGATGGATGGAAAACTGGGGCATTTGAGTTCATGCTGCCAGCAATTCTCACAGAGTACTGTATTTGTACTCCTCTGTGCACAGCAAAATGTCTCTCAGAAGCCTTTAACAGGGATCCCAGCCAAGGATGCAGCTGGGTTCAAGCCCACAGTGTTACATACAGTTAAGGATGCCTATCTCCAGCTCAGCCATCATGCTGGAATCATACAGCAATGTCACTAAAGTTCCAGCATCAAAGGTTTCCAACACAAGTATCACAACTGTGCTAAATACGATCAAATGGTAATGATCACAGAGATCACAGATTTCAGCCCTGGCCAGAAAAACACAAAATGAACAAAAAAGATGTGACCTGAAGATAGAATCAGATCCTAAATATTACAAAAATTCAGTTAGAAGCATCAAGCACATACTTAAAGAAACAGCATTATAAAGAATGGATGGAGAAAGGAATTACTTGACAGTATCTATGAAAATCAATTTGCAGTTCACCTTCAAAAAGGAAAGATAGCCTCACAACTGTTATGATGATTTCTCATGTCAGCCAAAGCGACTGGCAAGAGGTAATTCTTCTTAGCAGCATGCTGAATTATGTATCTGTACATAAGCCTTAAATGTGTATTTTAATTTCACCTGAGTACTTTTATTACTGGTATATAAATCCTACCCTTCTCAAATATCTCTGAATTTTTGATTAAGCTAATATCATAATTTCAACCAGGCAGTCAGAAACGATGAGTAACATATGATTCATATTCAGAAGTAAACACACCTGCTTTTCAACAACATTTCTAATTACAGGCTCCCTTTACCCTTTACATGGCATTGAAGCCAATTTGGGTCATACTGTTTTTATCTGGTGACGAGTCCTTTCAGCTCACAAATAATGTATAAGAAGTTGCTGTGTTGTCAGTTTGAAGGACATTTTCAAATGCACTGTGGCAAATTGAATACATTACCAAAACACATCACTTTACTTCTGATACGCCTCACTTCACCATGAGCTTCCACCAGACAAGGTTTTGCCAAGAACACTTAGGCTTTGACTTGAAGTGTTGCCCCACCATTTTATTGCCTTAGGTCCGTCTCATAATGATTGAGGGAGTGGTACCATATACTAAATAAAACAAAGTGCTGATTTCTAATGTTAAAGACAACAGCAGAACAAACAAACATGGGGTTAGAATACTTAGGTGTCCTTTAAAAACTGCAGCAAACTGCAGTGGGACAATGAGGAAAGCCGTTACTAACTGCCTCCTGTTCCTGAAAGCACTGTCTTTTAGGGGTAATCAGTGAAGCAAAAGGAACCCTGGTTCATCACCTCTCTACTCTGAACATTTAGCCTGGCCAGGACATGCACCTTCGGAAGGCTGACGCTGTTCTCACAGATATGATGTGCACTTACCCACTGAAATATGCATATGACATAAGATGTATCTGCTGAAGTTTTCAAACCCTGCAACACAACTAAAATGTGACAAATTCTCATACACAAAGCCCTGTTCATTCTCAAACCAGCTTGTATGTCAGATTTCTCAAAGTTAGCATCATTATCTTGATTTGTAGCATACTAGTAAACTCTATACATCTTCAAAGAAAAAAAGTAAACTGCCTTCTGGTTCAGGTTGTATAGATTTTATTCACAGAAGCTATCTCCTTCTGACATCTACCTCTAAATTGCTTGATATAATGAGAGTACCATACCTGCCATGCTTCCTTTAGTTGGTGTGCTAACTCATACTGTAGATCAAAACAATACAAAAGACATGAAAAACACAGGAGTCAAAAATGGTTATGTCCTCCATATATCAACTTTAAACCATCACTTCAATAGTTTAGAGAATCTGTGCTCTAGACATGAAAGTCCTTCTACAGCTGTAAGAAAAAAGAATGTTCGAAGATCCTTGGGTGAAAGAATCTCAGGCAGAGGAGCTGAAATCTGGCCTAAAGTCCTGGGTAGGCAGGGCACCTTTGGGCAACACTGGCAGTACCATCTTGTCACATACACAGAACACATCTCTAGTATCCTGCATCCCGCTGAATGCACCGATGTCTCTGCGTAACAGATGTGTTAGAAAGGAATGAGCAAATTATACACGGGTACCCAGCAGGCAGGATTAGCAGCTGGGGAGCCACGGCAGGTGGGGCTCTGAGGTAGGAATGTCTTGCACTGCTTCCCCATGATATTGCCAGTACTTATTGCTGAATGGCAGGAGACTTGGAAGGTTTTTTTTCTATTTAAGATAAATAGCCCAAAGGCAAAAAAAATTAAGTACTCAGATTTATTCTAGATAAGATGAAGTTATTAATGTCCTAGCTCATTCTTAAATAATCATAAACAATGCTGACAAATAGAAACTACGAGCTTTTAGTATACAGTGATTTGCCTACATCCACAGAAGTATTTAGCAGTTTTCAGAAGCTACTTAAAGCAGATTTATTGACAACTGGGCTCAAGTGACTTGAATAAACACACAAATTACGGCACAATCTCTGGGTTACAAGTGGTTCCACTAATTTAACTGTAACAGTTATTTCTCTGTTTTCATTTTTTTTCTTCCTAAAAAAATTCACCAATTATAATCTCAGCCATACTACACCATACAACCTGCATTAACAATTCACTTCATATCCAAAATAAATACAAGTGTAAACAGTTACTTAACAAACACGCAGTGCTAAAAACCTCCCATCATTCAGTGAGTTAAGTAACATATAACCTCAATAAATACAAACCAAAATAAAATCCCAAATCTGCTAAATAAAGAAAATAATAAGAGTCCTATATGGAGTTGGGTGAGATCCCTTTCTCCTCATTTAAGGTAGATGAGGAACCAGCTCTTTGTGAAACGAACTGAAAAGTGGAACTATGAGGCTGTCAGAAGCAAATCTTGAAACAGAAAAATCTGGGAACAGGCAGAACCTAATCATGACTAGAGTGAGATGTCTTTGAATAGGCTGTGATTCTGTAAAAACTGTGACTTAGAAACAAATCAAATCTTAATAATTCAATAACTTGCAGTGAAAAGCAAGCATCCAAATTCTGGTCTAATTTGCACAACAAATTCAGGAAAAGCAGAAGGAAATCTTGAGCTTGCACCACAGGAAACTGGTGGAGCAAGTTTTTTTCATTTGATGTCCCTTTTAATTAACTAAAAGTGCATGCTAGAAGCAAAAGCAGATACATCCCTGATAAAATTCAACATGGAAAGTTTTAGACAAGATGAACTTTCAGTGCAGAAAAGGCAGAAATGAAACAGTCATATCTTCACTGGAGAGAAAACATCAAGCAGAATGAAAGAATGGAAAGCAGTTACTTCTTACACATATCATACTTCCCATTACCAAAGAAGATGTTTTTCAGTAAAGCTTTACCTTTCTCGCAATGACTTCCTGTGAATCCAGAAGGACAGAGACATTTGTTAGGGGCTACACAAGTTCCTCCATATCTGCACCCTTCTTCACAGAATGCTGCAAGATAAAAGGAATATGTGGGTAACAATTTTTTAAAATATATATTTGGAAAATAATACAAAAAACATCTAAATTCTAGGCAATTAACAGAATTTAGTGTATTAAAATTCAGTCCACCTGCAAACACAAAGAGAAGTAACTCACTAAAATGACAAGGGGAAAAATCTCAGATTACACCGTAGGCAAACCACCTCACCAATAAAAGATTAGTAACCATCTGGAAGAAGAAGAGAAGAAAAAATACATCGTATGATTTTAATGGGGCTGATCATCATTCCATTATATCAAATATGCATATGGCAATTACAATGCTCTGCTAATCCACAGAAAACAGGCAGGTTGGATGGTGCTAAATACTGTGTTCCTCACTTCTATCAAATACTTCACTGAAATGTCTGTAAACACATCATATTTTGCTTTTTTCATTTTTATTTTAAAGTGTAAAGTATGTTTTGTGGAATTAAGAAATTAAATAGGGTGAGGATCATGACTGAAAATGTGAGAAGGGCTCAACCCCAATATAATGCCTCTACTGAGATGTGATTTTTGATGGAGCACTGCTGAAGTACTTTAGAAGTGTATGTGACCAATAACTAGGATTTCAAACAGCTGACAGATCTCATCTTTTCCTGTGAGCACTGTGTGATGTTCCTCTTGCTCACAGCCAGTTTGGCTGAAAGTCCACTGAGTGTGCAAGTAGTTTGTTTGCTGCTTCAAGTTACCTTTTTATTTCTTTTTGTCGTGTGTGTGCAAGTCGTGGAGCTGAGGTCAAGAGATGAGAGGAGAGGACAAGCACCAGGACACTTCTCTACTTCGCACTGGTAACCTGAGTAGGATCCTTGCTACAGCTAAAAGCAGGCCCTAGCCCGACACACTCCCTCCCCCCAATATTTACTGAACTTCTCAAGTGACTGAGTGGGTTTGACTGCACTTATGAGAGAAGTTACAATTAATATTTAAACAGCAGCTCTCCGCATCTAAGCTAATAACAGATTTGCAAAGTGTTTCCTGCAAGCTAAAATCACAGATGGAGTGTTGGCAAAGAGATGTTACAAATGCTATGAAAAGGCGTAAAGTGCTAGATAACAGAAGAAGTGTTTAAGATTTATTTTCCAATACACTAAAAAGAAAAATAAAGTGAATAGAGTTCTAGGCATTAAAAAGAATCTTTTGCAATTGTTAACCACTTAGAGGCAAAAAAGCACATCATCATATCTCGTGACTGAACTGACAGACATGTCTGCCTTACTGTAAATATATAATTCATTGCATGCCATACTGTTTTACAGGCAAGAAGAATGCTGAAGTGCTTTAGAGAAGACCATAGCAGAATATAAGTGGCCCTGGAGCATGGCAGTGGTGTGGAGAAAGCACAGTCACACTTCCTCCCCATCAATGCACACACTCCATACGGGAATCTTCTAAAATATGTCTATTTTGAAACCAGCTAATTTCTGAATGAGAAGAGGAGAAATATGGTTTAAGAGTAGTATTTTTTTTTTTTTTTGCATATAAATATTTGTAAGAAAGTACAGCTGTGCAGAAAGCTGAAAGTACTGGTAAGAAATACAAATCGAAGCATATAAAAACCATGATGAGACTCAAAAGATTCCTTCCAGAGCTCCTGAAAGAATGTTTACTCACCTCTAGTCTCAGCATTCTCAGAGAAGGTGTAAGTTAAATTCTACACCTACACGTTTTCTGGTTTGAAATTGTGAGTAAACAGAGACTTTTGTGAAGTAGTAATACATTTCTGCACAACATCAAAAGAAGCAGAATTTGTGGCAGAGAAGATATAAAGGAAAAATAAAGAAAAATATTGGCAAAAGAAGTGAATAGTTCATCCTTAATATATCCCACATAACACTGGGAAAGAAGCACGTGGGGCTCTTGAAAGAATTCATAAAGGGGGGAAAAAAAGATTATGTTAATTGTCTAGAACCATCATGCATGTCCACTGAAAGTTACAAGTGCTGACAGGGGTGGGTAGGTAAGGAGGCTTCAGTTAGAGCTCTCACGCGCTTTCTTTGCCACCATAATGGGAACTACCAATCTAGTAACGTGAAATATCTGCTTCTTACAATAAATCCTGTTAGGAGGTCAGCAAAGTGAGGCGGCATTTTCTTCCATTCTCTTTTAAGATTTCTAGCAGGGAAAGATTATGAGACAGGGCTGGTCATGTAAAAGATGTTCCCCTTAGAACTTACGTGCTCTGTCAGTGCAGCAACCAGGTCCTGACACCGACAGGCACAGCCAAGTGTGCCATTCACATCTGGGAGAAAGGCTGGGATGCCTGCCATGGGCCAAAACTCTATCTTTCTATTCCTTCCTACAACTATACGTCCTATATGCACATTTAAATGTGCTAGCATTTGTCAAGTAATTTGAAATGTTACTATCCTTTATATCTGTCGTGGGTTGACAGGTTTCTAGGTGAATTTCACCCTGCCAGGTCCTGTGGATGTGGCAGGGTGTCGTGGGCCAATGACATTTAAGGTACGCCCTCTGCGAGATACAGTATTTAAGGAGCTGGACACTTGGAACTTTGTCTTTGGCTTCCGGCGTTCCAACAGGTAACAGGGGATGGGGAGGCTCAAGGCAAGCCAGGCCTCTAGGCCGGGGCCTGGCTGGCCGGCCCCCCTCTCCCCTGCTCCCCCC